>OZ010717.1:26868325-27267873 GCA_963932345.1 Ophion ventricosus
GAGAAAGAGAGAGAGTCAGTAAAGCCCGCCAGCAAAGTTTGGACCGAGTATCGATGTTACGAGCTCAAATAAATGGCGCCGCCTCACCGCGCGCGCCTCCATTGGCATGCGGTTATTTCGTATTACTTTAGGGTCTTTAATGGCGCCCTAAAGTGCCGCATAAAAATTGAAGCCCTCACTCTTCCTTCCTTCCTCTCCTCTCTCTCTCTCTCTCTCTCTCTCTCTCTCTCTCTCTCTCTCTTCTCTTCTCTCTCTGAACCTATGCGGGGCTCAAAACAGGCCACAAAGAAATATACGCGTCGCGAATTCATTTCCCCCCGG
Source organism: Ophion ventricosus (assembly GCA_963932345.1). Taxonomy (NCBI): domain Eukaryota; kingdom Metazoa; phylum Arthropoda; class Insecta; order Hymenoptera; family Ichneumonidae; genus Ophion; species Ophion ventricosus. The sequence continues at coordinate 26,868,647 of OZ010717.1, forward strand.
CCCCTCCCTCCGCGCTCGCTTCGGGCTAACTTGGGAGTATCGCTGATGCTGTGCGGCGATCTCATCGGTCTCTCGACAACCTGGCGTTTCGCGACCCGACAGACGTAACCGCAAACAGTCCTTCGCCCGAGACCAAAAAAAAAGACCAGAAATAATATTGTTTTTTAATCGAATCAATTTTATTTGACGTTCGCGACAACGTCCCGGCGATTATTCATGAGCGAGAAGGTCCCTGAGTAAGAGATTCGTAAGTCTTGTTTCTCACCGAAAACATTTTCATCAGTTCCAATATCCAGTTTCCGCCTGTGGGGGGGGGGGGGGGGGGGGGGGTGAGAAAGGAAATCCCTGGTCGCTGACTCGCCTTAAAGCTTGAAAAAAAAATTTTGAAATCTATGAAATGCTTAAAAACAATTTCGAAAATCTAAGAAATACTTAAAAAATTGATTGTAAAATCTAAGAAATGCTTAAAAATTGATTCTAAAAACTAAGAAATGCTCAAGGCCTTAGGCCACGCTAGAGGTAAAAAAAGGGCATATTTTGTGATTTTTTTTTTTCAGCGAAACCATAAACAAATGGAATTACAAAATAGGGGTTTTTATTATAGACGTAATTGACTATACAAAATTATTTTTTCACAGCGATATATGTAAAAATGACGACTGTGCAGCATTTTTCCGATGACGCCTTTATTTCTGGAAGGTCAACGGTCGAACCAACAGCTCCTATCATTTTTGGAGTTATGATGAGACACTAAAGTTTTTTCGATTATATATAGGAATAGCTATAGAAGTACGTAGGATTATTTTAATATATTGTTTTTGTCAAAAATGGCGCATTTCTAAAACAAAAAGTATAAAATGCTTGAGAAAATCGTCGGAAAATGTTTATAAAAAAGGAACTATGCAATATAATAAAAAAAATCTACGTAGTGCCCATCAGAAAATGTAATTCTAAATATACAATTAAGGATTTCAAGTGAATCGGTTGAAATTTGTTTGGGTTATGAGTCCGGCCGACTTGAAAAATGTAGTTTTGAGATAAACGCGTTTGAAGTTAGTAGAAAGTCACGACATGAATCACGAGGGGTTTGCGCTAGAATTCGAAAATCGAGTACTTAGAGATTTTTCACACCCATAATCTTTTGGAATATAATTTTATAGGTACTAAGGTACATTTTTAAGAAAAAAAATAAATAAAAATCGATTTTTGGAAAATCCTAGAGTGGCCTAAGGCCTTAAAAATAAATTCGGAAATCTAAGAAAAAGCTTAAAAATAAATTCACAAACAAAACTTCTTACCGGAAGAAAAATAAACATCCTCCTAGACTCGGAATGAAGAAACGGTTTATTCATTATTTTGCTTAAACTCCGCTCCATTATTTTTTTTTCGTAAATATTTCGAGGCTTGGGCGAAAAAATAAGCACATCCTCAAGATTCGACATAATACAATTCAGCTATCACGATTGCGAACATGCTCTGGAAAAATGGCACAAGTGCCTGGAGCTAAACGGAGAAGACTTCTTCCTCGAAGGGGCCCAAAAGTTGGGCCCAATTTCTGAAAATTCGACGAATGCCTGTCGGGGAGATTGGAAGATAATCATAGCACGTTTCTTCGAGAGTGCGAATTTCGAACATCGTGCTGGAGCACTGGAAAGGGGAAGTCACGTTAGACTGGATATATATATATATATATATATATATATATATATATATATATATATATATATGTAAAAGAGAAGTGCAAAATAACATCAGCAAATGACTATGAACCCCAAAAGTTTCGCATCTTCGACCAACGTATAGTTTCGCTAATGATGTTCTATATATATAAATATGTATATCCACACAAAGCGTTGCGTTATATATTATGCAATTATTATAAACAGGTACGACCAGATTGAAGTGTATACCAATAACGATCAATCGCCTCGCCCTCTATGACGCCCAATTACAATGCTTTCCTTTTTTTTTTCATAAAGAAATCCCACACTAAAATTACGAATTTTGCTATCGTTCAAACGTCCATCTGCCTGCATAATATGCATGTACATTTTCTCGGTGATCGTATCGGAAATGCGACTTTTTTTTTCGCAGCGCGGCTGTGTTATATACGTATTCACGTTTAATTTTTGTTTTTGATTTTTCGCACCCTCGCGATATCTGCACGTGCGGACGTTCCGTGAGACGAGCTTCTTCCATGGTGCGATGGAATGACTCGGGATGGGCGCATGGGTCTCGATCTCGGGAGTAACTTTGGTTAGATTAGAGAACTGCGGATGGAGAGTGATAGGAATGGCTTTAGTTTTGAAGGGTAATATGTAAAAACCGGTAACGGTATACATTGGAACTTTGGAAATGAAATTACCCGTGCAGAAGTTTGTTGGGGGGTCCTCTGATCATACGATATCCCCATAGGGATTTGATAGGGACGCCGCACGTAGGGAGTCCTCATTGGCATCCAATTTGATTCTGCACTGTTCCCCGATTAACGCCGTTTGAAAATTCTTACCACGTTCGAATCGAAAATATGTGAAAAGTCACAAAAAAAAACTTGCCGTGTTGAAACATACACGGAGAGAATTAAAAAGTAATTTTTGTCGCGAATTTCACGGTAAAAATTACCGTGATATATTTCAACGTGGTGACAAGTGAGAAAAGCATAATAATTCGTATGCGACAAGTTTCTTTTAACTCACGTTACAGAAAGTTTCGAATACGTAACTAAAATTTTACTATCCAAGAAGGGTAGCGCGCACGATAATTTTTACCGAGAGCACAATACATTTTCCTATAACACTCATTCAATTTTATAATAAATCTTAAAATAACTGTTATAAAGACGATACTTTTTTATAGACATTTTTGAAAGGCATAAAATAATAAAATTCACAGTAAAATTTCGCTGATATTATATATTTTTTAAATTTAAGTTTTGCGTATTTTGTTACACATCAAAATTTACTAGAAAATCTGGTAAAATTTTCTATCTGAAGAAGAAATTTTATTTTATTTTCGTGAAAATCTGTGTTTTACTCAGTAATAATAAGCGAAGTTTCAGGGTTGTCATCTGGTTACCGTTACTGCACGGTAATTTTTAACATTTAATTCTCTCCGTGTAACCTGCACGCTTCGATATACTTTTTTAAGCGATTCATACATTTTTAACATAAGTTTTGCACATTTTCAAGATCCACTCGTCTTGTATACCTATATATTTTGTTTATAAAATTCAACGCACAGAATGCGATGGGATCCATCAATAATCGTAATGCTGCTAAAGTTCGCATCGTTGGGATGCAATGAAAATTCTTTTTTATTCTCGTTATTCTCCATTTTTATCGTTATCCAAAATCTGTTTCGTTAGGTTTGGGTTGTACGTCTCTGAGGAAAATCTTTTAAAAAGTTTGCCGTAGATTTGAACTGTAAAAAAAAGCATAGGGATTATTTTCGTTGCGTTCCAACGATGTAAACTTCAATATCACGAGTCGTAAGGGATTCTATTCGATAATGTGACAATTGACTAGGATTTTGATTAGATTCTTACATTGGATTCTAATGGGGAATCCCGATTAAAATCCAACGTAAAAGCGTGACGTTTCAGTATAGGAATTCAATGCGATGACCCATCGAATCCCTATCAGGAAGTAGGGACAAGTATGAGAATCCAATTGGATCCCTACGGCAATTTCTGCACGGGTAATGTTGCAAATGATTGCACAATTCCGTGACTGTAAAAAGACGAATGCGCCGAATCGCCGAAGCGTCCGATCCTGTTCAGTGGAACATAGAGACCCAAAGGATTTGATCGTGATGGAGAGAGCTTCTCCATTTTCAGCTTCAGCTTCTGCATTTTTTTTGTCTTCTCTCAGCTGATCCGTGTGCGAGTTCGTTTATTTATTTCATTTTATTCTATTTTTTTCTTTCATTTCAATTTTCTCAATGGTTTCAGCCGCAACAAGAGTCTCTTTAAACTTGAAAAGAAAGGCGCGTGCGCGCAGAGCCTTCGCGCACGCGCGAGCATCAAAATAAATCCTTATTGGCACTTCTTCGTATTCCCGTGTGGAATCTCAAGCACCCTCCGGACGAGTATTCGCGAGCTGCGACTCTGCACTCGTCCGCGGCTGGATATTGGAGAGAACGTCCGGAGCATGGACATTCCCTGTCGTATTGCTTCTCCATTTGCACGAGGGTCCGTTTTAGTGCGCGACCGTTCATGCGGCAAGAACAACGCGAACCTCGTCTCGGGCAAATTATTTTCATTTTTTATTCCCACCGTCGATCAAAATTAATGCTATACTTAATAGCAAAGTTGTGCGCGTTCCTTGTCCCTTTTCACTTTAGCCATTTATCTATCCGGAAAAAAGAGTTTCGTGACTGACCGACTGACTGACATGTGGACAACGCACAGTATGAACCGCTAAATACAGAAACGTGTAGTTTGGACATTTTTCTTAAAAGGTGTAGAAGTGCACTAAGAAAGGATTTTTCGAGAATCAAGTCTTAAGGGGGTGAAGTGGGGTGTAAAAGTTTGTATGAAAAATTGTATTCCTTGGGTGTATCAAATTGAAATTTGGTATAAATGTTCTTCGAAGCAAATAATAAAATGCATATTTTAGGATTTTTTAAAAACAACCGTTGATTAGGCGTGCAACTCGTAATGAAGTTTCTATTGGCCAAATTCCACGCGGGCGAAAGTTAGTGTGTATATAAAATCTGTGACAAGTAAAAAGACGAAACGTGGAGGAACATATGGAGGAACGTACAAATAAAGTGAGAAAGAGACTGAGAAAAGATGACACTTGAAAGTCCATGGCTCAGCCAAACGAAAACGTCGCGATTTAATATGTGATCGAGATTTTGTTCGAATTGGCAAAGAGTAGTGTGTTCGAAAATGGTATTCCAATTTGCCACGTTGGAATGCAACGAAAGTATTTTTATTGTTTATTCTTATTGTTATAAAAAAAAATTATTTGCTGAATTAGATCCTTTATATATATCAAATGTGAAATTAAAAAAAAAACGTTCGAGTTATTTCCTTTGAACAAGTCTAAAAAAAAGAATTTTTACAAAAAAAAGTAGAAGAAGAATCAAAAAAGGAATGTGTGTATGCTCGCTGTAATTATCAAACTGTCAGGATATTTCGCATGCAGTCAACGAAATTGAGAGCGTTAAAGTTTGCATCCTTGGGATGCAACGAAAGTTTTTTTTTCTTATTCTTTTTAATATTTAGAATTTTTTTCACTTGTAGAATTAGATCGCACATATCCAATAAAAATCCTGAAAAATGTTTGTATGATTTTTATAAACTAATTCTATTAAAAAAAAAAAGATTTTGGTGAATTGAGAAATAATCATTTTCACCGCATTCCAACGATGCAAACTTTATCCTCGAAATTAATACGTTTCTTTTTCCTTTTTTTCCAATTTGCAATTCGTATAATATTTCATTGACGAATTGGTGCGTAAAACCTCGACGGTGTGACTTAACGCTGCGTTGAGCATTGCTTAAGGGAGGGAACTCGACGTCGAGGGATAATGCCCTCGAAATTAATTGTACGCTCGCGATCTCCAGGATACGCGTCAGATCGCGAAGTGTAAAAATTCAAAATGCTGTCTGGCGTGTCCTACGGTGCGTGCTATAAATCGCGCATAGTGGGAAACTGCGGCGTTGGGACACGCGTTTTTTACTCGGATAGGCTCGAAAGTGCATCCGCACGCGAACGCCTGTCGTGCAGAAGGAGATCAAAAAAGGGTGAGAGTGCAAACGCTTTCGGGGTGGTATGCTAATTTACACACTGAGGACTGTGCCAAATGAGTGGGGAGAGAAAGAAAGAGAAATAGAATGACAGGCAGGGAGAAAGACAGAGAGAGAGAGAAGGGAGAAAGGCAAAGAGAGAAAGAGATTGAGAAAGAGAGAAAGATAGAGAGAGAGAGAGAGAGAGAGAGAGAGAGAGAGAGAGAGAGAGAGAGAGAGAGGGAGAGAGAGAGAGAGAGGCGTCTGAGTCACGTGCCAGAGTGAATTAATGAGGCCCTCGATCGTGGGACGAAGAGAATGGATTCTTAAGACTTATAATCCCTGGCCCATATTTCGTCGCCCCTCAAAATCGTCCCTTATCGTATCGACACACAAGGTACCTGTATCGTTAAAATAAAATAAATAATACAGCCGGGACTTGTTCTAAGATAACGGTACATGCTTTAAGGCCCGATGAGGCGAGAAAGGAAACGATATATGTGGAGATTCATATAGAATTCGATTGAATATTATATGACTTTCGGAACGTCAATGGTGATTGTTAATTTATGGGATAATACAGAATATCTATATATATATATGTGTGTGTGTGTGTGTGTGTGTGTGTGTGTGTGTGTGTGTGTGTATGGACGTATATTATAATATATAGTGAAAAGCATAGTAATAGTTGCACAACCATAACGCAACTCTGTGGGATATCGTACATCGTGTTTTGGCTTACCGAGACGGGGCGATCACCACGATGGAAGTGGTTCGCCCACACGAGAAACGTTTTCGAACCTAGGAGTGCTATCTATAGATCGGAGACGTGTGTACGTGTACCCATACACACAAACATATACATATGGAGTGATATCGTCTCGTAGCCGATGTGGGTGGTGGATTTCACCGTCGAGAATCTCTGCCCCTCCTCACCTCCCCTGTGTATCTCTTTCTTCACCTTTTTTTTCAAAATTTATCTTCTCCAGTTTATTCTTCATCTTTACTTTCCTGCTCTACTCTCTCGGAAGATTCGCAGTGCAGAGACGGCACGTGCGATCACCTCGAATCGTTCTCTTTCTCTCTCTCTCTCTCTCTCATCGGTGATCGTCATGATCGGTCATTTTATGGGATCGTAAGAATCATTGTCATTCACAGTTAAGAAAAAAAACACGACCGTTATGCCACACGGGAAGGGAGATATTTTCTCTTTCTCTCTCTCGGGCCCTCGAGGAACAAATTTCACCGTCGTGTTTATGCGCGTTGCAGAGTTTGACAGGCGCAGGCGAGACGAAACGATTGAGCAATCGAGCGGAGAGTTCCGGATCGGACGTGTATCCTAATTTGGCTCGAGTTCGAATCTGGGATACCGGAGAATTTTAATTGGGAGTCTCTCTCACTCATTTTTTTTTTGTTTTTGTTGTTTCAATCGTTACTCGCACGAGGACACGGGCTTTCGCGTGGCCCGACACATTTGGGGCGACCCCGAAAGGCGCGCGAGCCACGCGCGAAGGGGGATGCACTTTTTGCTATGATTGAATATTCCATGGGAAACGTGAGATGAAATCATTTGGAGAATTTTGTACAAAGATATTTTTATTTATAATTGTTTTTTTTTTAACTGAGAAAATGGAGAAAAATGGAATTTACTGCCGTTGGTTTTGAAGCTGCACGGAGAGAAAAGGTCTATGGTTTTTACAACCAAATCCATGGTAAAAGAAGGAATATTATGTCCAAGTGCAGTAAAATCAATTTAAAAAAAATGATAATTACAATTAAAACACCATCCATTAATCTCAGTGTGCGATAAAAATTCGATAAATCAATTTTCACCCGGAAACTTGTGTCATCAAAATGAATGAATGAAATAATTTTGAAGAGCCTAATTATATTATCATCGATGACGTTGTAGTTGATAAATTTTAACATTTTTTTGTTTGTCTTTGTCCAAATTGCAGTCTGCATCGGTACAAATGGCCGACTGTCTGTACCCTCGAACAAGCAGCACCACTACAGAAATCTTCGAGACCGGTACACCAACTGTACTTACGTCGACGGCAACTTGGAGATTACGTGGCTCCAAAACGAGACCCTCGATCTCAGCTTCCTCCAGTACATACGGGAGGTCACCGGTTACGTGCTCATCAGCCATGTCGACGTGCGACGAATCGTGCTGCCGAGGTTGCAGATCATACGGGGCAGAACCTTGTTCAAGCTCAACATACACGATGTCGAGTTTGCCCTCTTCGTCACAATGTGCCAGATGTACAACCTCGAAATGCCGGCTCTCAGAGGTATGTGCCAGTTTTTTTTTTACGTTTTATTTCAATTTTATGGTCACCCCACTAGCCCAAAAATCATTTTCGCCTGAAAAATTTACCTCGAAGATCAATTTTCCAATAACAATAGTAGCCTACGCAAAAAATTGTTGCATCAATATTGAGAAAGTTACATCTGAAGCTTTGGAGGAAGAAAAATAAATTTGGAGCCAGATCGAATCAAAATTGTTGATGGTATTGATACAAAATCATGGCAATTATCATTTTGAAAAGTATTTCGAATACTGCTACGTTGTAAGATTTCACAATGTACTTCGGCTTGAATATTATTATTCTTCGAAGTGCATTTATTCATAATATTATTAATTTATAATCCGATTAAGTGTTATTAATTGAATTATTGACACATAAATTCACGTATCACGAATAAGTATGAATGTATTAATTATTTTTCTTCAAAGTGCATTCATTCATAATATTATAAATTAATAATGCGATCAAGTGTCATTAATTGAATAATTGATGAATAAATTATCAGCGTATCACTGATATGTATCAGTGTATCAATTATTATTGTTCAGAGGGCATTTATTAGTAATATTATTAATTAATCATCCGATCTAGTATTATTAACTGAACTGGTGATAAATTATTAACCTACTACCGAGTGTCCGAAACCCGTCAACTAAATCTGAACAACACGCAAAATGTATTGTTTCAATCTAGGGAATTGGACGGGGAGAATTTTTAAATCCAGGACCATTTTATTCAGACACATTTTTTCGTAGACACTTCATTCAGCAGTGATTGCCGATAAATTTTAAACAGATCGCCTAGGACCCGATAATTCACTTCATTTTTTCTGAGGTGTCGATTTTCGGCTTCACAGATATTCTCAATGGCAGCGTGGGCATGTACAACAACTACAATCTCTGTCACATCAAGACGATCCATTGGGATGAGATAATAACGGGTCCAATCGGCAAATACTTTTACGTTTACAACTTCACGTCGCCGGAGCGTTCTTGCCCGGAGTGCGACAAGAGTTGCGAGCAGGGTTGCTGGGGTGAGGGTCCCGAAAATTGTCAGAGGTTTTCCAAGACGAATTGTTCGCCGCAGTGCTGGCAGGGCAGGTGTTTCGGGCCGAACCCACGGGACTGCTGCCACCTTTTTTGCGCCGGTGGCTGCACGGGCCCCAAGCAGAGCGACTGCCTCGCCTGCAAGAACTTCTTCGACGACGGCGTTTGCACACAGGAGTGCCCACCGATGCAGAAGTGAGTAGGCACCCGTTGATTTTCATGAGAATCATTCGATGAGCCTCGAGGGATCGAACGCTTCGCCGTTCAATGTTGAGGGCTATTGATTTCTTATGGACATATATGTGACTGGTCAGAGTTAAAAAGGATATTTTAGTCTGGAGGCCTAAATTTTCGACTTGATAAAAAAAAAACAAAAATATGTTTACTATGCAGTTTTTTAATTTTTTTTATTGATAGTTCAAGAGCTCAGGAAAAAAAATAAAAATTCACAAGATATGGGCCTCTGAATATGGCCGTGAAAAAAGGGTTGAGGCGGTTGACATGATACAAAAGCTCCCATTCAGCTGAAACAGAAATAAAACCAATTTTCTTTATCAATAAGAATGTGATTGTGGCAGGTACCAAAGAGAAAAAAAAAACAAAATTTAAATGGCGACTGTCTAAAAAAAAAGATTGATTTTTTCACTCTGGATTTTTCGGTTGTCAATATTTTTTAAATCGTAATTATAATAATTTCGCAACGCCCGAGGTAGAGACGATAGAGGGATGTATACTGAAGGTCCATGCCAAATTTGAAGTCAATCGGTTGAATAGAACTTGAGATTTTACGTCAACCAGCTTGATAAAAGTAGGTTCGAGAAAAATGCGTTTAAAGTTTTGAGTACAATTTCAGACAAGCGCAACTATCTAAGTGGTGTAATGGCATGTTATACTTACGTTATATTAATCAGCCATTTCTGCCTCGTAAAGTGTCTGATTCGATAAGTTCCCGCTGCATCGTATTAGGCAAAAAAAATATAGCACGGATCTAAACTCAAAGTCCAGATATCGAAAGCAGCAGATCTACACAGACTATTTTGAATTTGGGATTTTTTTAGTTCAGATTCATAATCAGCAACGTCAAAAACCTCTGAGTACCAAATTTCATCCAAATTTAGTATTTTTTTTTGTACATTTTGCCCTGCCATATTGAATTTATTAGTTCGAAATTCATTATTGTCTTCATGCTCGTAATCAGTGACCTCAAAAACCTGCTGATACCAAATTTTATTCACTCGAAAGTCCGATCTGGTCCGCCATATTAGATTTGTTATTTCGAATTTCCGATATTTTAGTTCACTTTCGAAATCAGCGAACTTAAACACCAAGTACGAAATTTCATAGAAATCAAGTAACTTTTGATGTCGATTCCGCCATATTGGATTTCCTATATTGAATTTTCGATTGTGCAGGTCTGCATCATTTTCACAACTTCATCTTTTATTGGACATCAGGAAAAGAAAATAAACTAGAGCATGGTGAAATCCATCAACGGATCATATTTTTCACGAGTCCGCATTGTTTCCCAGGTACAATCCAACGACGTACTCGTGGGAAGCAAATCCCGACGGTAAATACGCATACGGCGCGACCTGCGTAAGGAAATGCCCGGAACACTTGCTGAAGGACAATGGCGCCTGCGTGAGATCCTGTCCGCCGAAGAAGAAGGCTCTTTCCGGCGAGTGCGTGCCCTGCGATGGTCCATGCCCAAAGACCTGCATGGGTGTCGACAAAGTGCACTCGGGCAACATCGACAGCTTCAAGGATTGTACGATAATCGAAGGCTCGATAACGATATTGGATCAGACCTTCGAAGGTTACCAGCATATATACGCAAACTTTACTTTCGGGCCACGCTACGAGGCTATGCATCCCGACAGACTCGAGGTCTTCAGTACCCTCAAGGAGATCACCGGCTTCCTAAACATCCAGGGTGACCATCCGGATTTCACGAATTTATCGTACTTCCGCAATCTCGAGGTGATCGGCGGTCGTACCCTCACGGAATACTTCGCCTCGTTGTACATCGTAAAGACCGCTTTGGAGTCTCTCAGACTGAGCTCGCTTCAAAAAATTTACTCAGGCTCCATCGCGATACTAGAGAACAAAAATCTCTGTTACGCTCAGAGCATCGATTGGAGCAGAATTAAAAAATCCTCGGAACACGAGAGTCTCTTGCAGAACAACAAGAACGAGACGAGTTGCGGTGAGCTACGATCTATTTGCCTTTTTTTGCCCACTTCTGGTCTGATGATTCTAGGATTTTGTGGACTAATGTGTTTTCTTTTGATCGATTTAGTGAAGGAGGGTCTCGTTTGCGACGATCAATGCTCGAAGGAAGGCTGCTGGGGCCCTGGACCAGCTCAGTGTCTTTCGTGCAAAAATTTCCAGCTTGGAAATGTCTGCTTGGAAGACTGCACAGCGATCACTGGGTACGATGCATTTTTTTTTCTTCACTACCGATTACCTATTGGGCATTTAGCAAATGCTCCTAGTAATCTTGTATTTTGTGGTGTTGATTGTGCTGACTTAGATCGTGGATTTGAGGTAAATGAAACAACCGTATTTTGTGGCGCGTGTGATATTCCTGCGTGTAAATAGTTGGCTGGAAAATGTTCCTAATTAGGAGAACCCAGTGGACGGCGTTTGCGAGACTTGTTTTTTGGCTTTGGGTAGAACACTGTTTAGTAAGATTTTCCGGCACTCCTACGAATAGACAATTGGAGAGAAATATTTCTCAGCCTTTTAGAATCACCACGTATCGCGTCTCCAGCTCAATGGATATTGAAGGTTGAATGTTCTCGCAGGATATACAGAGCGGAAGGGGAATCGAGAATATGCAAGCACTGCCACGAAGAGTGCGACGGTACGTGTAACGGGCCAAACGCCGGGGACTGCAACAAGTGCAAGCACGTTCGTGACGGACCTTTTTGCGTGCCTGAATGTCCAGCCTCCAAGTACAACGACAACGGGCTGTGCAAGCATTGCCACGAGAACTGCGTCGGTGGTTGCGACGGTCCCGAAAACAATATCGGTCCGAACGCATGTCACAGTTGCGAGAAAGCCATAATGAATGATCATATACCGGAAGGATGCCTCCAAAAAGTCGAGCCCTGTCCCGATGGTGAGTTGGCCGTGCTTCCATTCTAAATCCATTCCTATCCTACTTTCCAGCATCGAGCTTTGGCGATCTTTGGTTCCCATAAAATCTTCAATCCGATGAGATAAAGTGAGAGAACAAATCGTTGTCTTTTCAGGCTACTATTACGAGTGGATCGACCCCCAGGAACAAGAAGAACCGCGTTCTCAGGCGGGCTTCGCAGTGTGCAGAAAGTGTCATTCCCGATGCAAGCTCTGCACGGGTTACGGTATTCACGAGCAGGTCTGTCAGCAGTGCACCAAGTACAAGAAGGGCGAGCAGTGTGACGATGAATGTTCCGCAGGGCACTACGTAGTGCCTGGGACCCAGCTTTGCATACCTTGCTTCTCGGAATGCCGCAGCTGTTACGGTCCTGGTGCGAATCAATGTCACACCTGTCGGAACTTCAAGATTTATCTGGTAATTAATTGGATTCCGATTGATCCCGAAACAAACCTAAAGAATTGGAAGAGTTTAAGGAGGTTGCTCAGCTATCGTGTAATGTTAAGAATTTGCTGAAATTTATTCAGGATATTTGTGAACAGGTGTTATGACTGCGTGCAAAATTTCAAGTCATTCGTCTGCACGATTATTGAGCAATGAATTATTGAAGTTAGGCTCTTATACACGGGCAGCATAGCAAAATTTATACGATAAATCTGATACGACTCTTGCAACATAATAAAAATGTTAAGAATTGAATATAAATAGGCGAAATTTTTTTTCACATTTATACGAGTAATTTCAACGAAGAGTGAAGCGTTTTTTGTCTGCCTCGTTATCAAGATATCTTTAAAATAGATGACACAAAATCTTACACTAAGAATTATCACTAAGACTGCAATTTTCCAGGACGACGACCCCATCGACAACGAGACGTCTTTCAACTGCACCGAGACCTGTCCGGAGGAGTATCCCTTCAAGATATCACCGGCGGACAAGGACCCGTACTGTTCCCGGGAGCCTCAAGGACTCCACGGTTTTACTCTGGAGAGCGAGATACAACCAGCTATTCTGATAGGAGTTGGAATAATCGTGGCGGTATTTCTGGTGATAGTGGCGGTGATAATGTGTCAGTGGCGTATAAGAACGAAAGCTAAAGAGAACACGGTAAAGATGACAATGACGTTGACGGGTCTCGACGACAACGAGCCCCTCAGGCCAACTGGGGTGAAGCCGAATTTGGCAAAATTGCGAATAATCAAGGAGGAAGAGATGAGGAAAGGTGGTATATTGGGTTACGGTGCTTTTGGTAACGTGTACAAGGGTGTCTGGGTGCCGGAAGGTGAAAACGTCAAGATACCCGTAGCCATCAAGGTACTGCACGATGGCACGGGAGCTAACACGTCCAAGGAATTTTTGGACGAGGCATACATAATGGCAAGCGTCGAGCACGTGAATCTTTTACAATTGCTGGCTGTATGCATGACCTCGCAGATGATGTTGGTGACGCAATTGATGCCGTTGGGTTGTCTGCTGGATTTTGTACGTACGTACAAGGACAAGATCGGCTCGAAGGACTTGCTCAGTTGGTGTTCTCAGATAGCCCGTGGCATGGCTTATCTTGAAGGACGCAGACTCGTCCATCGCGATCTAGCAGCTCGAAACGTTCTCGTTCAGACACCGAGCTGCGTGAAAATCACCGATTTCGGTCTAGCCAAGCTACTCGACATCAACGAGGAACAGTACAAAGCGGCTGGTGGAAAAATGCCCATCAAATGGTTAGCTCTCGAATGCATACAGCATCGAGTCTTCACCCACAAATCCGACGTATGGGCCTTCGGCGTTACAATCTGGGAAGTGTTGACCTACGGTGGTCGACCATACGAGAGTGTACCGGCGAGGAACGTACCCGAGCTTCTCGAAAAAGGCGAGCGACTGCCTCAACCGGCGATCTGCACTATCGACGTATACATGATAATGATCAAATGTTGGATGCTGGATGCCGAGTCGAGGCCTAGCTTCAAAGAGCTGGCTGACGATTTTGCCAAAATGGCACGTGATCCCGGCCGATACCTGGCCATCAAAGGCGACAAGAACATGAAGCTACCTTCGTACACACTACAGGTGAGTTAATGCTCTTTGAACAACGCGAGGACTCGATTAAGGTAGTAGTCTCGCCACAGTCACGTTGAAAACTTTATTCTCCGCTCAATCGATGAAAGCTTCGAAATATTGCGAAATATCCTCAGAATGTAGGTTGTACATCTTATCGGGATGTAAAAACTTATAAAGTAATGATGAAAACGCCTAATATAATGTTTATCTAACCCTCACGTTTGTATCAGATTATCCATTCTGGCTACTAATATGTAGATACTCTGCGTATACGGATATACACACACTACTGTAATCTAGTCCTAGTCTGCTCCGGTCGATTCGTGGCGCTAGCGTCGCTAGACATTGCTTAATTTGAATCGCTATATCTCTGAAACTAGACGGTCAAAATTCATGATTTTTTTTTCCCACTTCGTCATCTCTTCCTCTTTAATTGAGAATTAAAAAAAACTGTAAAAAAGTTCCAAAGTTATTGCGTAAAATGTAAAATTTTCCACTGCTCCCCATAATAACACGTGCAAAACCATGAAATCTTTGATTGCCCATATCTCGGAAACGGAACGGTGAAGCCTTTTGGAATTTTGCAGGTAATCATTAAATAGTGTCGTGAATGGGTCCTCAAAATTAAAAAAAAATTCTATTGAAAAACGTCTTGGCGAAACTATTACCTTAACCCGGACATTACGGTTCTCGACACATCGAAGCTTGGATTTTCTTTATTCTTGGGTAAACAAATGTTTTTCAAATGTCGAACAGGACGAAAAAGAGATGATTCGTAATCTCGCGTCGGGTATGGACGGACCAGAGGCTCTCGTCGACGCCGACGAGTATTTGCAACCGAAGTCGAGAGCACCCCTTCCAGCTGGTATTTCGGCGTCCAGTATTTCCGGCTCTCCACCTAACACGCCCATCAAAGCGTGCTGGCCCAATGGCATGTCTCTGGCGGCTGATTCTCCGACGCCACAGAATCAACAGAATTGGGACAGGGAACTTATGAGGTACGGAGCTACGCGAGCCAATGGGAGCACATCTCACGAACCTGGCAATTCCGTACAGCACACGCACTATTCGCATCCAAACGGACACTGCGGTCATGTCGTCACTTCGGACGGTTCTAGCTCGCGATATTGCTCCGATCCATTGAAAATGGTCGGCGTAAGAGGTAAATCTTCATGACATGTTTTCAATCAATTTACAACTGATCCGTTTTCCAGTGGATCCTCTTTCAATAGTTCCAGCCTCAAATATAACACTGCTCTTGCTTCATTGCAGATTGTGACGTGACGGACGATTGTTTCGAGCCGGAAATAAGCACGAGCCATCAGCAGGCCCAAGTGGGCGACCTGAAACTTCATCTGCCACTCGACGAGGATGATTACCTCATGCCCTCGCCTCAACTACCCACCAACACAACACAGTACATGGATCTCATCGGTGACTCCAAGCCGACCGGTAAGTCCAAAAGTTTCCGGCTCTTGCAGCCGCAATATCGTAGCACAATTAAAGACGATATTGATTGACACGATGACGGGATTGAAGAAGTTTGCATTGTTGGAGGGTAATGATTTTTGACTTTCGCAAATTAATTTTAACAGATTTTAGCTATAAGAATCTAAGCTAGTAATCTCGCCACAGTCACCTCGAAAAGTTTATTCTCCGCTCAATCGATCGAAGCTTCGAAATATTGCGAAATATCCTTATAACGTAGTAGGTTGTACATCTTATCGGGATTTTAAAACTTATAAAGTAATGATGAAAACGCCTAATATAATGTTTACCTAACCCTCACTTTTGTATCAGACTATCCATTCCGGCTACTAAATACGTAGATACTCTGCGTATATGGATATGCACACAGTACTGTAATTTAGTTCTAGACTGCTCCAGTCGCTTCGTGGCGCTAGCGTCGCTAGACATTGCTTAATTTAAATCGTTATATCTCTGAAACTAGACGGTCAAAATTCATAATTTTTTTTACCCACTTCGTCATATGTTTCTGTGTAATTGAGAATTTGTTTAAAAAAAATCTGTAGAAAAGTTTCAAAATTATTGCGTGAAATGTAAAATTTTCCACTGCTCCCCATAAGGAAACGTGTAAAATCATGAAATCTTTGATTGCCAATATCTCGAAAACGGAACGGTGAATGCTTTTGAAATTTTACAGGTAATCAGTTAATAGTGTCCTGAATGAGTCCTCGAAATTAAAAAAAAATCTATAGAAAAACACCCTGGCGAGACTACTACCTTAAGCGTTTTTTAAGATGCTTATTGAGAAATCTGCAATCGAAATTCGCAAAAAATATTTCGTATCATATTTTAAAATATGGAAATCATTATATCAATATGAATTTTCGTTGCATTCCGACGATATAAACTTCAATACCATGCACGATGACTATTAGAGAGGATTTGAGGCATTTTCCGAGACGTCTCCATATCAATCGCTTGAACAAATTGATAGTCAGCTTGTCAATTAAATCTACCAAGTTACATTTCGACGGAACAAAGATTTCGAAACGCTCTTCCTAATCCAGTGGTTTATTTTTCGAACTGTCTCTTCCAGAACCGGAACCAAAGAGATTGAACAACGGATATCGAAAGTATCCAAATTTTTTGACGATTCCGGGGAAAACGTCGCTGGACAATCCCGAGTACATAATGTCGCAGGACGAGGGGCCGTTGACACCGCAGACGATCGGTATACCGACACCCGATCTCGACAAGGTTCTGACGAACGGTGCATTCGGTTGTCAAGTGAGACAGAGGAGCTCGGAGGAGGAATCGGATCACGAGTACTACAACGACTTTGATCGGTTGCAGCGGGAGTTGCAGCCGCTCAAGCCTTTGCGCAAGAACGAGACAACGGTCTGAGACAAGTGTGACAGCCGTTTGTGGATAATCTTTTTTTTTTATAATTTTTGTTTTCTCGTCGCTACGATCCGGTAAGGGTGAAATCGCGCGATCACGTGGCTATCGATCGATCTTGCCTATACACAGAGAGGTAGAGGGCATTACAAAGCTTCGGGAAGTTGCCACACGCGTCGTGGCGTTTACCGGGCGTGCACGGTCCAAACAGGGTGTTAAAAAATAAGACAAAAACCCCTTGTTGCCTCTCTAACTTCCGGTTAAACCGGATCAAATTCTTTGCAGTACTTAGAGGACGTTACCCACGAACTTCGCGTTCACATTGTGATTAAACTTAATGAAGAAGTAACGATGAACGGACACGAGACGGACAATACGAGTCCAAAGCAGCTCGAGGAAGAATCATCATAGCGAACAAGTCCGAATGAAGTCACCCACGAGTTTCGTTATCCCTTCACACTCGAATGCATTTATTACCCTTCGGGCAGATTTTCCATGTACCTTCATTCCCTTTAGCGCTTCCATTCGTTTTCCTCAAAACGTAGGATCGCGAAAAAGATCGCACGTAACGCCTGTGAAGGATTCGATCATGTACAAACTTTTGATACTCTCTTTTCCACCCCGTAACAGGGACAAGACTAATTTGTGGACTTGTTCGCAATGATTTTTTTTTTCTTTCGATCGGCTAGGGGGACATAAACGCTCGTAACACGAAACAATTTAGTTTCGGAGTCTCGTGATTCGAGTAGATATATAAACGCGTTATCCAACAACGATTTTACCAACAGACATGAAACGGTACTCGTTGCGTATTTTTTTTTGTGCGTATATATATATATATATATATATATATATATATATACACACATACACATATAGAGAGACATAAACGAAAAGCTATATATAAATTACGAGACACGATGAACCGTAGTGCAAAAATATTTTTAAATGTGCCATTTAATGTGGCTTGTAAATAATTAATGATTAATCGTTATTGAATCGAATGTAGAGCTTAGAGCGCGATTAGTTCGTATGTAAGTAATTATTTTATATACATATATATATATACCTATATATATCCGCGACTTCGTCACCAAATGGGACATCAAAATAGACGTAGCCTTCACTTTTATACGATCAATTATCATAAATTTTCCTTCTCTTTTTTTTTACGCGGATCGCACACGTTAGTCGATCTCGTAATATTACCGGAAACGAAAAAAAAAGTGCGCCACACTTTTATAGAATGACTCAAAAGGAAGAGGAAGCGAATGGGAGGTTCCTATATTTGCGTGTAGTTTTTTCTTCCATTTACGAAAAAAGACGAAGAGATGAAGAACGTTTTGGTACGGATAATCTTACGGGGAATACGCGCATATATATCGCGTTTTTGCCCCAACGGGAAGGTAATCTTTTTTTCTTTGCGCATACACGTGGAACTTCTCGCGGTTCGCCGCTGACTGTGATAGGTTTATTATTCTTTTCCTCGATACGGGATCGAGAAAAATGATTCAAAAAAAAAAAACAAAAAAGCACGTAAAAACATAATTGCACATTGATTTTCTTTTTTTTATTCTCGTTATCCTCAATCGAGCAATCGAAGGCGAAAAAAAAAAGAAAATAATTTCACTAGAGAGATCCGAATTGAAGGAGAGACGAGAGGCACGACGAAACGTGGTTATTCTACTTAAACACGATGCAGTCCGATTTCTCGAGCGAATCAGAACGGATGTGGGCGGGGGAGGGGCAAAGGGGGTTGGGGAAGCCGAAAATATTCGCATGCCATCGTCTTTAGCGCGGACCAATGAAATTGGTACGACAATGAAATTTTCGAAAAGTTTCAACACGAATCTATAAATAATTGTAGGCGATAAAAAAAAAAAAGAAAAACTTGTAAATAAATTAACGTTATAGATGGAGCGAATCGTTAAGGGTGAATTCTATACGAGGAGCGGAAAAAGTACTTGAAAAGCAAATAAAATATAAAATAAACGATCGCCGAGCAGAAGAAAAAGTAATCCGCGAACATTCTGCCGCGATAGTAGGATAGGAAGTGCCATGCTGTTGAGGGAAATTCACAGACGAACAAGCAAAAAGTTCTGAAACAAGAAAAAATAAAAATCAAACCGGAGTATCCGAAATCAGTAAAGTTGAAAATTTGTGAAAACAGCGGCACGTGGGTCAATGACTGCCATTGTGGAACGACAAACACACTCTAATTTTCCTAACACTGAAACACACTCGAGCTTGGCTATCGAAAAATAAATGTTATCTTTTCTAAAGATAACATTTATTTTTCGACTTTATATCTTTCGACTTTCTGTATTATTTTTTTTTTTTTTCGAAAGCTTCGGTGCGCCGAGTACTGAGCTTATTCCTTTTTTCTTTTGCCATTTCCACCAGACAGTATCTCATCCCTAATAAATTATAAGCGAAATACGTACCATGTACATTGTGTTAAGTGTTACTGATTATTATTATTATTATTATTAATATTATTGTCGTTTATTTTTTTGTAATATATGTCGTGTTAGATTATGCAGCGAAAAAAAAAATGCGGGTGGGAAGCGCAAAAAGGGACTCGTTCGCAGCTCGAGAAACGTCTCGCGAACTCTTTTCTCTTTTTTTTTTGCAAATCTTTATATTCACCGACCGAAAATTGCGTTGACGCGTCGACCGAGAAGAGATTGTAAATTGCATGGGAAATTTTAGTTACGGTCGGACAAAAGACGTAAAATAAACTAACGAGATTAAAAACAGAAATTTGATAAATATCAATTTGGAAATTGGGTTGTGGACGGAAAATATAAATTTACGTTGTATCTTTGGGCGTGTCGCGCAGCCCTGTGCACAAGATGTTTCGGAAGCTCTGTTGAAAAAAATGGCTCCTCTTCGAAAATCATTGTACCTTTTTCTTTATCGAGAATTTCCGAAATTTTATTCTCTATTGTATTCAACGGAAATACTTAGAATTTGTCGCAGGCTGATCGACTTAAAGAGAAAAAAAAAGAAACTAGACGAAGTACATTTTTATAAACGAAATAAACGGAAAGAATCAGTGGCGAGAATTTGTGGAGAATAAAATATGATGAATTTTCGTGAAGCACTTGTGACATTCGAAATTTGTGGAGCTCAAGTTGTTCCATTAATCAAGGTAATTCGCGGCTCTGCAATATCGTGTGCACCTGCTGTGAAAACGCACATAACCATATATATATTTATATACGATAAATATATATATATATATATATATATATATATATATATATATACATTCTTGTGTAAATATAAATATTATACATATCGTTAAAAGAATACTTGTAATAAAGAACCTTCGCAATTCTTAACTGCCTGATTTTTTTTATTTCCAAACCAGAATGATTCCCACATCCGAATGAAGTCATTGAAGAAAAAAATTAAGTCGCAGCTCGCCGGAAGAAATTTTCTGCATACCGACGTTCCAATATTTTTGTGCAGAAATGCACAAAACTAATGGAGACCACCCTTAAGCATTTTTTCACAATGAAGTTGGAGAGGCCGGGCTTAGATCAAAGAGAATGAACAATCTTGGCGTCGTAAACAATAGATGAACTTTGATTGATTGAGTATTGGAAACATGTACAAGGAGTTGGATCGTGGCGTCCGTTCAAGTTGGCATTATTAGTATCAAGATCGCGAACGAAGTAGAATACTTTGTTGGCTTTAAAATTATTTACGAGTTATTTTAAATAATTAACAATGAAACCAATAGTGATGAAGATCAAGATCTAATAGAAAATAGTGATAAAGACATGATTGGGAAAATTTTTCCTCATTTTTGGATACCACTTTTAAAAGAAATCCCGTACCTCGTATCCAAAACTATGTCGAAGAGATTATTTTATTAGAAATAGGCCCCCGAAATAAACTGAAAACAGTTTACGTGAAGCTTTGTACTTTGTATAGAAAGCGTCAGTTGTCGTCCGACCGTGGCCACACCCGAACCGCTATTGTTCGAAAAACACGTCGAAAAAAGACTAACTTTGGAAAAGAAAGTTTGGACCGGGATTGGAACCACGTAATTCTTTCGGACGAAGCTTCTTTTTGGGCACGTTCTCCCATCAATCATACCTGGTCTATCCACACCAATATACACCAAAGATCTGAAACGTCAAGCAATTATTCCGACATATTCGACTCATATGGAGGTCTTTGTTACCGCAGATTATGCCATGCAATTAGTAGAAAGTATGCCAGGGAGACGCCAGGCGATTATTAATAGAGGATGTGACTGGACTACTTATTAATAATAAAGCATCAAGGTTTATATCGTGTAGTGTGTGTATATGTTTTTGTTTCAATTCCTTCTCCCAAATACCAGGTGTCTCAAAATGACCTGACATTTTAATTTATTAATAAAGCGTATTATTTATTTGAAAAGGACGAATCTTTTTATTTTAATATAAGGTACAAACATGGAGATTATGTGTGGAAGACAATATCCGATAAATGGCCGTCTCGTCCCTGTCTGCAAACGTTCACTCTTTTGACGAAATTTGCAATAACATTTTGGCATAATTGCGGACTAATTTCATTAATGAGTACGTCCGATTGTTTCTTTGAGCTTCGAAATGGGCCGTGGATCATTGGCATACACTTTTCCTTTTAGAAAACCCTCAAAGAAAGAAGTACAATGGCGTCAAATGGCACGATCTTGGCGGGCCAATTCACATCGCCGTGGCGCGAGATAAAACGACCAGGGATGAGATACAACTGCGTTGTTTCGCAGTGAATTTTCACAATTTTCATACGTTGCTCGGTCGTGTAATTTCCCATGACTAAATCTCAATTCTTCCTGATGCAAATTGTCAAAGATTGGTACTCTTTGTCCGCCACAAAACAAAATGGAACGCAATTTAAAATGTCAAGTTATTTTGAAGCACTCTTTAGTTTTTGAGTTTCGCCAGACACGCTCTTTTCAAAAAGACTGTAACACAACGTTGCTGTACCTCATTATGTTCAACATAAACGTAGTAAATTCTGATTCGGAATATGCAATGGAAAAACTATTTAAAAAATCGAATAATCAAGCAAAACAGTTGCAAAAGAAAAAAAAACGATCATTATTTTTCGTAGTTATTTTCATTTGTTTTTTTCATGTCTGCAAGCGCGAAAAACCTTGATACTCAATTTGTAGTTTCGTCGAGGAATGAAATGACGAAAACGCAACAAGCACTGTTAAAAATAGCGGATATTGACAGGAGGTTCGAACGATGATTTGCAAGATTTTTTTTTCCTGGTGTGTAATCTCCGAGTATTGTAACACAGCGAGGCGAGATCTGCATCCATATACAGGGTGTGGCGTAAAGAGTAGTCAACCCGTTACCTGTGGTTGGGGGGCATCATGACTGATCAGAAAATAAAAATTTGTGTTTAGTAAAACTGTCATGGTTTTCGAGTTTTTGCCCCTTTTTTAAATTTCATAAATAATTACACTCTTGGTCACTCTTTTCGATGGCATGGTCACAAATAAAGGTATTTTCTCAGTCTGTTTTTTGAGAAGTACTCTTTGATAGATGTGCTATCCAATGTAAACTTTTGTTTTTATACCGCTAGCTTAATTTTTTTATTATTCAAAATTTGTATGCAAAAATTAGTTGGACGAAAAAAAAAACGAAACTGAGCGCCCGTGGTGTGAAAAAAATGTATGGTGACCTGTGTGACCAAGTCACAATAAATTAGTCACTATACATTTTTTTTACACCGCGGGCGCTCAAAGTTTCGGTTTTTTTTGTTCGTCAAACAAATTTTGCATACAAATTTTGAATAATAAAAAAATTAAGCTAGCGGTATGAAAACGAAAGTTTACATTGGATAGCACATCTATCAAAGAGTACTTCTCAAAAAACAGACTGTGAAAATACCTTGATTTGTGATCATGCCATCGAAAAGAATGACCAAGTGTGTAATTATTTATGAAATTTAAAAAAGGGCCAAAAACTCGAAAACCATGACACTTTTACTAAACACAAATTTTGATTTTCTGATCAGTCATGATGCCCCCCAATCACAGGTAACGGGTTGACTACTCTTTACGCCACACCCTGTATAGATATACGCGTGCTACAGTACGTTCGCACGACTAAGTACAGAGTGCTGAGAGAAAATGATTGTATACGAGTATGCGTTGATGTTTATTGCCATGTATGCGATTACGTTTCGCTTCTCGCCTGTACACGACACGCGAAACTTCAGTCGTGCTTTGGTCGCCACGCTGGCAGCAAGTTAATCTCGTTAATAACGCAAGATTAATAATTCATCGGGAATACCGCGCGGGCCGTGCTGTCCTTGCATACTCGGTACAAAAATAATCGATAAAAAAAAAACAACGCTTTAGATGTATACGACTTTGAGGATTATTTTTAGAAGTAAGCAACGAAGCACCGATATTGAATGTTGGACAAATAAAAATCGACGAGTGATAAGATATCCCGAATGGAGGGAATACTGAACGTATATCTACTCGGATTTTCGAACTGTTCTATTTCCGATCTATATCCAAATACAGTATTTTTTTTAAATCGAAAATGATCAAGCAATTATACAATAATTAAATCCCACAGAATCAACTCCTTGTTTGGGTTTGCTTAAGTTACGTACAAGCAAACATTGTCCTTATGTTATTGAAGAATCAGATTAAATGCAGCAATCATTTAATTGCTTATCTTTTGATAGAATTAAATGACGTTGAATTGCGGCGATTTTCTTCATTTTTACTTTCTTTATTTTTATCGTTATCCAAAGTATATTTTAGCGAATTGAGGTCATAAATCTCTAATGAGAATACGTGAAAACGTTCGAGTGATTTTTACAGTCTAAAAGTATCAATTCTCGTTGCATACCAACGACGCAAACTTCAGCGATATACAATTTAGTTGTTACGTCAATACCGCAGCATTTGGATTAATAAATATTTTATCAGCTGATGGACGTTAATTAATCAATTATTAAGTTCACGAGCCAGCGAGTTAATACAAACATTATTTTGAGCTCTTTCGAAATGTAGCGATATTGCAATTGTCATGCGACAAGTTTAATTGGCAGGAAAAATTTGATTTTTTAATCAGTTTTTTTTTTCTGTTGAGATTTCAAGAGAAGGCCGCACTCTGCCGAGATTCCTCGGCATTCTTCTTTTCCACCAACATTGGAAAAATACTCCAAGAGTATGGAGAAAGTCGACGATCCGCACTTGCGACACTTGTTCGACGGTTCGACCACGTTCAACGTTTACAACGATACAATTACAAATTTGTCAGTCGGAGCACCCGGACCTGACCTGCTCAAGCGTTGCACTGACATGATGACGAGAGTTACGCGTCACAGAATGGTAATATATACGACGTTGAAGTTTGCATCGCTGAGATGCAACGAAAATAAATTTTTTTTAACTGTATGATTTTTTTTTTGTCTATGAAAATCACTCAAACGTTTTTACGTATTCTTCTCGGAGATTTGCGATCTCAATTTACAACAAAAAAAAGAAGACTTTTGGTAAGCATAACAATAAAGTGAAAAATGAACAATGAAATCGTTGCGATCCAACGATGCAAACTTCAACGTCATTGATATATGGTAACCTGTGCGGAAAATTGACAGGACATATTCCTAATACAAATCGGGGCCTTCAAGAGCTTATTTGTGGATTCCCTAGTAGGGGTTTCCATAAAAGAGCCAGGACAGACCCCTATTAGGTATAGCAGAGTAGATAGCTTGACTGAAACTATGGTCCAAGTACGAAGATGAAGTAAGAACCTCTAAGGTTCATAGTTCTAAATTCCCTAGTATGGATTTTCCCTATACTAACAGACTTTACCAGTAAGGAGGCAAACCAGTATAAATAGCTTGACTAAATAATGTATAGCATAATCATTAATACAATCGATTAAACATAATCGAGCTAACCCTTTCTCTCTTTACTACCCCCCCCCCCCCCTCTCCATTCCACGTATGCAATCCATCGGAGATCTTTATACTGCCATATATATATACAGTAACACCTCGCTTATACGTTTTGCATTTATACGTTTTTATCATTTATACGTCAAATTTCTCTAGCCCCGGCAAATTCCGCTTAAAAAGAATGTAACGAAGTTTAATTTCTACGTTTTCCACTTATACGTTATTAATTTTCTTTCCCTACGTCCGTTTCGGGATCTGTTTTTCTCAGTTGTCCGTAAATCAGTATTCCGTGAGAGAGAAAGAAAACAGACAAGAATTTTTAAAAATTCCCTACCCGTATCTTTATTTTTGCCAGTGTACAATTGTGGGATCGTACTATGTATGCATGTAAAGGGTGTCGCAAAATGACCTGACATTTTTAATTGCGCGCCCTTTTTTTTTATGGCGAACATAGAGTATTAATCTTTGACAACTGGCATCAGGAAGTATTGAGGTTTAGTCATGCAGAATCACACGATCGAGCAACGCATAGAAATTGTGAAAATGCAATGTGAAACAATGCAGTTATTGCAGACGAAGTTTCATGGTCGTGTTATCTCGCGCCGCGGCGATGTGAATTGGCGACCAAGATCGTGCGATTTGACGCCATTGGACTTATTTCTTTGGGGTTTTCTAAAAGGAAAAGTGTATGCCAATGACCCACAGATCATTCCGGAGCTCAAGGAAGCAATTGGATGCACCATTAATGAAATTAGTCCGCAATTATGCCAAAATGTTATTGAAAATTTCGTCAAAAGAGTGAATGTTTGCAAACAGGGACGAGGCGGCCATTTATCGGATATTGTGTTCCACACATAACCTCCATGTTTGTACCTTATATTAAAATAAAAATATTCGTACTTTTCAAATAAATAATACGTTTTATTAATAAATAAAAATGTCAGGTCATTTTGAGACGCCCTTTACTTAATTGTGATTATCTATCTCTTATTTATACGAAAATGTCTGTTATTTTCTAGTCTAAAACGTTAAAGCTTTAATGTTACAAACTGGCATCACATAAAAATTTTAAACGAAAAAAAAAGATTGAGTTGGTTCATTACTTCGTTACTACCAATCAAATTTTCAATTGGAAAATCATATATTAGCCCAATAGAGGTACTGCTATTAAATAAAACATCGCGAATTAAGCACCAATCGCCATTTTCAAATGCTAAAGAGTTTTTGATACATACGGTATTTCACTTCTACGTTATTCTCATTTATACGCTTTATTTGCTGTAACCCTTGAAAAACGTATAACTGAAGTTTCACTGTATATATATTCCGACACTTTCATAAAGTATTGATAATAATAATAAATCATTTTTTAATAATTGAAAAATCAATCAAGCGAGTAGCTTAAACTATTTATTTAGTAATTTTAAGAACGCGATTTTTTCACGTTATTTTTTGCGGAAAAGGTATTTAAAAAAAAAAAAACATTTTGACAGAATTCATTGAAAATCAGCAGAAAATTGTATTAAAAAAAACGCCTGCACGGATCGAATGAATTCGAACAGCGAATTTCAAATAGTTTTTATTTTGAGCTTCGCACATTTCGCGAATACTTTCGCGACCCGTCTAACACGCCGTGAATATTCTACAGGAGGAAGAGGAAAAAGAAGGCAAATACTATCTCTTCCAGTACGGAATTACATCGGGATTGTGGGAGTGCAGGGACGAGCTTGCGAAGTTTTTGACTCGGCGCTACGGTGACCCTGTGGCGAGGGAAAATCTTGTTCTAAGTTGCGGCTCTACGCACGGACTGCAATTATTGCTCACTAGTGTTATCGCGCCGGACGGGATCATCTTCGTCGAAGAGGTCACGTACATGATCGCTCTCGACGCCTTCAAACAATTTCCCTTAATGAGGATAGTCACGGGTAGGAAAATCATCGTATTTATCAATCTTATTCGAAAGAAAACTCGTGGCTTCGTTTTCGTTTAAGTATGAAAAAAAATGAATTTTCGAACAGTTATTGTGATAAATGTAGACTCGATGCAGACAAAAAAGGGTATGCAGACTCTAAATGTAGAACATGCAAGGAGACAATAAAAAATTTAATACACATTTGCGAGTGTGCAGATGTTAAGGGAAAGCTCAACTAAGAAATAGTGAAGAAACTGGAACAATGGTTGGAGAAGAGCAGGGGGATAGAAATAGACTGTAAAATAGAAGCGTAACTAGAAAAACAACTGGCAAAACAACTATTCGATTACATTAGACAATTCGAGCAACTCGAATATTAGGATGAATATGAGAAAACCAATGTAAACACGTATGTAAATGTAAAGGAAAGGGCACCAATGATAAAGATCCTTAAAAGAGTACACAAGGAATAAATAATTCTAATACTACTACTTTGATATTCTTTAATGTTTTAAATTACAAATAATCTTAATATTTTGATTGACGTTCATATATTTGTCGATTACTTCATGCTACGTTTCGAATTTTAGTACCGATGAAGAACGATTTGATGGACCTCGATGCCATGGAGAAGTTATTAATCGAAAAGAAGGGCGAGCAATATTTAATGAACGAGAGTAAAATATTCTGGGCAATGTTGTATACTATACCGACTTTTCACAATCCAACGGGAATGACTCTGCCGCCTGGTAACCATTTTTTCGTTTTTAATTATATATACATTTTTTTTTTTAATATATTTTTAATATATATATAAATATTTAATATTTAAAAAATTATTCAAGTATTTCATGAATTTATTATTAATATTTAAAATACATATTTAATATATTTCAAATAAATATAAAATATATATTTTATTTTAAAAAAAATAGGGATACCCACAATAATAATGATTTCTGAATTATTATTATTGTATGATAATTATATTACATAATAATAATTTTTAAAAAATCATTATTATTATATATATATATCCTGAATGTTAAAAAACTGCTTACATTCAAGATAAATTTCCCAGCTATGTAATCCTCAAGGGATAGAATCTCTGTCGAACCATAAACAATGCTACCGCAACCGCGAACCTTATTTTCCCCCATCAAAATATTCGAATGAGAAAAAAAATCGAACTCTTTTCAGAGAGTTGCAAGCGTCTGGTGAAGATTGCCCAGGAAAACGGCGTCGCGGTTGTGTGCGACGACGTTTACAATCTGTTGCACTACCAGGATGAGAAGCCACCCCATCGGCTATTTTTTTACGATGATCCGAGCGAATCCGACTACCGAGGCGGAAACGTCATCTCCAACGGAACGTTCTCGAAAATTTTGTCTCCGGCTATCCGACTTGGTTGGCTCGAGAGCGGACCCCGCGTTACGAATATCTTGCGGAACGCGTGAGTGCAAAAATGTACAGATCATCGAAAACGCCAATTTCATAAAGTAAAATATATATATATATAAATATGTATATAGCCAATGCAAGTGAAAATCTAGTAATAAAATCGTCAGCTCACGTTGGACATTCTTTGGTTTCCAAGATTTTAATTAAGAATTTAATTAAGAGGATAGAAAAATATACCCATTTACTGGATCGATATAAATATTCGCGTCAACAATAAGTGAAGATTATTCGTTTTTATCATTGTTTTTTAAATTAATTTTCGACTACTACTCTTTTTTACTATTATTTTTTATTGTATATTTTATCAGTAATTAAAAAAAATCTCGAGATCTTCCTCTTTCCTTCAGCCTCAGTCGCTACCGAATAATTTTTCAAACGCAAACTTGCAGGGGAATATTGAGAAGCGGGGGTGCTGTAAATCATTACGTATCCGGATTAATAGCAAGTCTACTTGAACTCCGAATCGAGGATGAGTACGTCGATCTATTGATAAAAATTTACAAGGTTCGCAAGCAGTAAACATTCATTTTGGTGTAACAAACAATCGGTAAGAAATGCTCGACCACTCATCGATGTTCCATAATTTTAGGAGAGAATGGACGTCGTTTGTGGGATACTGGACCGATCGTTGCCGAAAGGTTGCTCCTTTCGTAAACCTGGTGGTGGATACTTCGTATGGATACATTTGCCCGAAGGTAATTTTCTCGATCTCGTGGCATCCACAGGCCGTTCGTTTTTTTTTTCTTCTCGTGAACATGTTCGAACAGTTACCGGGAAGCCGAAAGTTCCGAAGAATCGAAACTTTTCCCGAGGCTTTCGTGACAACGAGAATTTCGAAAAAAAAAATGAAGCTGATCCTAATACGAACGTTTTCGCAGATTTCGACGGTGGAAAGTTTGTGGACTGGTGCCAAAGAGAGTTTAAGGTGAGCGCGATACCGGGAGTTCGTTTCTCCTACACGGGCCAATCGAGGAACAAATTGCGAGTGAGCATTGCGTTTCATCGAGTCACGATCCTGCGCGAAGCGGTGGAAAAGCTTTGCAAGGCGTTAACGCTGTACATCGAGAACGATTCCAACGTACGCTCGATCTCGTAGGGAATAAGCTGACAGTGAAGCCGAATGTTGCACCTCCAGGAACGAGGAGCAACGAGAAAGTTGGATAATTTTTTAACGAAATTGTAATTGGATTAACATTTACCTATGGAAAAATAGAGGAAAAGAGGTTTCTCGATGGAAGAACAAGCAAAAAATATTTTGCGATGAAAATATAATTGACGAAAAAGTTTCGTCATGGAAAAACGAGAAAGAAGAATGTTTCGTTGTGGTAAACGAGAAAAATATTTCGTTATAAAATTTCAATAAAACAACGAAAATAATTATTTACGAAATTCTATTACAATCGACAAAGACGTAACAAAACAATTGCGTAGTGGAAAAATTAAGAAAAAAAAAATACCACGATGGAAAAAGTATGCAAAAAAAATTACGTAACGTCATAACCAAGAAGAAATTGCCCAACGGAAATAGGAAAAAACACATTGCACGATGAACACAAAAGAGAAGGAAAATCGAAGTGCAAAAATTATTTTGCAATGGGAAAGTAAGGAAAAAAAATATATTGACCTGGATCAGGTAGGACTTCATGTGCAAGGATCGTCGCGCCTCCAGTTTCGTTGAAACTCCTTCGGTGTTACCGCGAAAAAGGAAATTTTGATCTTTCTGTCGCGCAGGTAAAGAGTCACCGCGTCCTGCCTAAAGTAATCCACGTGTATTTATTGCTAGAGATGAACAAGCGGGTCTTTCAATCCGACGAGCCGAGCAATTCTTTCTGCTTCGTGTCTAGAAGCTTTTCCGCGTCTTCGATGTACCGATCGCACAACGCCTCTATCTGAACCTGTACTCTACGACACGTGTCGACCGACAGCGAGGGCTTCTTCTTCAAATTTTTAATCTCTTTGGTCCTAATGTCCTTCATGCTGTCGCGACACTTTATGTACAACACCTTGGCGTTCTTCGCCAGATTCTCTCTGTGGTCCTTGGTGACCCTGCGCAATGAGAAACACACGGCTCAGATTAAAGATATTTTCAGACGAGATTCGACGATCAGTCATGAAAAAAAAAAAACAGTAACATTACAATTATTATTACGTTGATTGTTATCATTCTATATAATGTTATCACTGTTAGATATTTTAGAGTGATTTTAACATAAACATGTGTTAAAGAACAAGAAATAAGGAAGGAAAAATAGGAGATGGGGAATCGATGATAAAAATGGGAATTGGGAGTGAATTAAGTCGACTAGAGGCTAACCGAAAAACATGGATGTGAAATACTAAAAGATCAAGGGCTTCAGGGAGACTGGTGCAGAATAGAAGCCTCGAAATACTGAATAAAAGATAAATATAGTATTAAGGGAGGTTGCCATTTTGTCTGGAAATAATGGCCTCTATGGGCGAGAGGCAGGGAAATAGAGTTTAAAGAAGAGTCGCGCAGACTGTGCGGGAAGGAAAGAGAGAGTTTAGAGAATATAATGAAATGTGAGAAATTTAGGAGAATGATAAGTAGATATACGTGGAAGAAGGTGGATGAACTCTTTAAGGCCTTAGGCCACTTTAAGACCTTAGGCCACTGAGTTTTCGCTGAAAAAACTGAATTTTCGCCGAAAACTCAGACAAGGCAAGGATAGAGAGGCAGAACCGGATGAGTCTTTCCTTGACAAAAGCAGCTCGTACAGTCCAAAAACAGCAGCAAATGGAAGATAATCAGCTTTTCGAGGAAGTTGAAGGGTTAGCGTATGGGCCTGGAATCGCTGATTAATCGGTAAGTCAATAAAATTCATAGTTTTATCGTATTGAAATTTTAATGCGATTATCTCGAAACTACATTTTCAGAAACTGCTCACCCTGTAGCTCAAAAAGTTATTGATCGATCTCGCTGAAATTTTGAGAGTTTTCTAACTATGATATTATGGGAAGGATAAACCTAGAGTTTGAAGGATATCGCGTAAATAATTTTCTTAGGGTAAAAACTGTTGAAAAAACTGTCGAAAATTTGAACTTTTGGTTACAAAGCCTGCGTAATTTTCCATTTTATACTTTTTCATAATTTTATAGGTTCATCCTTCCCCTACGTGTGTCAGTAATCGAAAAATCTTTTTGTTTTCTGTTTCAGATGAACAGTAAAAATGTAGAAAAAATTGACCATTTTTTTACGGCATGGGAAAGACGCCTGGAGGAAAAGGCTATATTGTTGCAATTTTCTTTTCTAAAAAAAAAAAAATGTTTTTGAGCTCTTTAAACCTATAATAAAATCACATAAAAATTTTAAAATGATGCGTTTATTTTATCACCCTCAAAAAATTCACAAAAAAATGGCTCATTTTCGGGCAGCTAAAGGGTTTTCTCCCCTTAAAGAAAAAGGAAGAAAAAAAATCGTTGCGTTCCAACGATGCAAACTTCAACGTCATAAAAATTGGAGCATCTTTGGATAACAAAAAAAAAATGAGAGAGTCGAGGAACAGATAATAAGGTAAGAATTTGAAATATTTGTCATGGAATAAAACTGACTTTGGTATTTGAATGAAGATCGTAGTACCGTCCTGTTGCGGATTAAGATTCAAGCCACTTTTGTTAAGGGCGTCCAATATCTGCGGTATCGCTTGGGGAAAGGTGACAACGTCGAGAACAACGACTTTGGGCTTACGAGCGATATCGGCAAGCTCCTGCAACATATATTCTTGACCGTCGAAGGTAACGTTGACTTGTTCGATCGAGCCCACGGTCGACCTGAGCGTCAGGTGTTTAACAAAATTGCCCTTCAAGTCTTCCAACGACTTGTCGAAATTTGAGGTTAAGTGTTCGACGTCGATGAACTGTGCGAGCTCGTTCTCGTTGACGCGCTGCGTTCCCTTCGACTTTTTCTTTTCGCCCTTGTCTTTGGTCTTCGACAATGCTGGTGTCGTGCCGAAACTTCGCCCACTCAATTGTAGACATTTTTCGCATGATTTTTCCGCATTTTTTGCCAATTGCGTGGAAAAATTATATTGGAAATTGCGACAATTTGGGACTTTACCATGATTCGAAATGTGCTCTACGATCACTCGATTGACGAGACATTTTCTCAAACTCTTCGCCCAATTTAGAGCGACAATTCGCATTTTCGTTCGATTCTTCAACCAGTCTCTTGTTTCTTTTACGTTTCGAACGTCTCGAAAACAAACGACTATCGAACGCAACGCGTGATAAACACTGTGAAAAATAAGCCGGCACGCGATTATTTTGACTCCTCGCGAAATTACGAGGAAGAGCGGCTCAGCTGATTTCCGGTCGAGCTTCGTTCGTCATTGGCCGAACTCGACGCGTGCGCGAAACAATCGCCAATCGCAATTTTTGTACTATCGCGCGATGGCTTGTAACTCTTTCGACTCGCGCGCATGCGTGCTCGTAAAGAACAATAGTTTTTCCTGGAATTATCCGTAAAAATGTTACAGACAAATTTGTCAGTTGGTCGTGTGTTTTTTGCCAGTGAAGACCCAACTGGAACGAATAAATGGTCACACCGGTTTTATTTCCTCGTTCACGTTCATCGAATTTCAAAGTTATCGAAAACGTTCGATTCCACTGTTTGAAATCCCACGCTTCTTTTTTACTCGTTCCTTGTGGATTGAAACCGCGAAAAGTTGAAATTGCAAACGCGACGAGCAGTCGATTGAAACATGGCGGTAACGCATCGATTTGTCGAAAAAGAAGGAAGATCGAGAACACGAATGGTATTTAGATTGAACCTACTTGAATTTCGTACTTGTCACATCGTGGATGGAAAATAATGTACAAAATATACATGTATATGTGTATCGCGTTCGGGAAAATGGCGAGAAACGCGATTCGTCGCCATTTTTCAAAGGTATCGAACAAAATCTTCACAGACCCATTATTTCCTTCATTGCGGCCTCGAACGATCTAAAGAGTAGGAAGTAATATCAAATTAGAGTGGGTGTATACATATTTTGCTATCATAATCATCATCGTCATTATTATTATTATTATTATTATGTAACTTTCCAATGCGTGCATGCGGCTGTCTATAGATATATAATTTTCTTATAATAATAATAATAAATATATGAATGATTTTAATGAAATACAGATAATAGTAATTATAAAATTTAAAAAAAAGAATAAAGCCGAATTGTCACAGTATTGTGAATCACAGCTCTTAAAGATATTAAAGTTTGCATCGTTGGAGCGCAACTAAAGTTTTGTAGCCTATTTTTTTCGCCATTTTTCGATTACAAAAATTTCTCAAACGTTCTTTAGGTATCTTTATCAGAGAGCTACGGTTTAAATTTACAAGAAACATTTCAAATAATGAAAATGAAGAAATAAATGTTTTTTTTTTTAATGGTCGTTGGATTGCAACGATGCAAATTTCAACATCGAATGTATGCTACAGTTGAAACCGGATTTCAGTTTGAACGCGTTTTACCTAGTAAGAACTAATTCTTACGGTTGTTACTGAACATCTTCGCTATGACTATTTTTCCCTAGGAAAAAACTAGAATTTACTGCTAAATAAATTTGAATGTCAATTAAAACTAGTTTTAACAAGGAAAAACTAGTTTTAACAAGGAAAAACTAGTTTTAACAAGGAAAAACTAATTCTAATGGAATTAATCAGTTCAAACTGTTTGGGTTTGAGATGAGTTTTAACCAACATTCAAATTTATTTATCAGTAACTTCGAGTTTTCACTAGGAGAAACTAGCTGTAATAAAGGCGTTCATTCAAAACAAGTTTCTACTAGGTAAAACGTGTCCAAACTGTAAATGGGTTTACAGTTACCGGTGCAGTGTAACATAAATACGATGTTGAAGTTTGCATCGTTGGAATGCAACGAATATTCTCTTTCATTTTTTAATTTTTTTATCATACGAGATCTTTTCTTGCAATTTAAGCTATCTGATAAGAATCCTAAAAAACGATGGAAAGACTTTTATAGCCTAACTCTGAAAAAAAAAAAATGTGTAATAAGCTATCTACATTTTTAATTTCATTGAGTACATAATAATTTTAATTTCATAATTAGATTAGATTTGAGTATATAATATTAAAATTAGAAAAATATTATATATTAGAATGAAAATTATCCTATGCCTTATCTCAGGCCATAAGCTATCTATATGTTAAATTTCATTGAAATCGTTCAAGCCGTTTTGGCGTGATTGAGTAACAAATAGACAGACAGAAAGTCAGATTTATAATCTTAGTTAGGATATATATATATATATATATATATATATACATCATTTTTCTTTATATTAATTTTATTTTATGAACATTATTTTCAGTATTTAATTGAAACGATTGATATATTATTATTATTATTATTGTATTATATATTTATTATTGTATTATCATTCTTTGAAGAAATTATCGCATTATTTTGCAACTTGCGATAATTTCTCTTCATCCCCCTCACCCACGACGCCGTTCCCTCTACATTGATGTCGTGTTAAGACGCAGGCACCTTTTATTTATAATTGTTTGCCTCGTGATTGCTTTGCGGGCGATCTATTTTCAAAAGGATTCGAATCCTTACCTGGAATTAATCTGTTCGCCTGGAATGTAAAAGGGATTGCAGACCGCGTTGGCGTACGCCATGTGCAGCTTCCTGAAAATCTGGAAAAACGTTTAAAAAAACTTGAATTCAGGCCGCATGTGCTTTTTACTCGCGGCTCCGAGCTTCCAAGCCCAAGTCAACTTTTAGGACTTGCTCTTTGAGTACCGTGAGCTTAATGATTGGTCTTCAATTTTATGGATGTATCGCATTCCATCGAGGGAAAAATGCGATGTCGAAATAGACATGCCGGTAAACTCAAGGGCAGCGTTAAAATTGAGCCGTACACACTTTCAAATTGCACAAATATTGATTTCAATTTAATTGAACGGCAAATTTCCTCTCAAGGTCACAAAAATCTCACCATTCTGACGTCATTGTCACGAAAAGACGCATTCGTCGACTGCAAAACTACGACGAACTTGATCTTCGTGTTAGTTGCGTAGCCGAATCTGAAATGACAATTGCGAATATACTCATTTTCGATATTTAACCATATACAAATATATGGTTAAATATTTCGATATTTAACCATATATTTAACCATATACATTTTTTTAATTCTGTGGATAAAAAAATGTCCGCTTTTGCTCTCAGTTGTTTCTCATAGAGAGAGCGAGAGAGAAAATGATAAACAATGGGAGAATTCAGAGACTACAATCGATTAACATATCAAAACTTGGATGAGGTAAACGCGTCGCGCACGTGACGTACATTTTGTGTTCCTCTGTGGAGAACAAAAGTCCCAAGAACAATTCCCTTGTATCAGTCGCGGTCTTGTTGCCAACGTTCAATTTTTCTTCGATAATGTCGATGGAAGTGTGAACCTTGTTGTGATACTGCAGAGCGCAGGATTCGTCGCTGCACTTTATGTACTTTGGCGAATTCTGCGAAACACGAAACAGCCGACATTACACGATTTTTGAAGCGACGTTGATACAAAGCTCGTAGGTGTGGGAATTTGCATAGTTGGAACGAAAATGTTTTTTTTTTCTTTTATTCATTTATGGTATTCGAAAGCGCTGTCAAAGATTTAGAATGTTGATTTCTAATAATCTTAAAAGAAACGTTGGAACGTTTTTCTTTGTTTTGGACTGTCAAAAGAAATTGGGCGAGAGAAAAAAAATTCAATTTAATTTCTTTGAAACGATGCAAACTTCAACGTCACGAAGCTTGCGAAATTTTGGTAGGAAATGAGAAATTTCGAATGTGCATAACCTCGAAGAAGACTCGGTGAAACATAACCTCGATTTAGGATCTTTTACTCACGTCCTTGCCAATGACAGCGATGCATACAGCCATATTTTCAATGACTTTGTGACACTGTCATCATGCTGGAAAAATATTGGCGAATCGTCGCATGAATCTGACAGATCGAGGGTGTACAATTCTACTTTCGTTGGTCGGGACTAGTTAGGTTAGGACAGGGGGAGGGGACACGCCGGACTACGCCTGTGCATTAAAATTAAACGCATTTTGTCCGGATTTCTTAACTCTACCTCTGACGTGTACGTGGCGCTACTTATCAGGTGGGAAATTTTTTCTACGGCTGCGCGACATATATATACAGCCTTTGCTCAAAAGTATTAGGCATCCTGTGAGTATTCTATCCGGACAAAAATTTGAATATCTCGGCGAAAAAAATATCGAATTTTCAGAATATCAGAATCGAATATTAGTGAGAAGTGCTCTTGAAAATCAACGAAAAACGTCATTTGATTCGTACGACGTACAAATTCAATAAAGTACCTTTTCTCCTCTTCATATTTTAATTAAAACATCTTTGTTTCAAAGTAACGGCAATAAATTAATGAGACAAATCGCCAACTATCAACCAAATATAGCGAGACGAAGAAATTTTGGAAAAAAAATCTTTAAAAAATTTAGTGATCCAAAATAACAAAATACAACTTTTTACTCTGTAGACTAAATATTCCAAATCTCGTAGTTTTCAAGTTACGCCGCACTATACCGGCTTTCGGTAAACTACCGTTTTTCATGAAAAAACTAGATAACTCTGCGGAAAAAATCGCACCAACTTTTTTTTTTAACGAAACTAAAGCTAACGGTGTCCTTTTCATTGATCTTATCATTAAATGGTAAGATTACTTTTTTTTTCAAAGTTTAGCACGCGATTTTGCAAAGTGCGAAAGTCGTGAAAAACTGGCATGTTCAAAATGACGTATCGGGTACAAAAAAAAAATCGTAAAAGTAAAATGAACAAAGCAAAATGAAGCTGGCTTTGCCCGCTTTAAAACCGCGTTTGGTAAATTGGCTTACGATGTTTTTTCGCCAAGATATTCAATTTTTTGTCCGGATAGAAAAGTTACAGGGTGCCTAATACTTTTGAGCAAGGCTTGTATATATATATATATATATATGTATATGTATATATATATATAGCGCCGTCGCCATATGTATATGGCCACACCGCGCGAGCGTGCAAGGGTCTCACGTGCCACGTGATAAGTAGCGCTGCGAGCGGCAGAGTGTAGGACTAATAAAGTTGGAGATTTCGCATAGCGAAAATACCGGGCGGTGTCATACCCCTAGGCTGGCCTTTTGAGCTCCTGCCACACACACTCGCTGAGTTTCAAGGTTTATGAGGCCGAATGTCAGGTAGAACTATGACAGTTATCTAATGACATTTCGGAGATGTGTTTGCAGAAAGAACTTTATTTCCATTAATTCGAGACACTTCACGTTTTGCACTGTATTTTCAGCTATTCTTATCTAAATGACTTTGCGTCGAATCGTTATAGTATCTGCGTTTCAATGTACGATATTTCTTGAGCATGTAGAGAGCCTCAATCTCTTTTACAACGAATTGGCCGTGGGCGATCATTTTTTCGATCTTGACGGGATCCTTCTCGTCCTTGTTCTTCGCAAAAGCTTTCCTCAGTCCTGTACGAAACTTTTCACACCCTTGCGGATAATCTTTGCCCATATGAAACAGCTAAATTGACAGATGTAGCATTGTTAAGAAGGGGTCGTGGGGGCTTCGTTGTTTCGCGATTGCTTGGGGTTTCCATCTATTTACCGTTTTGTACAATTCGATAACTCTGCTTCTTTGCGCCATTGGTAAATGCTAGATAATAGCGCGGATTACTGTACATGGACACTGCTTTTAGATGGTGAGACAACTCGGCACGAACACTGAGACAAGAAGATAGATGAATAATTTGGGATGGTTCTGTTTTGGTTGTGAGAATGAAAAAAAAAAATCGATTTACAGTCTCTATTACCGATTGAAGGTATGCGTTCACTGGGATAGATCGATAGCAAAGTATCATCTGAAATAAGGGAGATAATTGCTATACCAATGGAGCAGAGAGGGTTTTTTCATCTCCAGTTGGCCGCATAGAAAAAGTGCATTTTTTATCAGCCACGCCAAACTAGCAATTGGAGCAACGATTTTTTTTCTTGACTTGACTCGACAAATAATCACGGCTTTAAAAATCATCGAATTTATACAGATCCATTTTTGGATCTGAAGATAAGCTACTCTCTCGCACCATTCGCTGATCGTTTATCGGTAGTCGATCTCAAAGGATCCATGCCGAACCCATATAGACGTTCAAAAACTCTACGTTATCCTTGAGGAAACGTAGATTACTTCGTACCCGAAGCTTGCTCTCGTCTTTGGACCACGGTAACCCTTTTCGTGCCAGACTGAGTATTTCTATACCGACAGATGAACACACCGGCCATTCAAAGGGTCCGCTTCCGCAGATGCCTAAATCTGGCTTCGACATTTTCCATCATTATTAATTCCGGTATTATCCAATTATTTTCTACATTATAATCCGTGCGGAAAATTGGCAATTCGACAAAAAATATGCAACAGAATTCTAAGCCTCAAATGTATTGAAATAACACATTTCTTTTTCACAGTGCACACACACACACGTACGCATATGGCTGCAATAATTTGTTATGAGGCACCGTTGAGGCAATTTTGAAGGCTCTGGTTATTTAGCCTTCAATGGCCCTCGGTAGCAAAGTGTGGCCGGCCACTGATGGCCCATGTGAGGCTTCTAGAGTAGAGTCTTAATAAAGTTGGAGAAAATTAAGATAGGCCCAAACTCAATTTCCGCACGGGAAGCTGCAAATAAACGTAACGTGATCCTACAGCGATCGTATAGCAACGAACGATGAGTAATGTTAGGATTCTTCAAGATGCGTACGCAGTCGAAGTTACACAGCGTCGTGGGTGTTGATCAAATGTGGAAGGAAGAATAGACAGTA
This sequence comes from Ophion ventricosus, assembly GCA_963932345.1. Classification (NCBI taxonomy): domain Eukaryota; kingdom Metazoa; phylum Arthropoda; class Insecta; order Hymenoptera; family Ichneumonidae; genus Ophion; species Ophion ventricosus. Next base: position 26,907,978 of record OZ010717.1, read on the forward strand.
TATGAATCGCTGTTCGCGTGCCTCCTCCGTTTGTATAGCACTGAGTATTTAGTCATCGATCAGGTGGGCCGTAAGTGACTGCGCGACCCACCTGATCTCACTTGTATCTGTGTCAGTAACGAAGTGATCGTCACACCGTCCTATCATGATATTTCTGAAGATCTTTAGTTCCCCGTTGACAGTGGTAAGTACCGACATTATCCTATCACAAGTAAGGCTACGTTTGAGGTATTACTTGCACGGAGGGGCACATTTAGAAGGTCTGAAGTAGCAATTTTTATAAAGTTGTCCAAAAGTCAGTTGGTACCAAATGACCGCCCAGAGGTGTTACCTTGAACTAAATAACCATCCTAAAAGACAAATACGTGATAACTCATAGGCAGCTTCCAAGCAGACATTTGATATCCATTTGGACGTCTTCTGGACAACTATTTGGAAATTGCTACCTGGGGTGCTTTAGCAGGGCTGTGAACAAACTTTCATATTTATCACTGAAACTAAGTAGACGATGTTGAGAACAGAAATGGGCAAAGATCAATTGAATTAAGAATTAAAAATTACCATTACAACTGTAATTGATAGTTTAATTTCTTTGTAACAGATTACTCAAGTAATTAGTTACCACGAGTACGTAGCGTAATTAATTACTACACAATTTAATTGAAAGTTAATGTGATTACAAATTAATCGAATATATATTCATTCGAATAAACCGGTGTGCTTAATACTACTCATTAGGACTTATTAGGGCTATTCCCTCATTAAGCAGTCAATAGCTAAACAATATTTTGATTTTGTAGTACAAATGGGAAATAATTTATGATATTTTTTATCCAACTTTAGAGGATAAATGCAATTTTCTTTTATATCATACCATAACTAGTAACAATGTAATTAAATTACAAAGTATTTAAATATATTCTAATCGGATTACTTTGTAATTGAATACATTGTAATAGATTTCATATGTCCTGGATAATAACTATTACAACGCTATAAAATACAATTCAATTACTTTCTAATTTAATAACTTTGTAACCAGATTAATAATTTAATTACATTATAATTTAGTTATACCCATTTCTGGTTGAGACCAATCATTTAGCTAAACGGTCTTGTCTAAACGTTCGGTGACCGTCCCTAATGTTATTTGAACGTCATTTACGTGATTTGATTTCATCATATAGAAGAATCGGTTGATTCTTGAGTCAGCGAGTCCGTGCAAGGAAAACTTCAGGTCAAGCTAAATATTAAGAGTAGAAAAACGATCGCAGTTCCTGCTGTCAACGATGGGAGTGATCAAGCCTGGTGCCACTGCTGATCCAGCGACCGAACAACGAGATCAGCCTTTCTGGCAATACGTTCTACGTGAATTCGTGTTCAAAACAATATCGGAACCCCTCCCCGACGACACTCTTTACACAAAGATACGAGACGCTCCCTTCTACGGTGGTCCATTGCCCGAAGCCTCCAACAAGGACGAGGACGCATTGTTGTCGCGCGGTAGCGTTTTTCGTGTCGCAAACGAACAGTGGATCCTCTGTCAGGACGGGTGCGATGAGTGTGAATCTTGTGCGCAACAAACGAGCCCGATGGTTAGGTGGGCCTTGAGAAGGGTGAGACGTGGATTGAGCGAGAGTCCGCCGAAGTGGGATCTCCAGCTGACGGTTCTGCCTCAAATGGACAAAATTTTTAATGATCATCAGACACCGGACCAACCGATAGGCGGACATCCGTACACGAAGCACCAAAATACAGGATCATCCTCTCAGGTTCCTCCTATCACCGATGGAGGCCATCTTCGTCAAGTATCCCGCAGACGGAACGTCGATTCGGTCAACAGGAACTTCGACAGCCGTCTGAACATCCCTGATTCTAGGGATCAGGAACGTCGCCAAGATCACTGGAGGAGAATAAGATCCAGGAACGATGCCATGACCAAGGGCCATCAAACAGAAGACGGCCCAATAGGGCCATCGGGCCCTTCGGCTTTCCACTATTCACCGGAAGATCATTCCAGAGCCAACAGCCTGACGAACAAATTCCGCGACGATGGAAATTCTCGTTTGATCGTTGGTATCGACCAACACGGTGAAAAGCACTTGATCCACGTAGTACCGATGCATCTATCGGCTGAGTACGAAGGGCGGCATGGCTATCCATCGAGCTATCGCGGACCTTATCAAACGATTCACACGCCTCGTCGTATCAGTAGAACAATACATCCTGGCTGGAACGAAGCTGCCTATGATAAGCTGATCAATCGAATCCTCGATTCCCTCGACACTCATAGGAACATCATCGAGACGTTTTTGTTCTCGGACCGACTAGTACCGGAAATATCGAAGGATCTCGCCCGTTCGCCATATCCATCTTATCCCGGAGCAATCAAAGAAGGCGAAAGACTACACCACAATCCGAATGACGAAGCTCGCTATACCGGAGCCGCTTTTCACCAGGGCAGCCTGTACCCCTCGAGCTCGTGGTATCAGCTGGATAAGCAAGATCAACAGTACAGACGTTACGCCGATACGACGAGAGAAGTAAACAGGCCAACGGTTGTATATCAAGATCAGAGTTCGAAATTCGAGCCCTACGGGATGTCTCCGAAAGACGAACCGCATGACGAACGATCCGTGCCCCGGGAGGATGCAGGGCGCAGACGTCGCGACTCCCGCGCTGAACTAACACATTCGTCAAATGTATCGGGTCGTCGAGGAATTGAGGAAAATCGTACTTATGTGGATAATACTGATTCGGCGTTCGATCTTAGAAGCAAGCTCGCGGTCGATCCGGCTAATCAAAGCCAGATTAGCCCATGGTCACTGATCAATCATACTCCTACGGTGAAAGTGTCGACTAGTTAGTTGGGACATTTCCTTTATTACCTTTTGGGGTCATCAACAGATTATGGGGTCATTGACTACCGGAATAGGATTCGGAACGACCAGTTCCTGTTCAATGCAATTTCGTCGTCGTTGATATCAGTTTAGTGGCGAGAATAATCAACACGAGAGTTGAACAATGATCTTGTTATGGTATCGGGATAACATTTCAATATCAAATAAATGGTCACTCATAGGTAACGGACAGCGAATGCTGACGATACCAGTGCCGCAATCGAAGAATTATGCTTGCTTGACCTACAAGATGTAAGAATTCTAATAAGTTCTTACTCCTACATAAATTCTTATTCCTACAAGAATAAGAATTCATCTTGTAAGTCATTTTCACCCGTCCCATTGTTCCTTCAGTCAATCGATATGGGTCAAGATTGATCTTGTTAAAATGTTTAAGGAGCTTCGACTCTAAAATCGAAATTAATGTAGACGATCGAAATTTATATCACCGAGATATTAATTTAGGATGCATTAACTGTCAAAAAACCAATCAGTTTCACAACATAGTTTCGGAGATTTTTAATGTTCAAGTTGAGCCTTTATCTATCTTTCGAATCGAAAACTATAAAACGTTGAACGTTGAACTATTTTCACGATGTAAAGAACCTAGAGTCGACGACGCTTTAGCGATAGTCAGTTGTGCCATTAGCAGAAACTGCCGCTGTTCAAGTCACTCAGTTATTTTGTCTTAAATAAAATTGCAACATATCCATATTTAATTGCATAAATGATCACTATTAATGTAATATCCCGGCTTGGAAATATTGTTCAACAATATTATGAGTTGGAAATCGCCCAATGATAATTTATTTTCACATGAAATTTTATTTGCAAACAGTTAGCAGTCTGTCCGCAACTCTGTACTTTCATCCCCATTATTGCAGCGAAGGGACTGTATCCAAACTCTTTAAGGCGTTACACCACCTTGGCGTTTAAAAAAAATAGGTAGAAAAAGAATTTTTTTTGCAGCGACTATTAAATATATAAAATGACTATGATATTTCACAAATACATTATAGTTTTATGAACAAATAAAAAAAAAACGAAAAGAGAAAAAATGGTGGATTTTTTCTCTGTCAAGCTTCGCTTGAAAAATTAACAAAAAAAATTCTCGTAAGGAAAGGCAATAGCTAACGTGTAACATGAGGAAAAGTGTTAAAAATAATTTCGTAGAGATGCCAGCTGTTTGAAAAAAAACTCTGATTGTTGCTAAAATTTCGAGTTTTATCAAAATGAATAAAAAAAATAAATGCGGCATCCAATAAAGAAAAATACTGTGCTCCATCTTAGATAATATGATAAAAAATATGTGGTATGATTTTCATAAAAATCGGTTCGGTAGATCTCGAGATATTTCGTCCACCAGTTTGAAAAGAGGGTCCCACTAGACGACTTATATGTTCGCCTTTTTTTTAATTTGTTTTTCAATTAAATAGGAAAATTGTTCATAAAACTATAATGTATGTGTCAAAAATAAAAATGATTTTATATATTTAATAGCCGCTTAAAAACAATTCGTTTGTATACCCCTTTTTCCGAGCGTCAAGGTGGTGTAAGCCCTTAACGGCTTGCAAAGCACAGACTCAAGTGTTACCGTGCCCAAGCGAAATAATACTTCACCACAGTACTATTTTTAGGGATAATAGGGGTATTTGAACAAATTCATAGTGACATTCTCTTGAACGTATTGCTCGAACAACAGAGTCCAACGTAATCCAAGATAGCATACGACTTTGTACACACACACACACGCGTACACCCAGTGGATGTTGAGGCAGTTAATCCGATCCGCATTCGCGGCTTTGCTTGACGGTAATGCGACGCGTTTGATAGGGCAACAGCGTTAAACATACGGACTGGGTCTCGAGCGTACGCGGGCGTCACTCATCGATCTTCGAGACCCAGAATGAACGAGGTTGCTCGTGGTTGAGTAGATACACACTTGAGTATACGCGTGCACGCATAAGCTGAGGAAACCAATGCCTCGTGTAGGCTCTTCGTGGTTCGTATTTAATGTAGCTACTGTATAGGCTTCGCGTAATTGCACGGCAATGGATAGAGCCAGACGAAGGAACGGATGAAGGATATGGAGGCTGTGCGTCTCATCGTGTTCACTGATGATACCCCGACACCAGAGTAGCACCTACGCAGATGGCATGCCTGTCTCTCCGTATATCTGTGTGGAAGGTCTTGAAGGGGTTGAGAATAGCGAAGGTAAGTCGGTGCTTACATTTAATTAAGGAGTATACGGGCGCGAGCGAGAAGGAGAGAGAGAAAGATATATATATATATATACCGCCGCAACGTATTATACGTAGACAAAGAATGAATCAGAGACGAAGAACGGGACGCGAAGAGTTGCCCTCGCGAATCAGTGAGTAGCAACTGGGCGAGGGAGACAGTGCCAAAGGGAGATAAGTTGAGGTGAGTCACTGTTACTTGTCTAATTATCTACCTCCCTTCTGGGTTCTTCAACCCCTTGGAACAAATTCCTCGTTTTGGCTGTACGGAGGCTGCTGCCGTCTTTTCGCAGATCCCTTATCCGCGACACCAACCTTACGAAAGCATAGACCAACTTTCTTGCTCTCGTTTCGCCTTGCAAAACTCTTCCAAGCTTGTGCTTGGTGGAAGGTAAAGCCCCTACCGTACGAATCTGTTCTTCGCTGCCTGATGCGCTTACGCGAATGAACATTGGCGTAACTAGGCAGGGGGCAGAAGGCCCCCTCACCTTCCAGAGGACTGCAGTATCTCGGACCCGGGATTTTCGAAATATCTGTCTTATTCAGGGTCATACGTATAGATCTGGTAATTCTGTTACTTTTTCGATAGCAAGAGTGAAGGCTCTCATTATACATCATTTACCCGTGCAGACATTTCTTAGGGATATCTAAGTGCCGATCAGATCCCGATCGGGATATGATATGGATTCCCTAGAAGGGGTATCCTCATCGGAATCCAGATGGCCCACCACGTAGCACACGGCGTAGACGTCGTGGCAAGAATTTAATACGTATTTTTTTTTAGTTCGAACGATCTCAATTTAATTTAAATATAATTACTTAGAATAAAAAACCTATATCACTTTTCTCCAGGAAATATCAGTCTTTCAAGGTCTATATGTTGTTTTTTTCGAATTTTTTTATTAAACGTAAAGATTTTTGTTCGAAATTCTGTTACTAGAATATATAAGTTTTGACTGTTATACTGTAGCACCAATTTTTACCTAATCTTTTTCAGATCCTTGAATAAATGATTTCAGAAAACGTCCAGCATCTCCAGCTGATTCGGATCGGTATCTCTTGGTGATTTTTATATTTATCCCTGGGATCCGATTCATTATCGAAGCAGATCTTGTTCTAGAAGTTCGGGATTCTAGCCTGGATCCCATGCAAAGTTTCTATTTGGATTCTGACTGGAGTCCGTAATAGTTCCAGATTAGAATCCTGGCTGGAATCGGATTTGCGAGCGTTACGTTTCGCTCCCCGATCCGATCCGATGTACGACTGGATCCCGCTTGAGAAATCAAGATCCTAGTCCGAATCGGACTGTATCCATAAAAATATTTCTGCACGGGTATCTGCCCTATTTAGGGTCATACGTATAGATCTGGTGAAACTGTTACTTTTTCGATAGGTAGAGTAAGCTCTCATTGTAAATGATTTACTATTAAGTAGTAGATAATGTCACTGTAAATCTAAAATGCTGATTTCAGAATCTACCATTAGCTCATGCAGTTGATGCATTTTTTACATTGATTATGAAGAATGGAGAGGATTAACATCAATAATTGTAGAAAAATCTTAATAATTTTGAGCCTCAGCAGCTGAAGCGATGGTGATGAAAAACATACTTCAATTTAAAATTGATGAAATAAATGCTTAAAATTTGAAAAGGCATATTAAGGTAGTACTAACGGATTGACTAGTCAACAGAAAATCTATAAATTTTCGAATTTAAAAAAAGCACAATGTAATACATTTAGGTATAATAATAATCATGATACGGAAACTAGTTATTTGAGAAGTGTACGTGATAATTGTGTGTATGATATTATGAAGAGTGAATTATTAAAATAGCAATAGCAAATATCAAAAAAGCATTGGATAAAACCAGTTTGTATCAGGCCGACCTCTTCTGGGCTACCCCAGATAACGATGCTGGCTACGCCAATGCGAATGAAAGGGAATCGTGCCACCACCACCACTTTTTTACCCCACTGCCGTTCGTACGGCCAAATTTCAAAACGTTCCAAGTTGCTCGAGCTTCGGAAATGATCCTTTTTACTGAAAATTGTGTGTACACACGCATACACACGTGGAGACGGTCCCCGAAGCTTCGGTGTACAACTTTTTAATTGAATTCGCGTTTCGTGTTTGGCTGATAATTAACCTTAGGGAGAAAAGACGAGGCGGGGAGTGATGTTGCGACCTAAGCCACATTGCTTCTCGATAAGTTCACCAACGGTGGTGCGAACGTGTGACATTTCCACCCCTCGCAGTCACGACAAAACGTGGAGATGGTGAGAAGGTTAATTGTAGCTGTCTGGCTCTTGGTGTGCTTTGACGATAAGCCACACGATAAAACAAGTCACAGCTATTATGAACTTAAATGCTGTATGGAGAGGGACCCAAGAAAGGCGCAGTGAACACCAATTTATAAAGTGGAGGCTACAGCAGACGAGACAGTAACGTTTTGTCACGGTATCTTAAGGCACTTTTTCATTCGCTGCAGAAATCACCAGCATTTTCGTAACTCGCTAATATCGGTTCGTTGATTCGACACGCTATGTTCCAATGCTAATAAGAACGGATAAGTCACCAAAATAGTGCCGTAGCATGCCGCATATGAAAAGGTACCGTTAGGTTGGCATTCCAAGTGCAGTGAAAAGCCACACATTTTAGGAAGTTATTAGCTGTTACCAGGGACAAACGAACTAGTTGTTACTAGCGTTAGGCTACAGACTACGAGTTCTTACACAACTTCTCTAGTGTCCAGTTGTTACCAGAAGTTACTATAAGTAACGACTAATTACTATACCAACTACAACTTCTACAGTTATTAGTTGTTATTCGAAGTTACTAGTTACCAGGATTAGACCAACTAGATGTTAGTAGCATTAGGCGACAGACAACGAGCCTCTACACAACGCCGCAACTTTTCTCGTTACTCGCTGTTATCCGTAGTTACTACTTACTAGAAGTTACTGGTTGTTACCAGGGCCAGACCAACTAGTTGTTACTAACGTTACACAAGGGACCACGAGTCCCTACACAACTTCGAAACTTTTCTTGTTACTAGTTGTTTCTGGCAGTTATTATTTGTTACCAGGGTTAGACCATCTAGTTATTATTAGCGTTTGATGACGGGCTACGAATGCGTACACAAATTCACAACTTCTCTCGTCACTAGTTGTTTCTAGCAGTTACTCTATGTTACCAAGGTCGGACCAAACATTTGTTATAACCATTAGATGATGGGCTACGAATCCGTACACAACTTTACAACTTCTCTAGTTACTAGCGTTAGACGACGGACCACGAGTCCTTCACAGCTTCAGAACTTCTCTAGTTACCAGAAGTTGGTAGTTTTTACTATAAGCAACAATTTGTTATTATAAATACTAACTACAACTTCCCTAGTTATGAATTGTCATTAAAAGATAAAAGTCGTTACCAGGGTTAGAATAACTATTGGATTGGCAAATAAGTTCGTTCGGTTTTGAACGTATAAATGGTATGAACAAAACCGAACGAACTTATTTGCCAGCCCAATAGATGTTACTAGCGTTACACGACGAACCACGAGCCTCTGCAGAACTCCGCAACTTCTCTAGTTACTAATTGTTACCAGAAGTAATAACTGCAACCTCTCTACTCACCAGTTGTTACTAGAAGTTACTAATTGTTATCAGAGTTATCCCAACTAGATGTTACTAGCGTTAAAACTTCGCAACTCCTTCCACAGCCAGTAATATTTTCCCGCCCGCCCCCCTCCCCTGACATTAGGAAATTCTGTGAACGGCACGTGGACGTCCACATGCACACGTTACGAGTGCAAGCTGCTCAAAAAGTATCGAACAGGTGGATCTTTTCCCAAAGATGGGAGCTTGACGTTGTCAAACTATTCGAGTACACAAAGAGGTGGAGAGTGCAGCGGGCCGTACGGACTCGAGGGTGCACTCCTCACATGTGTCGGAAAGTATATCGAGTGATGGAAAGCTCAAATGGGCGTACATTTTCGAATTCGGGCTCTCGAATGGCTCAACGAGTTACGCCCGTTTCTTCCCAAGTTATCGTTTAAACAGTTCACACCCTCGTACATCCATAGGCAACATTTTGTCTGCCGCGTTTACGTTTATGGTGAAACGTCGCAACGCATTTTTCCAGATATTTAAATCCTCGCGAACGAGTTCTCGAGCGCTCTTAAGCTTGCTTTTTCACTTCACAGGAGTAGCGTGTCGAACTTTGTAATATCAATGGAAACACACACATACATATACGTATAGACACATATATAAGTCGTACGTATACTCCTTGACGTTAAAAAGCGTAAGAGGAGGTTGAAGGGCGGGAGAGGGGGAGGGGGCATGATGCAGGATTTAGAAAAGCTCGCGTACGGGTGCGAGTGAGGTAAAGGCGAGCTTCTCGACTCGCGCGATCGCGGGAAAAGCATTCTCGGGGTTGTTCGAGCGTGACGTGTATTCTATCAGACAGGAGGGGTGGGCAGAGTCTATAGAAGGCGAGACTTTTCGGGAGACGTATCTCGGAGTCGACGTAAAACGTAACTCTTGCGACCGTAAACGGGTAGGCGGCAGCCCCTTTTCTTTCCTCCCCTTTGCGTTTCTCAATATATGTATGTATATGTGTGTGGATGTTGGGAAAACGAGGGAGCAAAGTACATACAGCACCACGTGGAAGCTCGTTATTGAAGCTTGGGCACTTCGTGATCCGAAACTTCCCCACGAGGACCAAAGAAAAATCGTGAAAAATCGACAATAACTACTATGGTGGTCGGCCCAGTAATCGCCAGGGTCCCAGTGATCGTCATGTTTATATATTAAATAAATATTCCTAAAGAATCAGTTATTCGTGCAGATCTGTCATATTGTGATTGACTTCCAGTAGATACTTCATTTGGAAGTAAAAATGAACCGTATCACATCTCGGGTGATTTGAAAATATTTTGGATCGATTTTCTTTGAATGGTGTCCATAAATAATTTGTTTTAATAGAGAAGTTTGATCAATAATCAATTTTAGAAAATAAGTTTAATCAATAATTAGTTTTAATAAAAAGCAACAAAATTGTGACTGATTGACTAAAAATTCTTCTGCTGTCCCATATCCACCCTGCAAAAAAAATATTTTAAGGTCTTAGGACACTCTAGAGGCAAAAAGGGCATATTTTGTGATTTTTTTTCAGCGAAACCATAAAATAAATCGGAATTACAAAATAGGGGTTTTATTATATACGTAATTGACTATACAAAATTATTTTTTTCACTGAGATACATGTCAAAATGGCGACCGTGCAGCATTTTTCTGATAACGCCTTTATTTCTGAGAGGTCAACGGCCGGACCGATAGCTCCTATTTTTGAGTTATGATGAGACACTAAAGTTTTTTCCATTATAAATAAGAATAGCTATAGAAGTACGTAGGATTTTTTTGATATATTGTTTTAGGTAAAAATGGCGCATTTCTAAAACGGAAAGTATAAAATGCCCTGAGAAAATCGTCAGAAAATTGTTTATAAAAAAGGAATTATGCAATATAATAAACAATCCTACGTAGTGCCTCAGAAAATGTGATTCTAAATATACAGTTAAAATTTCAAGTGAATCGGTTGAACTTTGTTTGCGTTGAGTCCGGCCGCCTTGAAAAATGTAGTTTTGAGATAAACGCGTTTAAACATCCACAATATTTTGGAATATAATTTTATGGGTACTAAGGTACATTTTTAACAATAACAAAAAATCGATTTTTGGAAAATCCTGAAGTGGCCTAAGGCTTTAAATAGAGTCTTTTGAAAAAAAAGGTTTTTTCCTTGTCTCACGGCCTACTACGACCCTATTTGTTTCAAATATATTTTTTTATTTGTTCAAACTATTCTTTTTAAATATTAAATACATTCGAATCAAATAAATGAAGATGAAACACGATATATATCGCACGAATACGAGAAAGCAATATAGGTTCATGACATAAAAGTGCGGTGAAAAAAAGTTAAATTATTTTTCTTTTTTGTCACTAACAAGAGTGTTATTTGGAAAAAGAGAGACGTATCGTCGTGCCTTTATTACAGGCGTGACTATTCATGTATACAAAAACTAACTCTTTTTCTCAACTGCAGAATGTTACAACAGTCTTCTAATGAAAACAAAGTCATGCGATTTTTGATAGACTAAATCGTGTACCATTTTTATGTCTGTCTCTTTTGTCTTATACTACCAGATGAAACCAAATCGCAGATTTATTAGGATTAAATCAAATATTCAGTTATTAGACGATATTAAATAAATATTGATTCGAATAAATAAATATATTTAAAATAAATGATTTTAATAATGGAAATTTGATTTCACGAAAAATCAAGTTAATTCAAATTTAAAGAAATCCAATAGACGCATCCAGTTAATATCAAAAGAATTTTTCTGTCAGTACGGACACAATCGAGTCAACGGAGACTTACGGTTTTTTGCATAATTAGTTAAAGCAGTTTAAACGAATGTGACCATTAGTGGGACGTTCACATGACGATTACTAGACCAACCAGCTTGGCGGCATGACGATGACCCGTACAATATCGACATATTTTTTTGGAAAACTGTACCAGGTACGTCAATTTCATAACGACGTCTTTCTTTGTAATAAAAAAAACTGATTAAGAATGACATCAAATAATTTCTACTCATTTAGTAATTGAAGCTAGATACATTTGCAAATTCGAGTGATCTGCTTGAGATGACGATTACCGGGCCTAACTACCTAATATGGTTTCAGCCATAGTTATGAATACGTAAAAAGTGGAAAAGGAGTTATCTTAACGCTACGTGTTAGGTATCATCGATTTAAAGAAGATTTAAACTTCTCACGGGTCTCTGTAAGCTCTCGGCGGTCGGAAAACTCTTGGTGACTATCCCCGATCAACGAGAAGACGGGATGGGTAATTAATCGGATACACGCGAGCACTCCTATAGCAGGCAGTCTCTCCAAGGTGGAGGTGGAGGGCTCAAGGGTCGCGCACGTTCTGAAAACTGACGTACACGAGAAGAGACGGGAATTCGTCGCTTAAGGGGGCGAACAGTGAGAACGCGGCACGGTTTCACCGGGAGAACGATTTATCTTCGCTCCACTTCGTACGAAGATCCCGAAAAATGTCGCGGTAGAGTAGATGAGAAATTTTCACAACGGTGAAAACTTTCACGTCTCGAACAATCGTGCTCGATCGATTGGAAAGTTGGCGGACGCTTTTTTTGTATCTTCTTTATTAATTGCAATATTAAAATCTCCGGGTGGCAGTGATTGATCGTCCTTGCGGTCGTCCCCGGTGCAAATATCTCGGCGTTTATAAATTTACGAAACGACGGGAATATCGATTTAGCGAATTATTTCGATCGGAGGCGCGGAAGGGAATTTGTGCGTAAAAGAATCCGCATTTCTACGTTGTGTGATTTCTTTTTTCAAACGAATACGCTTATCAATTTTTTTTTCTTTCTAACATTTTTGTATACTTTCTGCTCAAAGGCGAGCAGTTTCTGGAGAGGGGGTGAAATTCGTTCGAAATTAAATATCCACGATTTATAAACTAAACTAGCTTCTGCTGGCGGCTTTCGGCCGCGTGGAATTTGGCCCATAGAAACTTCATGACCAGTTGCACCCCTTGTTGGAGGTTGTTTTAAAAAATCCTAAAATATGAGTTTCATTATTTGCTTTAAAGAATATTTATACCGAGTTCCAAGTTGATACACGCACGAAATACAATTTTGCATACAAATGTTGACATTCCATTTCATCATTTTAGGGGTTGATTTTTTTTTTAATTCTTAGTGCATCTCTACGCTCTTTACGGAAAATATCTTCCGAATTTCATTCAGATTTTTATCTTCGTGTTATTCTTATTTTTTTAAGGTTTTTAAAAGTAATTTTCATTTTTTTGAAGTAATTTTATTTATTAAGTAAATTTTACTAAACAGCGATTCCGATTTTCCAATACAAGCTTTGACACCCCGTTACACCCCTCATTAGGGGTTGTTTTTAAAAATCCTAAAATATGCGTTTCATTATCTGCTTTGAAGAATATTTATACCGAGTTTCAAGTTGATATACGCAAGGAATACAATTTTCCATATAAACTTTAACATTCCATTCCATCATTATAGGGGCTGATTTTTTTTTTTACTTTCTTATTGCACCTCTATGCCGTTTAAGGAAAATATCATCCGAATTTCATTCAGATTTTTATCTTGGTGTTATTTTTATTTTTCGAAGATTTTAAAAAATAATTTTTCCTTTTTTTAAGTAATTGTTAATAGGCAGCGAATTCGATTTTCCCATACAAACTTCAACACCCCGTTGCATCACTAATAAGGGGTTCTTTTGAAAACCTTAAATTTGCGTTTTATTGTTTTGAAGAATATTTATACCAAGTTTCAAGTTGATGCACACAAGAAATACAATTTTCCATTAAAACTTTTACAGCTCATTTCACCCCCGTTAACAATTGATTTTCGAAAAATCCTTTCTCAGTGCACCTCTATACCTTCAAAGCAACATATCTTCCAAACTTCATGTCTTTATCTTCAGCGGTTTAGGCTGTGCGTTGTCCATCTGTCAGCCACTCACGGAACTGTTATATATATATATATATATATATATATATATATATATATATATATATATATATATATATATATATATATATAGAAGATAGATAATTGTGCTCAAATAAATGACACATGTACTTGGCATAATGGAGCCAGTTCCCTCTCCCGCGCTTTCTTCCACGGGGAGACCCGTACTCGCGAGAGGGCAACAAAACTACCCCAGTGATCCTTGATTGCTTCTTTCCATTTGCCAAAGAGGTCGGAATCGCGCCCTCCCGTTTCGCCGCAACTCCGCCTCGGCGAAGGCGAACAAAAAAAAACTGCCCCATCGTCCCCCTGGCTCTCACGAGTCTTTGGTCCTCCCGTTGAGAGTCGGGGCCGTTTTTTATGGGGGATGGGCGAAAAGCGTGTGAGAAACGTAAAAAAAAAAACCTTTACGGACGAGGGACTTTTCGCGAACGCCCTCGCGCTTACTTCGAAAGCTCATAGCTGGGCTGTACTGCCGAGCGATAGCACTTCGTGATCCGCACGCGGGCACCCTCTGCCGCCCAACTCGGAACTAACGACCATTTTCGAAAGTTCCTTTATCACGGATCTCTCGAAAGACCCGCGGTCGCCCAAATGGCAATCCCCCTCGTATAACTGACCCAACCTGTAGAGAAAATCACCAGCTTGCTTGGCTTTACGTTCACCGGTTTGAGGTTAGAGGTTCGTGCCAGGGGTTGTAGGAGCGCACGTACCTGTTGTATGACTCTCTTTGGGTTTGTCGACTACGCGGCCATCCATCCGCGTATTGGCCCAAACTCGTAAAAAAATCCTTTGGTCCGACGAAATTCTTCATTTACATCACTGCAAATTCCAGTGTGTTGTTTTAATACAGCTCCATGTACTATTTCCTTGTGGTCACTTTTTACACATTTCCAAGTATGTAATTTCAGGATTCGCTTCATGCGTTTTTCATAACACACTTAAATGTATTATTTCTATGAATATTTGGTTTGTTATTTGATTATTTTTTATACACTGCATGTATGGGGGTTGAAGACATCACAGTTCGTCGACTAAATGTATAGAATATTTCATAAATACAAAATAAAATGAAATACTCATCTCCGAGTTTTACATGAATTATTTTTTAAAATTATAATTCGTCATTCTCAAACGTATTGAAATGATTATTTTTAAGAAAATATTTCGCCTACACATGAAATCGAACCTACTACCTACTATTCAAAGTATTCATTCTTCGATAGAACAAAAAACTAACCCGAACAAACAAGTCTGAAAATAATCCGATGCCTGCACAGGTTGCGGAGTTTGTTGGGCAGTCCAACTCTATAGGAATTTGATGGGGACGCCGCACGTAGGGAGTTCACATTGGAATCGAAGTGGATTCCGCGCTTTTTCCCGATTTACTTGGTTTGATTATTTTTTTTATTTGCAATTGTCAACCGGAATTTGTAGGACCTCTCAAAAAAAAAAATTGACTTTCGTGATCCTGTGCACCAATTTGTTGGACAGTTTAAAGATGGACCCACAACCCTATAGGGATTTGTTAGGGATACCACACATAGGGAGTCCTCATTGGGATCTAATTGGATTTTGCACTGTTCCTCGATGAACGCCTTTTGAGAATTCTTACCACGTTCGAATCGAAAATATGTGAAAAGTCAGAAGAAAAAACTCGACGTCTTAAAACATAACCTGGACGCTTCGTGTACGTTATGTGTTATGTCAAAGTGTAGTAAAATAAATGACAAACGATTTTCACATCACTGAAACTGAATTTTCAGTGATATGATTCAAATTGTTTTTGAAGATGAACTTTTCAGAAAAACAGGATCCTGTTTAGAAAATTCAAGGTACAGAATGTGATGGGATCCATCAAGAATTGCATCGGATTCTGTTCGATAATGTGGAAATCCTTTAATGTGATGATGCCTTTCCAATGCGATGATAACGTTGAAGTTAAAACATCGTTAAAACGGAACGAGAATTTCGATTTTTTTCCCCTAAATATCATTTAGCAAATTTGAGCTACGAGAATCAGGCGAAAATTTTTGGGGATCCTTATTTAGCGATCTACAATCAAATTTCAAAATATGATTTTGCATAATAATAAAAATAAGAAATTGAAAAGAATTTCCGCTGCATTCTAACGATGCTAACTTCAATCCCATACGCCAGGGGTGGCCGTAGCATCGATCGCTGTCGACTCTGTAAAACGGTCTGTAAAACTAGTTTAGAAATTTTTCATTAAATACATTTGTTTGGGTTTAAACAAACCCAACTTTTGTTTCTTTGTTTGTTGCCGGTGGTAGACCGCTAGGGATATTTTGAATCGTCGTGTCGACCGCACACTTTAAAAGTCTGGCCAACCCTGTCATATGCGATGATCCATTACATCCCTATCAGGAAATAGGCACAAGCATGGGAATCCAATTAGATCCCTCCGATAATTTCTGAACGGGTATTCGATCTTTCCAACAAATAATTCATTGGCATCCTCCAACGAAGGATTTAGCCAGACCAAGTGATTTTTTCTCAGCGCCAACGCTGTCTACCTTGCGAGATCGCCAAAGCCCCAAACCGATAACTCGCCTACAACCTTTCGCTTTTCAACGCCTAGAAATTGTGCAATCTTTAGGGGACAAAAATATCCGCAGGTTCGCGTAGATTTGTAGAATCTCATGGGAAGAAAAACATTGCTGGATCGTTGGCCTCCGTGTAGAATAGCCCGTATATGGAAACCCGAGGAGGCGAGCGACAGAGGGCGGTGGAAGGTTGGCGACGCGTGCGGGGGATGAGGGATCCACACGAGAAGATTGGGTTTCACATCGTTCGTTCCAACATCCAACGATGCTTTCAATATCCTGTAAAAGGAATTGCAAAAATTTCGGATATTAGTTCGAGACGTAAGTCGATCGTAATCGTGTGTGAGTAGGTAGAAGGGAAAGCTCTCTCTCTCTCTCTCTCTCTCTCTCTCTCTCTCTCTCTCTCTCTTTCTCTGTCCCTCTTTCTTTTTTAAATATCGTTTATTTCTATCTCTCTCTTTCTCTTCCTCTCGCGTCGAGGCTTCGTCTATACGGTCGTTGATGTTGACGATGGCCAAGAGCAAAAGAGCTTCACCCCAGAGAGGATTCTAGACTAGAGGGTGCTCGCAGCTTCCGGTGAGATACTCCTAGAGTCTCTCGCGATGACGCGAGATCGGGAAATCTCGAGAGAGAGGCACTTTCTCTCTCACTCTCTGTCTCTCTCTGTCTGTGTCTCTCTCTCTCTCGCTCTCTCCCTGTCGAAAGTTTTTCTCGCGTCTCGCTGTTTTCTATCCGGAGCCTTTGAGCTTCTGCCAGAGAAGAGAAAATATTCGGCATATGAGAAATAAAAAGAAAACAAATCACGTATATCGTGAGCAGGGTGAAGGAGAGGGGGTTGGGCGAGGGGAAAACGATTGAGGCTGTATGAGCGGGAGAGGGAGAGGGAGAGGGAGAGAGAGAGAGAGAGGGAGGGAGAGAGAGAGAGAGAGAGAGAGAGAGAGAGAGAGAGAGAGAGAGAGAGAGAGAGGAAGAAATCGCTACGCTCCTAGCGCGAGTTCTTTTAGCCTCAGACGTTTGCGTAATAGAAAACGAAATGGGATGTCGATGCAAAACGTGTTGTTTTTCGGGTGGATGCCTGGCCAACACCAGGAGCTACTTCTCCTTCCGCATTTCAATTTCTCTCGTCTATGACGTCCCGCGCACGGTCTCTATGTGTCGTCAAAGAGCGTCGGATGAAAAACGTTTTCGCGTCCTGTGCACGTGCGAGGGAGTTCAAGAAAAAAGACGACACTCCCGATCGTACTCGTGAGTACGGGAAATATTTGGAAAGTTTCTATCTGAGGTATTAATAATGTCGAAACTGGCACTCTTGGAATGCAATGAAAGAAGTGTTTTTTTTTCTTTCAATCAACCAATTGATTTTTAGCTAGGATACGATAATGAGTGAATCCTTTTTAGGCATCTTTATTGGAGATCTACAATCTAAATCGGCGAAAAGAGCTTTGGGATTATACGATGGAATTAAAGAACAAAGAAAATAAATGTTCTGCCTATTTTAATGATGCAGGACACACGTTCGCGATGAATTGTCGTTCTTCCATATTCGTCGCCTTGATTCCAACATCCAAAGGCAACAGGACTGAGGGAAGGTTTCTTTCGCCCTTTTTTTTTATCATCGCTTTGAGTGAATTCGGTCGTTCGCGTTTTCGAATGAAGCGGTTTGTGCAAATCCCTGCCGGCAAAGACGTCAAAAGACGACAGAGAGAGAGCGAGAGAGAGAGAGAGATAGAGTGCTCGAAGCATTATCGTGGAAAAGTCACGACGATGGAGGCTCTATTTAGATTGAGGGATGCGACAGCCGGATTTGACGATGCAAACGGAAAACCGCGAGACTCTCGTATTTCGATTACGCTCTTGTGATTTCTATTTTCACTACCTTCCTTTTTTTTTATTACAAAATCCCAGGATCTCGCGAGTTTGTTAACCATAAATTGCATGCTAGCAGACACAAGGCAAAATTCTCAGGTTATAGTCCCAATAAAACTCGGGCCCTTCGGGGGCTTAAACATCAGGGTTGAAATGGACGGGGCTTTATCTGGTTAGCTTTGGTTGGAGGCGGACTAAGCCCGCTCGGTGATAAAGTGGGATTTGAGGGTGCAAACAAGGCGTTTAAAGCTGTATTTTGGTCTGGACGACAAAAAATTGAAAATAAAAAACCAAATTGGCTTGAAAAAAATACCAAAAATACTTTTAGCATCCATTTTTATAGTCTTTTTTATTGATGTTTTTTTATTGATGATTTTATGCAAAAAGAAAATTTAAATTTAAAAAGTTATGGGTTGCGGCGGTTGACATGATTCGAATGCTCTCATTTATCTGAAGCAGAAATGCAACATTATTTTTTAATCAATAAGAGGGTTATTATGGCAGGTACCAAAGAGAAGAAAAAACATTTTATGGCGACTGTCCGAAAAAAAGTTAATTTTTCGCCCTATTTTTTCAAAGTTACATTTTTTTAATCGTCATAATAATAATTTTGCCATGTCCGAGGTAGGGACGATAGAGGAATATATAATGGAAGCTCATAGGATAGGTAGGAGCATGTTGAGCAAGTTTGGGATGACGGCCCTGCAATTCCTTAACAGTCTGCCGTATAAAAATGAAACGTACTTTGGTCAATAGGAAATTGACCTGGGATGAAAAAGTCTGTAGACGAAATTCCTGTTATACTTATTGTTTCACAGATAATCGATTTCAAATGACTAGGGCCATATTCGTTCAACCTTCTCCAATAGTGGGTTAAGTTGTGCATGAGTATGAGGTAAGTTGAGTAAAGTAAGAATTGCATAAAAAAATCAGAAGTATGCAACATGATTTGGTACAATGCGGTAATAAACCAACAGTTGCTTGTTAATTAGTTAGGTTTTGAGACATTAACATTAATTGCAATGAACTTTGAAATCTTTTTTCTCATACAATGGTAGAAGAAAATCATTCAATCATGTTTTTTTTTACTTTTGAGTGGAAAAATAATGAAACGTCCCGTGTTACAGTCTCGTGCGCCGCATGGCAACGGACGATTGCGTGATGTGTTCCCCTCCCCGATACCTCTCTATTCGCCATTCGATGCACCCGCGTGCGGTGCTTAGTTCACCAGATATTTCGATTGCCCAACTTACCCGACTGCTCAACATGCCCCGCCCTACTCTACTGCCTCAAATTAGAACCCTGAAAAGATTCCTGATAACAAATGGGGGTCCATCAAAGGCCTGAGTCAATTTTCACGCGTGTTTTGTGCATTTTCGTATCTCGTGCAACGTTTTAAATGCCGGATTTGCTCGTTTTTTTTCTGTTATTACAATAGGATGCAATCACGATCATTTAACTTCCTCTTCTTCTCATCGTCCCTCGATGGGAGAGATACGGTACCGAATTGGCTCGATATATTGGCATTTCCGGCTGGAAATCGAGTTTCGCCTTGATGAAGGGGAACTCGGCTATTCGTCGCCTAATCAGGCCAGAGTGCTCTAGCCGTTCTGGCACACATACGGAACGCTTTTGTCCACGGCGCGATATGTATGCACAGGGAGCAAAACGGAAATCACAGTTTGCTTTTTTTTTTTTTGAAAACTAATGGACGAAGCACAGCATGGCTGCAAATGACTGGGAGATACGAGTTCGCAGTCGCGGTGCGGAAGAGATTGTTGCGCTCTGTTGCAAGGAGCAAAAGGGGAAATGACAGACGGCACTGCTCGCGATCGAGGCATTTTTCGCTCCGAATGCTCTGCATTCGGTTAGGGCGGTTAAAAAAAAATGCCCGGGCTTCGGCCAAGCAAAAGTAAAAGGATGCGTATCTCGTACAATCGATTGTGAAATATTTGGCCGGTTACTCTCGTTCCTCGGCAATCCATATGAATATACACCTGGATACACGAGCACTCAATAGTGGCCCAAATTAAGGCAGTATTCTTGTATAGAGCCTTAACTTTCGGGCTTGATAAGAAAAAAAAACGAAAACTATTTTTAGTATCCATTTTTTACAAAAATATTTCTAGTATCCATAAAGCCAATTTTCTTGATCAATAAGCTATGTCAATGTATCAGGTACCAAAGAAAAAAAAAATCTCGAATAACGACTGTCTGACAGAAAAGTTAATTTTTCGCCCCATTTTTTTCGAAGTCAACATTTTTTTTCGAATTGTAATAATAATAGTTTCGTAATGCCCGAGGTAGGGAGGGGAGAAGGATATACAGGGCTACTGGCTATTCGTCACGATCCCGTAAAAGGATTTTAGTACATGTGTTCCGCTATAAAATAACCCAGTAATGCTTTATGCAAAAGTGAACCATTTTTGAGATATTATTTTTTGTTGAAGTTGAGAGGTAGACAACTTGAAAAATGAATTTAAAAAGAACTGTCTTCTGGAATAAAACTTTTTTTTTATTATTTGTAGTTTGACGACACAGTAACAAAGAATAATCAACAATAAAATAAAAATAATCTGCCAACTTTTTTGAATTAGGGGTCGAAAACTTTGCAAGTCTAATAACTTTCGTAATTTTCTTTGACAAAAGTACAGGTTTTATTTTAAAAACCAGTCATCGTCAGTTAATTTTTATTCTACTGTTGATAATTCTTTGTTACTTTGTCTTCAAATTACAAATAATAAAAAAGTTTGATCCCATACATAAGTTTTTTTTAATTAATTTTTAAACTTGCGTACCCTCACAAAAAAAATAATATCTCGAAAATGGGTCACTTTAGCATAAAGCATTGCTTGGTTAATTGATAGTGGAAAACATATCCTACAACCTTTTCACGGGAGTGTGACCAATAACCAGTAGCCTTGTATACTGAAGACCCATACCAAATTTGAAGTCAATCGGTTGAATAGAGCTCGAGATTCTATGTCAACCAGGTTGAAAAAAGTAGGTTCGAAATGATGATTTTTCGACTTCGAAATGATGATTTTTTGAAGCTCGTATTTCCCTGCGAACAGTTCTAGCTTCCTTAGAGTCTTCTGGTTGTCCGATTCACGCGCGGTGTGGCCGCTTCATTCGGCTGTATTCGATTCGCTTAGCTTTGTAAATATTGGGAATTTCGGAATTTCCTATTGAGCACATATTCTTGAAAGTCTAAATTTCAAGAAAATGCTTAAGAAAAATCGATTTTTTCAAATTTCTAGATTAGAATACTGCCACTTAAGTGGCAATGGACTAGGCTATTTGTGACGCTGAGTCCCGTGGTTTTTCGCCATTTCGTTTGCTCGAGGAGCTCGGATGTACGTAATGTAGGGCCAAGAAGAGTAGTGGTGGCCGTGGATCTTGGTGAATATGAAAGAGAGAGAGAGAGAGAGAAAGGGTGGCAGAGCTTCGACGAAGGGTAGATTTGGTCTTTCGTTGATTTCTGTAGGCAAGTTTTGCGTGCTTTGCCGTTTGCAAAAAGCCAAGCAAACTCCAAACCCCAATAGCAGATCTCTCCCTCTCTCTCTCTCTCTCTCTCTCTCTCTCTACCTCTTTCTGACTCCTCTCTTTCCCTTCTTCGAGACCACGTTACTTCCGAGTCACCGAGGCCTTTTGATCTTACCCCCACGTCGGGTCTAGACTTCCTTTCTCTCTGTCTCTCTCCCTCTCTATCGCCCCCTCTCTCTCTCTCTCTTGCGCATACAGGTTCTCAAACACGTCCACGATATCTTCGCCTCGTGTTCGCGTCTTTCCCAAGCCTGCCTCTCACTTCCGGATTATCCCATTCGGCAATTCCACAATCAAGACCACGGGCCCGAATCACACATATTCCGATTGGACCGTTCACATAAACGAAGTATAAAAACGGTCCAACCAGCATCAATTTATCCAAATTACATCTTGCATCCTCTCTAATAACCGTACATCCCGCTATGTAAAAAAAAAAATACGATATTTGATGTCTCCGATCTCGAGTTTCGATTCCACAATGGTGTTTGGGTTTATTTGGGTGAATCCATCCGCTTCGAGGGTCCTCCTTCGGAGCTAGGGAAGAAGGATCACAGTTGGTACGTGTAAAAGATCTTTAACAGGGTACTCTAGTGCAGAGGCCTCAATTTCGGGCTATAACAAATCGCTATAACTTTGTAAATATTGGGAATTTCAGAATTCACTTTTCAGGACATATTCTTGAGAGTCTATACTTAAAGAAAAGTGCCAAAAAAATCGAATTTTTCATATTTCTACAGTAAAATATTGCCTCAAAATATCGAAGCGACCCAGAATACGTATCTTTCCCGGCCTCCTACACTCCCCGCGTCCCCCCCTTTACCGATCATTTGAGAACTGCTAAATCATGTTCGAAAAATACGTGGGGTCTTCCAGACTGGGCTTTTCCCTTGTGCTGCCTTTGCCACCGGAAGTGAGGAGGTTTATTCTGAGTGCATCGAATGGCAGGAACGTAGCCCGGAGCGAGAGGGCGAGAGAGAGAGGGGGAGGGGGGAGAGGGAGAGTTACTCATTGCTACGTATATAGCATTTGAAATGGAAATGCAGCAGGATTGCAGACAGGCCACGCACGGATTTCAATTTCCCCGATCGTGCACTTAAACATTCGTCACGGATATACAGCCGCGGTAATGGGCGCTTACGTAGAAACGTGGCTGTACGGAGAGTTCTGAAGGTCCGTCTGAGACACGAAGCAAGTTTCCATAATTCAACCTAGCTCGATTTCCCGTTCCGGCTGCGGTATTACTCTCGAGCTCTCCGGGTCGCCGTGAATCTCATATGCACAAATGTGGGCGAGGGTGTGGTTCGGTATAAAATCGGCGGGATTTTGACAGCCAGAGTTCGGAGGCTGCGAAAAATCTACGCAACATTTTTTACCCGGGCGTATATCACTTTTGTCTCCAGACACGGGCGACGAAACCGGAAGTGTCAAAATCGAATACAGTACCCGGATATGAAAGACGACTTCTGCGCGCCGGAGACATCGTTTTTCACCATGAACGAAAAAAAAGCTTATATAAATGTCTTATACGTTGAAAAGATATTTCTCGCCTTCGATTCTTCTTTCGCGTTCGATTCCCTTTTACCCACACGTCAAGCATATTGCTCTGGGAGTCAAGGCGCCAAAGTCTTTTTCCATCATGCGGTTTTTTTTCTGGCTCTTTTTTTACCTCTCTCTCTCTCTCTCTCTCTCTCTCTCTTTCTCTCCCTCTCTCGCAATTTGCCAAAAATACACGTCGGTCTTTTATACGCGTATATATACGAGAGGAAGAAATCATTGTGCAGTGAGGAAAAAGGGAAGTTTTCACGTGTGGCGGAGTTTTCTGCGAGATCAAACATAGCCCATTTGGCGAAGATGCGAATCAGGCCAGAGTCGTGAAGTGCTAAATTGAAATCCGCTAGGAAACGGAGCGAATACGAAGCCGCGTAACCGAATGTGAGGGAGAGGGAGAAAAAGAAAGAAAGTATATTTTTCATCTCTCTCTCTCTCTCTCTCTCTCTCTCTCTCTCGCGTTCGTAACATTAGGTACAGTAATAAAAGTACAAGTAAGAGAGAAAGAGGAATAGAGATAGAAAAAGATTTCCCGTATAATACATTTTATATACTATATATATATATATATATATATATATATACACACATAGGGTGGTCCAAAAGTCGTGACATTTAAACAGTCCAAAGCACCAAACGCTCAAATCATTAAATGCACGCCAATCAAATTGAAGAGTCACATACACTGCAACCTCTATAATCGGCACAGTGGGGGGATCGGCTTACGCATCACACTCGGAAACATAGAAGTTGCGCACTATCCACTCAAGCCGACTCTGCGCAGCTGACGTAGCGGATAGTAGTACCCCTTCAATCCCTCTCTTATTGTCTAGCATGCTTCGAGCCTGACGCTAGGGCCCGGCGCTTCTCCCACCATGCGCTATACCGATCGATATACGGCACCTAACGGGGGCTGATTTCATTTATAAAGGTGCCGATCGGAGAGGTTGCAGTGTATCATCTATTTTTGTTAGTATTGCCTCCCTTCTACGTACTCGCCATAAGTGCCCTGCATTCAAATAATGCGTTCTCAGCGCAACTTAACAGCTCGAATTTGTTTGCCGCAAAATTCGATTTCCTAGCGAAGCACTACCTTGCAGTGAATTAAAAACAATAGTAAAATACTTTCGACGGTCAGGGCTATAAGTTGTATCTTTTTCGAATGCTCATAAGGTGGACCAATTTTTCCTACTACAGGGGCAAGTTTCGGTACAACATTTTTCTTTCCGAATCAATGATGAAAACCTAGGGGAAAAAATTATCGTTTAAAATGTTATTACAAATTCGTTTTATTCTAAGGAATTATGAGCACAATTATGAAGACTACATTTTTATGCGAAAGTCATAGCATCAGGCTATATATTTATGAAAAATAACCGCTTAAAGTAATTAAAAAATAAAATAATAAAATAAAATAAAATAAATAACCGCTATAAATAATTAAAAAATCAAATGAAAGTAAAAAATAATAAAAAAATAACATGGTAAGTAGTTATTCTTTTAATTCATTTTTTTTTGTACACCTGGAAACCGATTTTTCAAAAATATTGAAAAAAAAATTATAGCTTTGGAATCGTTGAGAATCGGACCAACCTGTATATGACCTTTTTGGTTGGAAATGATCTTGGCTAGCTCCCCGCTTCGTTTTATCCACGACTTTTGGACCAATCTGTATATATATATATATATATATATATATATATATATATACGTGTGTGTACATGAATTCCGTTTTTCCTTCTCCGTTCTCTGTCCATACACATACATATGGAGATACATTGATTTGCCACTTTTCCTACTCGATTTTCGGGTGAATAAAGCCGGGCGAGAAGTCAATTGAAAAAGTTTTTTATTGATCTGCGCGCTCAGGAATCCCATACTCGAAGCTCTCGCATATCGCGCTTTTCCCTTCCCTATATGTGTGGGGGCGATTTTCGCTATGTCTCGTGCTCTCGCGTTTTTGCCATTGGTTAACGACCCGAACTGTTTGTCCGATTGACGAGGGTTTTCGGGCACGACGACGAAAACTGCGCGATATTCGGGCAAACTCGACCGTGTAGAGTTGCGCCTTCGTTTTTGTACTGGTACACAATAATCCTGGTGGATATGAAACGGCGCGTAATCGCGAATGTACGGCTAATATCGACTTGTTCTCGGTGCGAAATTAAATCGCTTCGGTCCAACCCGATGTCACGGAATATGATTTTTTTTTTTCATTACACGTAATAGTAGGGGACTAATCATGATTTTTGATACTCTGTTAAGGTGTTACGTGGATTTCGAAGCCAAAAAATGCATATTTTCTCTATTTTTTTCAAATATAATATATAAATTATTTCATTCAAAATGTTAAGCTCATAAAGAGCAACATTTCGACAATATTTAAAAAAAATTTCATCCAAAAATTTGGGAAATTCAGTCGGTGGGACCTGGTTTCCGAAGACCCATAAAAAAAAGTGTCCTCGTGGTGGTCAGGATAACTCATGATAGCTTTATCTGAAATTAAAAAAACCAAATTTTTTCTGTTAGTAGATAAGTATAGCTCGTGATTGAACGCAGGATTTGTTAAAAAAATTGAAATTTGAATTTTTGACAGAGTTGTATGCGAAATAGTTCAATTTTTGGTATAATTTACTCTACGTATAGCCTTGTAAAATTAATTGTAATCGAATAAAAAAACCTTTGTTTAATCACTAGTCAATGCTATTTTGAAGAAGTGTGCAAAATTTCAATAAGATTGGTGCATTAGTTTTTGAGAAATCGTGTCCACCGACTTCAAAAATAGTGTTTTGAGAAAAATGCGTATACCTGCGTCGCTCCCGGTCGGTCTTTCCCAACGGGGGGAATTCCCAAAGGCTCTATCTCCTAGACTTTCACTCCGATTTACTTAAAACTTTGGGCGAATATTCTAGACATATTGTACTATTAGATAATAAAATTAAAAAATGGATTTTTTTTTATTTTCAAACCCATGTAACCCCTTAATGGATCAACGCTGATAATAATATTCTTTCGTATTAAGGCAGTACTGTTGTCTAATTTTTTTCTAATCGTTTCTTAATTTTTTTATAAGTTTAAAGTTGTTTTAGAAAAAACAAAGTTTTTTTATTCAATTTTATTATTTTACAGATCTTTCTGAGCACGTTTTTGAAAACCGTTTAATGATACTCATAAAATTAGTCGAGTTATAGCAGTTATAAGGAGTACACTCGGGGAACGC
Source organism: Ophion ventricosus (assembly GCA_963932345.1). Classification (NCBI taxonomy): domain Eukaryota; kingdom Metazoa; phylum Arthropoda; class Insecta; order Hymenoptera; family Ichneumonidae; genus Ophion; species Ophion ventricosus. The sequence continues at coordinate 26,934,479 of OZ010717.1, forward strand.
ACTCGAGATGCATCAAACTTTAAACGCGTTTTTCTCGAAACTATGTTTGTCAAATCGGCAACCATGTTATCTCGATAGTCAATTGGCCGATTGAGCTCAAATTTGGTATACGCCTTCAGTAGACTGTTTTTAAATATATTTTTTTCTTATATAACTCGAAGAATCGTCAGAAAAATATGAAAAATTCACAATCAAAGTTTTAGCATGTCGTCGTTTCGTAACTTTTTTTTTTTGCTGAATCTGGTACCAGACATCAAAACACTCATACAGATTAAGAATATGTTTGGTTTTTTTTTCACATTCGTATCACGTCCGCAACACTGGTTGCCAATTCGGGGCGATTTTCGCACACGGTCGTGAACAAATGTACAAAAGTTTATGATAATATATTATTTTAAAATTTGTACACATTCTTAAAGGACCGACAAACACGTGTAAACAATTTCAAGAGCCCAACGGAAAAAGAGTAATAGTTATTCCATCCTAAAAATCACTTCCAAAACGGCGCGTCAGAAAACGATACTGCCTTAACCATGGTACACAATAATAATAATAGTTATTATTTCGGCCTCATTGAATATTTGAATGTAATCAATAGTTAATTGAGCTGTTCTTTATTTTTGTATATTATGTAATTATCCGAAATAGTATCCTTGACCATCAATAATCACCCAATCAATAATTAATTAGGTTGTTCTTTTTTTCAAATATATTATGTAATATTATATTACTTCAAATGATATACTCGACTCCATATAACTATTTTCAAACTTTTCATTACACATATTCATAAATGCATTATTATAAAATCAAACTTTTCATTACACATATTCATAAATTCATTATTATAAAATAATTACTACAAAAATAATTACTATACGAATAATAATTACTATTATTATTTTAGTACTTTGAATAAATGACTACAATTTTCTACAATTTTTTCTAAAATATTATATTATATTGTATCGTTGAATGTGACAGTAGCGGCGCACTCCAATTACCTATTATGCGAAATATTGTTATTGGAAGAGCAGAAGTTTTTTATATGAGAATAAATATTTAATTAAATGATATTCCATCACAGCGAATTGATTTATCACTGATTCGTGTCTGCATATCTGTTTGTATAGATTTTATTTTAATGTTGGAAAGTCTTTCGTATTCCATTTCGGCAAATTATATTGAACACGTATTTTTGCGATAGTCGCTGTATATATATATATTTATTTATATGGAGATCCTGGAATATAAAAAGGATTTGAATATAGTTCGACTTATTTGCGAAAGTAAAATGAACGCATTCCAAATTAATGCGAAACGCACCGACATGTGACAGTGGAACACGAAAAATATTTGAAAAAAAAAAGGTGGCGTATTCGTAAATGAGTTTCGGTACACTCTCGCGAAGCGGAGATTTTTCGTGTCTGTGTGTGTGTGTCTGTCTGTCTTTCTCTCTCTACAAAACGGAATTAATCGCGACGTGGATGCGTTATATCCTTGCGATCAATGACCGCTTTATAGCATTTCCCAGCCGCCTCCATTCCCGACTACACACATTTGGGTATGTGTTCTCTGTCGGTGATCATCCGTTCCAATTGTATTACCGACGTGGAGCCAACGAGAGAACTGTTTCCTATAAAATAAAAAATATATATATACGTATATACGTAAAAGAGTGAAAAAAAGCGCGGGTATAAAATGCGCGATGCCTACGTGCGAGCCGCATCATTTAATTATTCGTGTGTAGAGCGATTATACGAAATGGTTATTTCGCACTGTAACCGACCACCGCACTGGGGCTCCTATCGTTTCGTTCTCTCGCATCCTCCTCTCACCCTTTCTAGCTCTCTCTCTCTCTCTCTCTCTCTCTCTCTCTCTCTCTCTCTCTCTCTCTCTCTCTCTCTCTCTCTCTCTCTCTCTCTCTCTCTCTCTCGCCATGCCCGAGGCAAGGTTCAAAAACGTGCTCGGAAACTTTTCGGAATTTTTAATTGTCCATCATCCTCGCAGATCGTCGGAATAGACCAGCGGTAGTGCTTTTTATTTGCGCTACATATATTCTATAAATCCGACGGACTTTTGGCATTTTATTATTTTTTATTTCCGTACGTAGTGCCCTTTGCACAAATAATTATTCGTCTGACCGACATGGAAAAATTCTGCACGTGAAACACACGCTTTTCACCAAAGGCATAGAGAGGGACTTGAGAAAATCATTTTGAAAAATGTTGAACTGAAGAATACCTGTGGGGGCGTGGATAAATTGATAACAAACGCGGATTTAATCACGTTGTGCCTTATCAACCTCAAAGGATTGCCTCTCGCTCTCGCTGCTCGTGATGAATAAATACACTGCAAATCCACGTATGCTTCTGTCACACAACTGCATGTGTAACAATCACAAGGTAACAACCTTGTGATCAATTTTAAGACGTTTCCGAGTGTGTTAATTCGGAATCCGAAAATTCGTAACCAGCGGACGATTTTGCATAGACAAGGGCATCGGGAAGATTGAAATTGGTCCTAATCGGAGTGAGGCAAGTCCCGAAAATAGGGCATTTTTAATTTCTCACTAAAACGGATTGGTCAAGCTCTTGGTCAATGGAATATCGTTTGCTGGTCACGAATTTCCGCGTCCCATTCATCATCGGTACTTAATATCAGTTTATACTGATATTGAGTAACTAATATCAGTAATAATGTAACTTAATATCGGTTCATACTGATATTAAGTATCTTCAAATTGACATGTCACGTTAGTATCAAGTACATTAAAATTAACATGTAAATTTTAATATACTCCATGCGGATCCACTGCTCACAAATACGCACAAAATGTGCTGAATTTTTCTGTAACAAACATAAATGCATTGTCTAAGATACGTTTTGCATGTTTTGAATGAGACAGCGGTAACGTGTTAAAATTTAATGCGTTTCAAGTGTTTGAAAATACACATCAAATGTGTTTGAATTCTCTATAACACATATAAGTGCATTCCCGTGCAGAAATTTCTTAGGGATACCAAAGTTCCGATCAAATCTCGATCGGAATATGATGCGGATTCCCTAGAAGGGGTATCCTCATCGAGATCCAGATGACGCCCACTACGTAGCACAAGGCGGAGACTTGGTGGCAAGAATTTGAAATACGTATTTCAAATATGTATTAAATACATTTTTCTTAGAAAATTAAATACATATTTTCTTAGTTCAAAGGATCTCCATTTAATTTAAATATAATTATTTAGAATAAATAATCTATATCACTTTTCGCCACGAAATGTGACGTTCAAGGTCTATATATTGTTTTCTTTTTCGAAATTTTTAATTAAATGTAAAGAATTTTGTTCGAAAATCTAATATTGAAATATATAAATTTTGACAGTTATACTGTAGTACCAATTATTATTTAATCTTTTTCAGATCCTTGAATAAATTATTTCACAAAACGTCCAGCGTCTCCAGCTGATACGGATCGGTATCTCCTGGTGATTTTCGTATTCATCCCTAGGATCCGATTCGATATCGAACTAGATCTTGTTCTATAAGTTTGGGATTCTAGCCTGGATCCTATGCAAAGTTTCTATTTGGATTCCGACTAGAGTCCTGAATAGTTCCGGATTAGGATCCTGGCTGGAATCCGATTTGCGAGCGTTACATTTCGCTCCCAGATCCGATCCGATGTGCGACTAGATTCCGATTGAGAAACTAGGATCCTAGTCCGAATCGGACTGTATCCATGATAATATTTCTGCCTGGCTTGTTTTAAGGTAGTAGTCTTGCCAAGGCGTATTTCTATAGATTTATTTTTCCATTTTGAGGACTCATTCAGGACAGTTGCATGACTACCTGCAAAATTTCAAAAGGACTCACCGTTCCGTTTTCGAGATATTGGCAATCAAAGATTTCATGGTTTTACACGTGTTCTTATGGGGAGCCGTGGAACATTTTACATTCCACGCAATAACTTCGAAACTTTTTTACAGATGAAAAAAAAATCACAATTACAGAGGAACACATGACGAAGTGGGTAAAAAAATCATGAATTTTGACTGCCTAGTTTCAGAGATATAGCGATTTAAATTAAGCAATATCTAGCGACGCTAGCCCCACGAAGTGACTGGAGCAGACTAGAACTAGATCACAGTACTGTGTGCAGATCCGTATACGCAGAGTATCTACGTATTAGTAGCCGGAATGGATAGTCTGATACAAAAGTGAGGGTTAGGTTAACATTATATTAGGCGTTTTCATCATTACTTTATAAGTTTTTACATCCCGATAAGATGTACAACCTACATTACAAGGGTATTTCGCAATATTTCGAAGCTTTCATCAATTGAGCGGAGAATAAACTTTTTAACGTGACTGTAGCGAGACTACTACCTTGAGTTGTGTATGTCATTTACCCGTGTTGATTCCTAAAATTACACCCTTTACGTGTAACAAATAACACACATGGATTTGCAGTGCCAGAATCTATTTTTCTTTGGAAGATTTCTCAATATCCTATTTCCTCCATTTCTTTTTACGACATTACATTTTCACGTGGAAAACATCCCCTGTGTTTTGACACGCACAGACGTATCGATGCATGTTTGTGTGAATAATTTTATTTCCTATATAGATAGTATATAAATAATGGCGCGTCCCTATCCATGAATATTCTGATCAGCCCATGGAAAATCACGCTCGCACAGTAAATTAATTTATTTTTATGCCCGATCCCCGTATTCGATATCCATTGATTCGAATATCTATACGTTTATTTATATGTATACGTATACGGTATATTTTTTTCTCGTTGCCTCAATTCACAAGCCTTATAATAAATATATATTGGTCATTGCTTGTTCTGTTTTGGATGCCAATCTACGTATTTTATCTCTTGGCTAAACGAATTAGTTAATTTCGTGTCCAATCACTTAGATTTTCCATGCGCGATATTCTACAAATTATTTGCGCCGTATGTGCTCGCGTGAAACATTTGTTTTACGCGACAATGCGGCGTGTGTGTAGCGGTGCGTTTTCATTCGTTGATGGCGGAAGCGGAAGGTTGACAGCTATGCACCGGTGTATGGAGGGTTGTCGTTGCGTATGCGGAACGATTCTGTAAAAGTCATCGTATATATGTATAGAGGGTGTCTCGTGAGTAGACGTCACTCAACAGGGTGCTAGATTGGTTCATGATCTACTAGAGTATGGAAATTTTGCCTGAGAAAAAGGCTTACAGTTTTAACGATTTTTTGGACTTTTTTTTTTATTTCGTAAAATCCCTTGCATTCCTTCTCGATAAATTAGTTTTGTAAAAATACTTTTTCATGTCAACATAGTCTTAAGGCCTTAGGCCACTCTAGGCTTTTCCAAAAAATGATTTTTTTTGTTAAAAATGTATTTTAGTACCTATGAAATGATATTCCAAAAAATTATGGGTATGAAAAATCTCTGAGTACTCAATTTTCGAATTCTAGCGCAACCCCCTCTTGATTTATGTCGTGACTTTCTACTAACTTTAAATGCGTTTATCTCAAAACTACATTTTTCAAGTCGGCCGGACTCATAACTCAAACAAATTTCAACCGATTCACTTTAAATTTTAACTGTATATTTAGCATTACATTTCCTGAGGCACTACGTAGGATTTTTTATTATATTGCATAGTTCCTTTTTTATAAACAATTTTCTGACGATTTTCTCATGGCATTTTATACTTTTTGTTTTAGAAATGCGCCATTTTGACAAAAAACAATATATCAAAAAATCCTACCTACTTCTATATCTATTCTTATATATAATCGAAAAAACTTTAGAGTCTCATCATAACTCAAAAAATTATAGGAGCTGTGGGTCCGGCCGTTGACCTTCCAGAAATAAAGGCGTTATCGGAAAAATGCTGCACAGTCGCCATTTTGACATGTATCGCTGCGAAAAAATAATTTTGTATAGTCAATTACGTGTATAATAAAACACCTATTTTGTAATTCCGATTTATTTTATGGTTTCGCTGAAAAAAAATCACAAAATATGCCCTTTTTGCCTCTAGAGTGGCCTAAAGCCTCAAATAGTTGCTTTCTCCATTGCATCCAAAATGATTCTGAAAAATGTTAGAAATATTCCAAAAAATTAAGTTTATCTTTTACGTAACGAAAATAATGTCCCTAAGAGGTCCCTAACAGAAAGTAACTATTCAAGACTATTTTCATGCCAAAAAGGATTACAAAAAAGTTTTTTTCTCGAAAACGAAGCAAAAAGATCATGCAAATTAAGGGGTTTTTAAAAAATGTCAAAAAAGCCCAAAAACCTCTAAAGCGATCGAGTTTTTACTTGGGGCAAATTTTTATATTTTACTAGATCATGATCCAATCTAGCATCCCTTTAAGGGGTAAAGCCACTCCAGCTCTTCAAAAAGGATAATTTTATGAATTTTTTTTTAACGAGTACAATGACATCAGTAAAAAAAATTAACTTGGAAAACTTTATTATAAATAGTTTTGAGTATATAAAAATGTTTTTTTGTAATTTTCCAATTGAAAATTGCGGTTTCAGAGCCGCAGTTACCGCAGAGTAACTCTCGTGAAAAATGTTGCATGACCGGAAAGATTTCTTTTATAGTTTTCAACCTAGAACTAAAAACCAAAAAAGTTTTAAAAATATATAAAAAAAAGCTGTGTAACCGCGTACGGAAATGATAAAATACCTTTTCGATCAAAGATAATGCAAAATTGACTAGAAACTTTCATTTTTGAGCAAAAAATCACACGAGTAATTTTTTATATAAAAAAACCTTAGTAACCAATCGTAAATTCCGTACGTAGTTTCACGGAGAATGCATCTGAGAAGAGACAATTCGAAATTTCATGTGTATCGGCGCATCTTTGGCTGAGTGGCACCTTTCCGGCCAGTTTAAAAATATGGTTTCGAGAAAAACGCGTTTAAACTAACTTTTTAAACTAAGTTAGTTTACACTAACGTTTAACAATACAAATTTTCGTTTTACCTACAATCTGCAATGTCAGCACCATACATTTGCCCTTCCAAATTAACATTATCCTCTTCCCTTTCTCGAATAAAAATTTGAAATTCTTCCAGTAACTTTACCCCTTCAAGTATGACGTAGTATTTACGGGACACCCTCTATATGTATGTTGGGAGAGGGGCTGGAGGAAAAACGAAGAAAAATATACAATCAAACAAGTCTATGTACTAATTACAAGCACATGTCAAACGTTTTATCAATATGTATTTATCGAGGGGGGGTGTGACGTGAGAGTGAGCGCAAATCGAATGCTCATGCGCGTTCCATTGATTTATGAGACCGGATTTTCTGGTTTGTCGAACGAAAAAGACAAACGGACGGGTTCCGACCGTTCATAAAATTGATCAGTATCGCGCAGTCGGAGAGCGGCGGGGGGGGCAGAGACCAACAGGCGGATCGCTTGATTGTAAAGTGTAAGCAATTTCGTAATTGCATGGACAAAGCAATTAAGCCGTTTGACTGGTTATCTACGACGCAGAAAGACAGACAGAGAGAGAGAGAGAGAGAGAGAGAGAGGGGAGGAAAGAGAGAGATGAGCTTTTCAATAAATGCGCATCCAATACTCACGAATTCTCTTGCATTTTATCGGTATAACAAAAACAGACCGACAGCATCGCAACTGTCCAAACACCAAATGATAATTCAATTTGAGATAATGCACCCTTTCGCAACCGCCTACTCGTCCCTTTCCCGGCCCTTTCGAAACTTCCCCATTGCAAGCGACTTTCACTAATTCACGGTTCGATAATGTTTTTAAATTTACTATCTACTCTCATTGCCCTGTCATCGTCAGATCCCGAGGCGTTGCGACACGTACAATCTGAGAGAGTAATTCGGTTAAGTACGATCATGCGCTCGGAGAGCGAACGAAACTGATGGACATTGCGTCGAATTCTCGATCGAACTTGGTTTTCTGTTTTTTTTTTTTTCTTTCTTTGCCGTTCCTCGATAAGGCTCGATGGAACAATTTTAACGCAAATGAGAAATAACCCTCCGCCTCGGTCTCCCTTACTCGCTCGGTGGGATAAACAAGCGAGATAAAGGATTTATGGGCGAGCGGGGAAACAGCTGCCATAAAAGTCTCGGTCGGTGTTTCCAATCTGTCAACCGATGCTATGCGCTCTGGCGCGACGATACAAAGGGCATACGCATGTGTGTATTGATGGCTCGGGAACGAAAGGGCGCTTTCAGCGCACTTGAGAATGAGGTTGACGTCCTGATGATGTCGGCCCATCCATATATACAAATATACAGGGTGACCCGAAAAGTGACGTTCAAAAGGAAAATCTACATTGCCAAAAAACAATATTTCATTTAAATAGGATCTATTTACACCAAATAGGTTGTTTCCTTTCTCTTGGCCTACTGCGAAATTTGAAACAAATAATGTTTCAAATTTTTTTTCATTTCTTCAAGCTATTCTTTTTAAATAAGAAATATATTCGAATTAAATAAATAAAGATAAAACACTATATATCGCACGAATACGAGAAAGGGATATAGGTTCATGACATAAAAGTGCGGTGAAAAATAGTTAAATTATTTTTCTTTTTTTTCACTAACAAGGCTGTTATTTGGAAAAAAAGAAATGTATCGTCGTGTCTTTTATTAACAGGCGCGACTATTTATGCATAGAAAGACTAACCATTTTTCTCAACTGCGGAATGTTACAACAGTCTTCCAATAAAACCAAAGCCATGAGATTTTTGAGAGACTGAATCGTGTACTATTTTTCCGTCTGTTTCTTTTGTCTTATACTGCCAGATGAAACTAAATCATAGATTTATTAGGAATAAATAAAATTTAATTTAATAGATAAACATATTTTTAAAAAAATACTTTTAATGATGGAATGCAATAGGAAAAATTTGATTTCACGAAAAACCTAGTTAATTCAATAAAAAAAAATAAAATAGACGCATCTAGTTAATATGAAAAAGATTTTACTGTCAGTGTAGACGTCTCGTACCAATACCCATCTGAATCATTCCAGCTTTATGTTCTACGATCTTTATTACTTTTCGGATCAAGCATTTTTTCAATTTTTTTTCGAGTTTTCCTGTAGCACAGGTTTTCATTTATTTTTCGCTTCTGTGCATGTATTTGGTCTATGCATAATCTCGTAACGAAAATAGAGTAAATTCCAAACGCAAAATATTTACCAAAAAAAAAAGCGATTTAAATCGACTAAATATGGTCCATTCTGTTCAATGACTTTCTGCCAACTCTCCACGAGCTTTATTATATTTCTTTCATAGAATTCCTGAGATCTTTGGGCAAAGAAGTCATCCAAGTAGTTTTTGAGGGCATCCAGGGCACTGAAGTTTTTATTATTCAAACATTTGATAGTCTGAAGGTGCAAGGTCCGGGCTATAGGATGGGTGCAGCAAAACATCCCACCCAAGCCGCAATAACGTTTGCCGGGTCATCAGAGAAACGTGTGGTGTAGTGCATGTTGTTCTGGTGGAGCACTACGCCCTTTCGGTTTGCCAATTTGGGCCGTTTCTGATCGATTGCTCGCTTTAATTCAGCGAGTTGTGAGCAGTACTTAGTCCAATCAATCGTTTTATTGGGTTGCAGCAGCTTATACTTTTACGATCGATGAAAAATTTTACGGTTTTTATAAACAAGTTGAGGCTGTTCTTTAGTCGAAAATGCGACTTTTTTTTGCAAAAAATCAATATTTTGTAACAATCGTGTGTACTTCGTTAGCAAAACTGATGTAGATTATGAAAAAAAAATTGTCTACTTGCTCATGTGCGTTTCAACGAGTCCGCTCGTGGAAGGCATATAAAAAGGTGTTCCCTTTCTACTGGCCACTGGGCCGTGGTTTTGTATTTTTTAGAAAATAAAAAACTGATTTGAGTATCTGCAGATATGTCAAATAAACCCGTCAAACCTCATTTTTATTGCTTTATTAGTATTTTCGTGAGAATATTCCAAAAAAGCCTCATTTTTTGACCGTCGAAAGGTATATAAGGCCTAAAGCCCAACTCCCTTGCACAGAAGAGAAATATTTTTTAAATGCTTCTTTCTCGAAAAGTAAAAAAGTTCGTGGACCATGCATGGGGGTGACGCGGATAGGTATTGATACGAAACATCTAGATTGTCATTTAGGACGTCATTTTTCGGTCCACCCTATATATATATATATATATATATCTTCCCTATTTCCCTAAATCACCCCCTCCTCTCTTTCCCTCTCCTATTTTTGCAGGAAAAAACATATATCTGCGTGCGTAATGCGTGTATTGCAGTCTCAGCTTGAGGATTCCACACGAATACCAGATACGCGTCGTATCCATTCTCGTTGCTTCGGAGCAATCACAATATTGGTTGTTGTCCCGTTCCATTACTAGTCAAACGAACGTAAAACTTTGCGTGTACATCCCTCTCTCTCTCTCTCTCTCTCTCTCTCTCTCTCTCTCTCTCATTCTCCCTTTCTCTCCCTCTCTATCTCTTTCCCTTCCATTCCGGCGTTTTGCTCTCTCGATTCTTCCCTCTGGTTTATGTACCAGAAAATCGACGGTAGCGCGAGGAGTCATCCCGAAACTTTTTGCCCCTCGTATATTTGTCTTCGAATGCGAGAGCGATCATTGATGTCCCGCGTGAGTGCCGCCTCATACGTTCAATATGTCGCAAGCTTGTTCGAAGGATATACTCATTTTGGTACTCTCTTCGATCCCCCTTATTCTCTTTCTGTTTTTTTTTCTCTAGCTCTTTCCGTAATTTGGAGCGGATTCTTTCAAGGCCACATACGTGACAAACATTCTCAAATTGGTCAGATTAAAGTGCTCCGCAAAAAAACAATGTACTACATCGGTAAGATCTATGATACTGGACGACCGAAGGAAACAGTTGGATAAGGAAGATACCTTAGAAAATGCCCTTAAAAAGAATTAAGATTAAAGGAAGAAGATAAAGAAGATAACAGCTTAGAAGATGCCCTTCAGAAGAATTAAGAATTAAGGAAGAAGATAAGGAAGAAAATATCCTTAGAAGTTGCCCTTAAGAAGAATTAAGAATGAAGGAAGAAGATAAAGAAGATAACACCTTAGAAGATGCCCTTAAGAAGAATTAAGAATTACGGAAGAAGATAAGGAAGATGACACCTTCAGTAAGAAAGAAGCTCAAAAGTCTCGGGCTCTAAAAATCCATGGAAATGAGAATTTGAAGACACTTACTTTCGAGAAACCCACTTTATCGTAGTCTCTTACCTCGATATTCAAAATTATGTGAGTCCCGATATCTTCAAAATTATATTTAGCTGAATACATTGACGTAGCCAGAATTTTTCCTAGAGGGGGGGGGGGCAGAAGGGACCGGTCTAACAAAAAAATCTTATGATCGCAATAATCTTTTTTGATAATATATAAAATTGTGATAGTATATAATATAATTTTTATTTTTTACCAATACGTAATAGTTTTATGAACAAATAAAAAATTTTAAACGAACGGAAAAGAAATTTTTATATACCACAACCATGTTTTCCTCGCTTTTTCGTGCGTGTTAACGGTACGTAAAAGGGGTATTTTACGTACCGGTATTTAAAAATTGTGAAACGTCCCTGTAGAACAGCTGTCGTGTGGGAACGCGCCGAAATTCCCTAGATGCGACTACCGAACCTAAAAGCATATTCTCAACGGATATTATGCTGAACGAGTAGAACACACGATATCCGGCGAACAAAAGGACAACACCGCGTTCTCCCCGCTTGGACAACGACACGTATTCTTAAAATACAAAAGAGACAAGTTTAAGAATACGTGTCATTGTCCAAGCGGGGAGAACGCGGTGTTGTCCTTTTGTTCACCGGATATCGTGTGTACTACTCGTTCAGCATGATATCCGATGAGCGTATGCTTTTAGGTCCGGTAGTCGCGCGTAGGGATTTTCGGCGCGTTCCCACAGTCGGTCGTCGAGTGCTGCCGTCAGTCGTTACGTCGAGGAATTATTATGTAATACAGGCGGTATTTGCGGGAAGTAACATAACCTCACTTTCACGTGACACCGCGACAAAGCATCGTCGATCTCGCCGCGACATAAATCATTAATAATAAAATTATTCATTTTTCGTGCATGTAAAGGGTGAACGCTTTGTTAAAAATTATTAATAAGATAGTATGTTAAAATTTGCTGATGCATTTCAAAATTTTGTTTGGTGTCCACCGGGGAGCTCCGCCCCCTCCGCCCCCGTGGGGCGCGCGCGATACAGCTTCCAGGTCCGATACACCTTACGTATGCAACACAGCTACGGCACATGGTTGCAGCCATATTTATTTCACATTACAAAAGCTCGGAAAACGTGGTTTTGGTATATAAATAATCGTGTGCACCGCGGAGACAAGGGCTTTTACTCGACTTTGAGACCCACTTTGTCTCCTTGGTACACAATGTACTATTGTTGCGTAGATATAAGTCTTTTAGTAAAACCCTCTTTTCAAACTGGTGGACAAAATATCTCGAGATCTACTCAAGCGATTGTGATTAAATTTATAATACATATTCTTGATAATATTATCTAGTATTCAGCATAGGATTTTTTAAAATTGGATGCCTGGTTTATTTTTTATTATTTTTTAAAAACTTAAAATTTTGGTAAAAATCAGTTTTTTTTTTTTCAAGCAGCTGTCATTTCTACCAAAGAAAAATTGAACATTTCTTTTCCCTATGCTACACTTCAGCTATGACCTTTCTTCACAAAAAATTTGGTAGTGTTATTTTTCAGACGATGCCTGACAGATAAATAAATTTAATAATCGGCAAAGAGTTCTACTATACGACTTATATCTCAGCCATTTTTAATTTTTTTTATTCGTTTTTTTTAGTATATTTGTTCATAAACCTATAATGTATTTGTAAAAACTAAAAATTTCTAAAAATTATTTTCTATATATAATAGTTGAGTCAACATTTTAATATATTTTTATTTCTATTTTACCGAGCGCCAATGTGGTGTAACGCCCTAAGCTACACGATACTGCATTTGCCGTGGTCATGGGGAAACTGTGCAAAATCCGTATCAGCCTAGACGGCCCCGAATTCTTCTGATTCTCTGGTGCACAGACGTGTTACTCAAGTACCTATACCAAGGTCTCAGAAGTATTGGCCTTCCGCTGACTGGTTGATGGGGCAGCCGATGCACGACTAAGCGGTCACCCCTCCGAGTATCGGCCATGCGCAATGCTGCTTAACTCCAAGAACCGCTGGAGCCGAACTCCGACCGCCCATATATAAATATATATATATAAATATATACACACACATAGTATGACGAGATAATGGACATTTCAATTATGCATTCGTTCTCTCGGCAGTCGAGCTAATCAGTTATTTACACATTCCAAGTGGGCGTGAGCCCGGTGTCAATGATTAAGAAGGAAAAGCGGTAGGAACTTTAGCGAGTGGTATTTAACTTCTTCGAGCTTGCTCGGGTGCTCTCCTCCGCAACGACGTTTCGCAGTTTGCCGCGTGTCTCCAGAAACTCTTCGAGTAGTGCTTATAGCCGTGCTCTCTTTACTTCCTGATACCTATTAATGGCTATACACACACACACACACACATATATATATATATATTCGTGCTTGTGTGTGTGTGTGTGGGTGTGCAGCTACGTGCATCTGCATACATAAAACACACCGAGGCAGAGAAGAGAGCGAAAGTTACAGTGAAGAAAACAGAAGTGAAGAATAGTGTGCGGCACAGAAACGACGAGAAGACACGCGCTCGAATCACTTTCGAAGTGGCTCTCGTGTATTCGCTCATTCGGCTCTCTCGGTTCCTCACTGACGTCACAGTTGACGACAGTACGCGCTAAGTTTCCGAGACTCGCGCTATATACCTGCCGCGTTCTCTCCGGAGCTTACCGCGAGAAAGCTGGAAACTCGTCTGTAAAAAAAAAAAAGAAAAGGGAAAAGTATATGATAAGGTCCGGCGAACTTTGGACTTGTGAAGTTGGCCGAATGATTCTTTTTATTCGCAATCTTGATTGGAATGATTTTTTTTTGTCGACGATTCCCGTGAGATCCTTATTCTTGATCCTTGGTACGATCTTACATACGCGTCTGGAAACTTTTAGGGGAGTGTCTCAGATAATGAGACAGAAGACGATTGATTCGACCAAGGTACTGTTCACAAGTGGCAAAATTAAAGGGTTACGTGAGTCTCGAAGCCAAAAAAAAGCATATTTTCTCTATTTTTTTAAAATATAATATATTAATTATTTTATTCAAAACGTTAAGCACATAAAAGAGCATAATTTCAACAATATTAAAAAAAAAATTCATCCAAAAATTTGGGAAATTCAGCCGGTGGGACCCAGTTTCTGGAGACCCTTCGACCGCTCCAATCCGCGACTTGCATAGGCGGGTATACAAGTCGTGCCTTCGACCGCTCGAATCCGCCACTTGCATAGGCGGGTATACAAGTCGTGCCTTCGACCGTTTGAATCCGCGACTTGCATGGGCGGGTATACAAGTCGTGTCTTCGACCCCTCGAATCCGTGACTTGCATAGGCCGGGTATGCAAGTCGCGTATTCGAGCGATCGAAAAAATACGAATGCTACGATTAAAAAAGCATCTATATTAACCTTTTTCGTATCATAATATTTTTTTTATAATTTTTACAGAAAGCACTCAGACAAATCATATATTTTACGGTTCAATTTTTATTTATTTAAAAAACCTAACTCTCTTCACATAGGTCAGGAGAAAAAATTTACCGAGTTCAAGGAATGTTTGTTTATAGAACTGGAGAATTTCGACTCGAACGGTAACAATTGCAAATAAAATATTTTTAAATTGCAGATTTTACATTGTAGGAGCAGCGTGAACGAGCGATTTAAAATTTGGAAGATGTATTAATTATATTAAAAAAAAATGTTATAAATGTACGTTAAGAACTGCATACATTGAAATAAAATATTAATTTCTTTGTTATATTATTAAATTTAGTCGAATCATCATTATTTTCCTATTGTAGCATTCGTTTTTTTCGATCACTCGAATCCGCGACTTGCAGAGCCCGGGTATGCAAGTCGCGTTTTTGAGTGATCTAAAAAATACCATAGACTGAGCGCTCCCATAAGAGGCACTAAAGCTAACACATAAAGGACGCAATTGGTTCAATTGTTGTCCTGTTGGCAGACAACGGAGCAGTGGAAGTGGAACAGCCTTGCGCCTGTTAAATGCGCATTCATTTTTCTTCGCCGTTCACGAGTCGCAGGCGCGTGATTTCTCCTTATTCTCCTCTACCGCCTCATCCCCACCACAAATATCGTGCGACAGAGAGAGGAGTACTCCCGACATGTTTCTGTCCTTTATATGTTGGCTTCGAAGGGCTCATAAGATCGTTCCGTCTATCTTATAAGTCTATGGTATATCTACAAGACCCCTACACGACGGCGCCTCTAGCGGATCGATGAGGAACTACGTTTTTGCCTCACTAGCGATTACACTTTCTACCACTCAAAAATGCCGGAGTTTCCGGAGATCTATATGTAAGACCGTGTCCTTGGGAGAAATCTACAGACGACATCTCCGAGGATTTTAGTCCAAAATCGTTCGTGGGACTAATCGGATCGCGACTACGTTCGATCCATGCTCGTGACGCGTGTCACAAGGCTCAAAGGTTTATTTTAATTAGAGTCAAGTGGCACACTCTCTTCAGAGAAATGGGAGCAAAATTTCACAGGAAATCGACGGCTTCCTTTTATTTTTTTCTGGAGAGCAAGCCATAAAAAGTAAAAAGACTAAAAAAAAAAGGGAGCAGTGCTCGGTCCTTTGAAGGTTGTTTGAGATGCTGCCTGTGGTCTTTCATCCGCCTTCCTCGGGGTCTCGCCTATTCGTCTCTCTCCGTCATCCACCTATATTCTATGGAGTCTCTCCTCCGGACTGTATCTCCGTCTGGTCTCAGCCTAGCCGTATCTACTTCCATCTATAGCTCACTCTTTTACGCTCCTCCAGCGATCCTCGACGGCGCTCCTCTCCTCACTAGGGGCTCCTGGGCGAGACCCTTCGAATCCGCAAAGTGCCCGGGCACCCTTGGCGAATACCCCGCCACTCGCGAGCCAGCAAATGCCACGGGTTTTTCCTCGAGACTCCGTTGAGAGAGCCTCTCCCAGCTCACCTCGCGTCCCACCCGTTTTCTCTCCTCCTTGATCTACGGGCTCGAGCTGCGCGGTAAAAGCGAGGAAAAAAAAATCGTGGCGGAAAAAAAATTAAGAGGCTTCTCACGCACTCGGACCCATTACCGCAAGGTAAACATACGAGCCACGTGCATGAGCGGAATATTCGTACTCTATTTTATTCCTCTCTCTCTCTCTCTCTCTTTCTCTCTCTCTTGCTCGCTCTCGATCTCCGAATCCCTTAACTTTCCCTCTTTCGTCTTCTGCTCGTTGTCACGATGAAAGAGAGCTGAGGGAAAAGCCTCGAAATTCGTTTCTCTCTCCAGCGTCTTTCAACTTACGTCAATCCAGAGGATTCTGTTTATCCACGGGTATGCACCGCTTTTGGTTATAATCACTTTCGACTATCTTGCGGAACACGAAACAGCAGATGCGTACATATATATATATATATATATATATATATAAATATATATATAGCCTGGAGGAAGGAAAACTCATCATCTCTAGCTCTCATTTCGAAAGTTACTCAATTGAGAGCTTTCACTTTTGTTGAATATATACATTTGTACATTTATCTATGTATATATATGTAACTCTACATAGACTCGTGCTTGAATTAACATCTCTTTTCATTGAGCCAAGCGTCGAGCCCTTCTTCGCCCAGCATCTCACGAACATCTCCGGCCTTTCAGACGTGCCCGCAACATTTCTTTGAAAGCGACCGACCAGCCAAAATTCGACGAGAGCTTTAAGACGATTCTAATTAGTGTAACTAACTGGTAAAGCCAAACACGAATTTTATTCATGTAATCTCTCATTCTCGTCTAGGAGGAAATAAGAGTTTGCGTATATATGTTTGAGGCGCCAGTTTTGTATCTCGAGGGGTTAAACATTCTTGGGTACATTCGGCTCATCTGGGAACCAATTTGCGTTGCATTTTGCGACACTGATCGCGCCGGACAAATTCTTATGATAGAACGCGGTGAACCGGAAATGCGTTGAGAAGAGTGAGGATGAGGCACTTCGTGAATTTGAGTCGGGCAAAAGTACAACCCCTTATCTGTCTTTTCTAGATAATATAAGGCCATGCTCAGGCTGTCCAACGCGGATCAGGTTCACCATGTAATGTGTCTTAGGCCAGGCCCTGATCCGCTCTTCCTTTTTTCGGATACTCATCAGGAAATGACGAGGAAAGAGAACGTAAAATCGTCGCGATATGACGAGAAAGGTGATAGTGTACTGACAGGGCCATGAGAAATAAACCGGCGGACGGATGGAGTAATGATCAGATACTGGAAAAGGGCCATTATTGGCGATATACCTGAGTAAAATAAATAATATCAGGTCGTACTTGTACTTATTATTTCACAAGTATCACAAGATCATAAACGAATGTTCACACTGTGAATATAGCACTTGTGTTTGTGACATAATAATGTGTCGGAGTTTTATCGTTGTAGGACGGTACCTTTTGGTTATACGAAGCGTTTCGCTCGATGCCACCTGGCGGATTGTTGGCGAAACACATACGGGTAATGTCTTGCCGTCTGAAACATTGATATTTCCTGACAAGGTGACCTCGACTTTAAAAACCACGAGCCATCTCATTTACTTTTTTGTCTTATCAATTAATTTGGTTATTCGTTATGTTCAAGTCAATACTTGTTGTAATATCATTATTTATGATAAGCATTTTTATTCTCGTAAATTATCATCGATGAAAAAAAATGCTTATAATGGTGAATAGAATTACAAAAGATATATTAGTTTCATCCTAATTAATTATAAATACTTTAGAAAGCAAAGCAGCTTTAGACAGTTCTTAAAGCTTCACTTTTCAGGAAATTTCAATGTTCTGGCCGGCTATACATCACGTGAAGGTTTACTTGGTTGTAGTGTATTTTAGCCAGAACATTGCAATTTCCAAACATAGAGTGTAAGTCATAAAAAAAAAAGATTTTGTGTTATTTCTGGTCTGTTTCATGAAAGGGCCCGGTCAGGTTAATCGGTCGAGGCACACCTGGCCCGGGCTGGACGCGACGCAAAGTAAGGAATACCTGGTCACATTTCTACACGGCGAGTGATAAAAAAAAGGTCTCGGGCGTATGCGAAAAATTAAAGGAGCGTAGATTGATATGCACGTAACTTTAATGTCGAATTGAGAATTAATTGGTGCGTGATAGATCGCGATGGAAATGACTCTGGCACGATTAGGTACGGATATTTATGAAGGAGCTTTTATTTCCAATTCCCATCACGAAATATTCTTTCCTTTCTTTTTTGTCTTTTGAATTATATCCTCATTATTATTACTATTTTCTGTGCTTGCGTTTGTTACAGGCTTATTTTATCTTTTAATTCCCATACACGTTATCATTATTATTTTGTATTTAGTTATTACTTCAGTTGTTGATGATTTATATAATTTATAAGGCATATTCAAAACTTTTTTTTGCAAATTGAGGTTGTAAATCTCTAATGAGAAAATGTAAGGATATTTATGTGATTTTTAGAAAAAAAAAGTTTGAACAATTAAAAAGAATGATTTTCGTTGCATTTCAACGTTGCAAACGTCAACATCATCATAATCGCTTACATTTCGGAATTCTCTTCATAACTAGGGAATATTAAAAATATTAAAATAACTAGAGAATATTAAATATTAAATAATATTAAATATTAAATATTATTCAAAATATTAACGTAACTAGGGAATATTAAAAAATACCAATCAATCAATTTCTCTCCCTAGCATTCAGAGGGACAGAGAGGGATGGCCCTCTCTGTCACGACATAGGGAACATCTGCCGATTCCTAGGCAATTTTAGGGACATTTGTACACACAAGCGTATCCACCGGCACTGGTCCAATCGGGAAGACTCTCGCGGGGGGTCTCTGAACTTGGGACATTGTCTATACATGAAGGAATGCCACGGAAAGAATGGTCGTACTAATCCTATATACTGCGGTTTGGCCCGCGTGCATAAAACATTCTCCTATCCAATTTCCCGGATGAGGGCTGACGCTCGATGGGAAATAGATTGCACCATATAATCGTTACGGAAAAGAAGAGAGGCGTAACGATTCTCCGGCTCGGAGAACCCACCCTCACACACTTTTTATACCTCTCTGTATACAGGCCTACCGTGAGAGCGGAGGGACAGCAAAGACAAAAAAAGCGCAATAGTCAAAATCCCGGATGCAAGGATTTTGCCGCGTCGAGTTTTGTTGCGTTGCCATTTCTCTCTCTCTCTCTCTCTCTGTGCGTCTACTGGTCCCAATCGTCGCTCTGTGCGGGCGGACTTCGGAAGATTTTCAATTCGGCTTTAATACCGTTGCCTTTTTTGTCAACTCGAACGTTCCACTATTCCAATTGACGGACGAGAACTTTGAAGCTTTTCCGTGGTGGTATTAACTCTCTCTCTCTCTCTCTCTCTCTCTCTCTCTCTCTCTCTCTTTCTCTCTCTCTCTCTCTTTCTCTGTCGTTTTCTATCTTTATCTCCGGGCGTACGGATGAGAAGCTTAGATTTACTCGAATTGCCTCATACATATATATGTATATACACACACACACACACACACATATATATATATATATATATATATATATATATATATGCGCTTGGACACGACCGTGAGACGAAAAATGAATTCGTTCGAGGCAGAGATTAGCGAAACGGCTAGCTGCGAAGGATAAAAAAAAACACACACAGACACGCAATTTCATATCGCAGCAGTTCATTATCGATTTCGGATATACTCCTCGTGATTGTCCATTTCTGTAGGCGACAGTTTTTTCTCCACAAAAATGGGAAAAGGTGTGTATCGCTCGGCCCAAATTTTTTTATCGTCCACTTTCTTATGACCCTTTTTTTTATAGAAGTTTTTCTGCAAAGCGTAGATATTTTTCTTGAACAAACAAATTTTTACCGAAGGTTACGTCACTTTTTCACAATTTGGCATGAAAAGATCCTTGTCTTGTGATTTTTTTTAATTCGCCACAAATGTTTCTATATGGGCTCACATTTTGTTGGACATGGGGGCAGTACTGTCCATGCAGAAATTTATTGGTGAGTCTCCAGATCCATTGGATCCCTATCAGAACGTAGGGGCCAGTATGCGAATCCAATTGGATCTCTACGACAATTTCTACACGGGTGTGAGGAAGTCGATGTCTTCAAAGTTATCGATATATACACGATCTTCAAAGTTATCGATATATAGACGATACGATATATCGATATATATATATATATATATATATATATATATATGTCAGTCTACGAGACATATTGGGATAGAGATAATGGATATAATATTGAATTGACGTGTATAAAAAAAAATCTGGACGTCCAGAAGTGACCAGGCCCCTCTTGAGAAATCTGTCTCGAGATGTCTGTGCATTTGGGCTCGTCTATATAAATTTAATAACGGAAAATGACGTGACCCCTGTACCGTATTGCTACACACATAACTCGCGGTGTTTCGGTACTTATATATATATATATATATACTCCTGTTTTTCTATTTCCTTCGACCTTTCTTTCAGATATATGTGGGGTCGGGATGTATGGGAACATCAATATTGTATCCCCTTCTACTGTTGCATCTCCCTTTTCGCCTGTCGTATACATCATGTTCACTTTCCGCCGGAAAAATATATATCGAAAATCAACCTTGTATCGGGCCAACTTTCTCTTCTTTTTGAATTTTACACCAACTTTATTGTTTTTTTTTCTTGGACAAGGTGAATAACGGCATTCTTTTTGGGCACCCCAAACTTCCATCGTCGTGATTGATGTTGTTTTTTTTTTCACCAACCTTGAAGTTTTTCTTTATCAGAACAAAATAAGAAAAATAGGGAAACACACAGGGAAAAAATAATAATTTCAAATATTTAGAGAATAAAGAGAAATACGTTGATTCGCCTAGAACAATGATGCACATCGTTGAACATTTCGAAATATTTTTTGGCTTTAAAATGTAGAGAAAAATAAAACGTTCAATATTAATAATGTGTGCTTAAAAAATATAAATAATAAGTATAATAAATTTGCTTAAAGAAAAATATATTTCGTGGCTTTAAAAATATAAGTGAGAGAATCAAAAGTACTCGATCATCTTTTTTAACTCGCAAAATAAAAATGTAAAACTAAAAGAATTCATGAAAAATAATGAAAATCGTATTTTCTGTACCTCCAAGGGATGCAAATTTCAACGCCATTCCTAGTCAACCAATTTTCCAAAGCTCTTTTCACATTTCGCCGAGGATAAGTACCGCGATATCGTAATTTGCTCTAGTTTAGCCACCGATACATTGGTGTTGGTGAAAAAAAAAAAATAAAAAAAAGACATTGAATGGTGCATCGATTGGCAATTCAGCTCGGCGAAAAGTGGTCGACGTTTGCACATTGAAACACAGTTGCAGCGGACGCGAATGAAAATGCATTGGCACTCGGCACGTCGAGGACGGCAGGCCTTTTTTTTTTTCTTTTTCCTTCCTCGTCTCCCAAACACTTTTATCGTTCGCTCGGCGAACAGCATCCGAAGAATTTAAAGAAAATGATTATCCCTCGTTCCAACTTTGGCTCTCAAATGTCCCGTTCTTTCGCCGTTTCTCCTTGCATTAATTCTTGAGATAACGCCCCTTTTACTTTTCCCCTATCGCTGAGAGAGAGAGAGAGGGAGAGAGGGGGGGCAGGAGGAATTGATGAGTCGGTAATCCAATTTACACGGAATATCTCAACGCAATATTCCCGCTCGTCTTTTAATAAATTTACATGGTAAAAAGGGAGCTCGATGTACACCCCCCCCCCCCTCTTGCCCCTTTTTCACAGTTTCAATCTAGATCGCAATAATTTGATCATATCCGGCTCTCTCTCGCCTTTTTTCACCCTCGCTTCGGGCAATTCGCGCGAACGAGAACGCGAAAGATCATGACGAGAGAACCGTGCGCGAATGTTGCAGACCGTCTTTTTTTTCCCCATTTCGCGCATACCTCTCCCCCGCATCCTGACGCGCATATACATCACGGGAGGATACGAAACGCGTTATTATATTTATCGCGCAAATTGTATCGTCCTCGAGACCCGCACACATATAAAAATATATAAATATAAATATATATATATATATATATATATATATATGTATAAGCAACGAATCAATAATTGATACGGAGCTGTGTGTGGACGCGTGTGTGAGAGTTTGCGGCTACATAAATTTTCTCCCTTTTGTTTCTTTTCCGGGCGGCGGATCACCGGTGAAAAATTGTCCTCGTTATAAAACCGCGCGCAGCGAAAAGACGGCAGGGGGAGTGTATGTGGAACGATGTGGACCGCGAGACTGTATAAATTGTGGAAAATGTGCGGGAGTATATGTGATATCCTTGGAATTGCAAAATTTGTACGTGCAACAGAACAAGGCAAGAGAGAGGGCAGAGAGAGAGAGAGAGAGAGAGAGAGAGAGAGAGAGAGAGAGAGAGAGAGAGAGAGAGAGAGAGAGAGAGAGAGAGAGCGAGAGAGAGAGAGAGAGAGAGAATGAGACGGAAGAAATGAACGAGACAAGTGTGTTCGCTGACTCGCGGAACTGCGCGATCTTGCACACACTATTTCGCGAGTCGCGAGACAAACCCCGCGTGTCACACGTACGAGTTCTCCGCGAGGATAGATTGTCAGGCCAATAATGCATATCCCTCTCTCTCTCTCTCTCTCTCTCTCTCTCTCTCTCTCCCTCTCTCTCTCTTCTCCCTCTCTCGCTCACTAGAAGGGAGACGCGTACGAGAATGGTATAACGCGAGACGCGTACGAGAATAGGACCATGGGCAAAAAGGGGTGAGTCTTGGGGGCAAAAATAAACTAAAATAGTAGGAAAAAAATTGTAAAGAGAGAAAAAGAAAGCCACTGCAAAGAGCGCATACAAGAGGGCCAGATTTTGCCATTTAAAATGCATAGACTTCATAACTTATTCCCACGCCGCGGTACAGAGACGCTCCTGGCACCCATATTCATACTCACATGTACACATATATACTTATATATATATATATATATATATATATATACACACCAGATGACTATATAAATTAGAAGCTCGAAAATTATTCCAGATATTGATTTTAGACAAAAGGTGATCGACGCTAATAGAAAGGTTTACCAAGATCTTAATCCCGGTCACTTCGGTGATTTATTTATTTTTTTAAATAAAAGTGTGAAACTGATTTCTAGATCAACTCCACTTTTGGAAAAGGGAATCACCTTTTTTAACCCGTGCTTTTCACATTGAAAATGCTTTTAAAGATGTATACAGGGGGTCTGATTTAGCGAGATGTCACACGAAACTAACGCTACCCCCACTCAACTGCCGCTGTGTTGTAGCAGGGTGGGGAGAGCTGCTACATGCTAAATGCCTGTGATTTGTTGAAAAATGCTGCATTACATGTAGAGTCATCTGTGGTTACTTGAAACTTACAACTTGTTGTAAGTTCCAATTTTGGTGGTTAAGTTTCAACATTACAATGTTGATGGGTTTGGGTTTGGTTTAGGCTTGTTGGGTTTTGTTTGTTTGGGTTTTTTTGGGTTTGATTGCGTTTGTTTTGGATGGGATGGATGAGGATGTGAGAGTGAGAATGTGAGAAGAGAGTGAGAGAGTTAGAGAGTTAGCAAGTGAGAGTGAGAGAGCAACTCATATTATTTGCATGTAGCTTTTTTTATCACCCGTAAAATCTGATTACATTTTCAATGCCATGAAATAGTTGCACTTTGTGTAATATCTGTAGATTTCATTTCTTGTTAAAACAAACCGAAACCAATGACCCATTTGTGCCATTCACCCTTGCCGTAAAAAAAATTTATAAAATGGGAATCGAGTAATAAATATGGTATTTTTGGAAAAAAATAATAATTTCTATATACAAATTAGATACTAGAAAATTCTTACAGATATGGATTTTAGACAAAAGGTCAGAAACGCAACTCGGAGGGTTTGCCAAGGTCTAAATTCCGGGCATCTTGGTGGTTTCTTTTTTTTTTTAATAGAAGCGTAAACCTGACTTCGCGTTCAACTACACTTTGAAAAAGGGAATATCTTTTTTTTAACCCGTGCATTAATTTCTTATTTAAAAAAAAATCAATGAGCCTGCCTTGCCATCCATTCTTGACGTACAAAAAATTAATAAAACGGGAATCGAGTAATGAGTACGGTGTTTCTGGAAGAAAAATCATATTTACGATTGGGCGAATGACTATACAAATTAGACACTAGACAATTCCTACAGATATCGAGTTTTTTTTCAAGACAGAAGTGTGAAACTGACTTCGAGATCATAGCTACACTTCTAAAAAAGGAAATCTCTTTCTTCAAATCGCGTTTTCGGTTATTGTTGTCAAAAAATCAATGATCCATCTATACAATTCACCTTTGACGTACAAAAAACGTATAAAACGGGAATCGAGTAATAAATATGGTGTTTCTGGGAAAAAAATCATAATTTCGATTAACTAACGCGTTCGAAATGTTCCTCGGCAACCGCATAACCTTTTTTGGTTTTTTTTTATAAAATATGATTCGTGTTTTTACGGGAGCGCTTTTTGAAACATCTCGTTTTTGTGTGTCTCATTTTTAGTGACTCAATCTGTATATATATTGCCGTTTTCTCTTGACGGCGAACAATTTTGCCTCCAGTTTCGTGAATGTTCAAGCCTGTGCGATTTTCCTTTTTATACCCCATATATTCGTATACATATGTTTTCTGGGAGATACACTCGTCGCCCCTTCTCGCCGTCGCTTTTACGATTTCTCGATGTCGAGGTTTTTTCTGTTCTCTTCCCCCCAAAGGATAGAATTCCATTCGTTGCGAATATGTTTTTGCAAAATAGGTACACATCAAGCACGAATTCATCGTGTTTCTCTAACGGACTATATTTTTTTTTGTTTTATTGGAAGACTTTGTTTTTCCCGGTTTTACTTCTGTTGGACGAATGTTTTGAGCGCAAGCCCGGTTTGCTTCGAACGCACAGGCTGTATGCGCTTTTTTTTCCTGTGTAAAATGAAACATACCGATGAAACGGAACGAAGCGAAGTACGGGGAAGAAATTATTGGCAGCGCGAACGAAGAGAGTGGATTCGTTAAAGGGCGTTGTACGGGCGCATTTTTTTGGAGAACTTGTCGGTGCAAGTTTTTTTTCCAATGATTATTCCACCACTGGTAGGGTAGACTGGGTACGGTTGAAACAATTTTGCTGTTATCGTTTATAGAATTAAAATACATCAAACGAAAGAATGCTTATCCGTTTTCTAAATAACACAAGAAAATGAATTCTGTTGAAATAGTTTTTTCTAGAATAACATTTCAAGAAGCTGTTTGCCATTATTACAACCATAGTCATCCCCTGTTTTGGCAGAGATAAAAATCGTAGCACGAGAGCAAACTACCTTACATCAACACTTCCTTGACATACTGAGCCATGTTGACCCGGGCACATTTTTCGACGTCCAATATCCCTAGCCAAGCCCAATATTTCAAAGTTTTGTTTTGAGCAAATTAATTGGATTTTTTACAATTCTTTTAAATTCCCACAGATTGAGGAAGGTTTAAATAGTACTCTTGGCTTTTTTTAAATAAAAAGAGACCGAAGGCCAGCTGATGACAAGCAGACAAGATCGGCTCTGGGTCCAATTGACCCAGTGTGTCAAAGACGTGGCTGGATTTAAGTGTGGAAGGGTTAAAACTAATAACGCTCTTATGATCTCCCGGGTTAACTGGAAACATATGAAAACCCTCATTACTCCAGTTATAATAATAAAAAAAAGTAATTACAAAAAGAATGCGATCGAAAGTAGGGCAGGGAGGGGCATGTTGAGCAAGTTTGGAATTATCGCCCTGTAATTCCTTGTCAGTCTGCCGTATAAAAATAAAACCTTCTTCGGTCAATAGAAAATTTATCTGAAGAAAAAAGTCTGTAGACGAAATTCCTGTTATCCTTATTGTATCACAGATAATCGCTCTCAAATGACTAGGGCTATATTTGCTCAGCCTGCCCCGATAGTGGTATAAGTTGAGCATGAGTATGAGGTAAGTTGGGCAAAGTAAGAATTGCATAAAAAAAATCAGACGTATGCAACATGATTTGGTACAATGCAGTAATAAAACAACAGTTTCTTGTTAATTAGTTAGGTTTTGAAACATTAACATCAATTGCAATGAACTTTGAAAGATTTTTTCTCATACAATGGTAGAAGAAAATCTTTCGATCGCGTTTTTTTTTTTACTTTTTGGTGCAAAAATAATGAAACGTCCCGTGTTATCGTCTCGTGCGCCGCATGGCAACGGGCGATGGCGTGATGTGTTGCCCTCCCCCATATCTCTCTTTCAGTCATTCGATGCACCCGCGTGCGGTGCTCAGTTTACCAGATATTTCGATTGCCCAACTTACCCGACTGCTCAACATGCCCCTCCCTACCCGACTTACTTTTATTGTCGAAAAACAATCGGGCCTCCTGCAAACAACTCTACCGCTCTGCTGCTGACTCGCGGAAAACATGTTCGGGTCTGTCAGTCGCTCCCTTCCCCCTTGTACACTTCGCTCCATCGCTAACGGTTCGCCGGTTGTTCACACTGTTACAACCGTACCCAGTTTCAAACGTACCCGGTTTATCCTACGTGTGTCTCTATTTTTATTAACGAAAGGAATTGATTTGATGCACCGGAAGAGCCGTTGGGTCGGCCGTTCCGAGACTCGAAATTTATCGGCAGCTTAATCGCGCCGTTCTCGGGGCCTTTGCATCGTTTTATTCCTTTTTTTTTCGGTTTCTCGCTTGTACTTTACGCTCCCGGGCATTTTATGAGCTTGACGGCGGCAGAGTGCGTAATACCCAGGGCGTAAGCTCGAAGGCACGTAACACACGTGTATTGTAAAATGGCAGCTTTTATAACGAGGCCGACACGCGCACTGGAGCTCGACGATAAAACATTAATTTTTTTTTGTTTTTCATTTCTAAATCTCCAACTCAAGCTCTTTTCTCGTGCAAGACTCTCTCTCGTGCTTTTTTTTCTCTCTCTCTCGTTTTACCTGACGCAGCGCAAATGCCCGGGTGAATTATAACAGAACTGAGGTTTTTTTTTTAACTCCATGCTCGCCCCGTTCCCATAAAGGCTTAATTGAACGCGACACTTTGGTTTAGCGCGTACGGGAACGCCTTTTACAATTACCGTGCAGTTCCGTGTTCAATTTACGTCACAAAGTGTCGAATTATTTCGAAATTTTGCGCTTCCGCAGGGATTCGCCTTGGGACAAAAATAAAAAAATTGTTCGGGCAGAATGTGACATTTTGCATTTTAGTGGAACTGTTAGGATTGCCATAGGAAGAATGAGAGAGCCAGAGAGAGAGAAAGAGAGAGAGAGAAAGAGAGAGAGAGAGAAAGAGAGAAAGAGATCGATTGGTTGAGTGCATTTTTATGCCGTGCAACTTTCTTCAGACAAATGTGATCAAACATAAGATACCTGCACAGAATATCACAATCCTAAAATGCTAAAATGTGCATTATTATTATAAAGACAAACTATTGAGTGGTACGAAAAAAATTGTCTCCAATATTTAAAAGAAATTAACATCACTATTGAAACAAAGTATTTGGGAAGATATAATGCTTAAAATGAAACGTCGATAGAAATAGTGCCAGTATGAGAAGTAATGAACGAGGGGAGGGGGGCGGGCGTAATTGATTAATTGATTGAGTGATTATTTTATCACGCCCTAGCGATATTATGAGGCAAGCGATCGAATGAATATAGAGCTCATTGGAAAGTTCGCGCAATCCAGAAATATCTAGCAGGTATAAATGGCAAAATGGCAAAAAATGCATAAAGTACAGTTTTGCAGAGCAGGTTACATGATACAAATCGTAATAAGGAAAGATGCAAGAAAAAAAATAGAGAGTATCGGGCAGAGTAAATTGAATAAATAAAATAACAAAATAACAGTACAGAAAATAAGAGCCAGAGAGCGTGAGCGAGAGAGAGAGAGAGAGAGAGAGAAAGAGAGAGAGAGAGAGAGAGAGAGAGAGAGAGAGAGAGAGAGATGGCCACTCGATTAATCCGTGCCAATCGGTACAGTTTAAATCGGTCCGTCCATTTACGATCGATAGGGTCTCCACCCGTAATTCAAAATGTACAACCCTCCGTCCGCAATCAATTATTTCGTTCGTTCACGCCGGTCCGGCATGGTGACCTCGGCGGCTGCGGCGAAAAAAAGCAGAGTTCACGCGATTTTGAATGTTCGACTCACGGACTACCCACTAGCGTTCCGGTGAATGCCATTGTGGAAGTCAATTTACTACGGAAAGACACTATTCGTAACTACAGTAGTTACTAGTATATTAGTATAGAAAGATACTATCGACTATAGTAGTGACTAGTATACGCTTTAGTATTGGGTCTATGGATAATTCCGTTGCGAAATTCCGACAGATGTCTTTTGCAGTTGTTTCTCCGCTCGCACACGTGTCAACCATATGAAGTGTCGTATATTCAGTGAAAGCTGAAACTTGTGTCAACATTTGAAACAAAGTATCCATCGAGATTCATGAGTAGATACTAGTTTAGTGATTTTAGATACTCTGGCCGTCCTTCAACAAGTTGTTCAACACAAAACATCGAAGCAGTTCGTGAGAGTGTTGCTGAGAGTCCAGGAACATCAATTTGGCACCGTGGTAAAAATTTGACATTTCGTGAAGCTCTCTACAGCGTATTCAGACAAAAGATTTGCATCTTTATGCTTACAAAGTTCAATTAACTCAAGAACTGAAGCCTACTGACCACGGA
Organism: Ophion ventricosus; assembly: GCA_963932345.1. Taxonomy (NCBI): domain Eukaryota; kingdom Metazoa; phylum Arthropoda; class Insecta; order Hymenoptera; family Ichneumonidae; genus Ophion; species Ophion ventricosus. The sequence continues at coordinate 26,963,467 of OZ010717.1, forward strand.
CAGCGAAGAGAGTTCGTTGAATGGATTATGGAACAACAAGTGGATGCTGATTTTTCGAACAAAATCATCTTCAGCCATGAGGCTCATTTCCATCTTGATGGCTGCGTTAATCGACAAAATTGTTGCGTTTCGGGTTCAGAAAATCCATGAGTGATTGTTGAGAAACAAATACATATGTTATTCCATGCATAACCCTATATTGTATACTTTATGAATCAATAAAAAATGTACAATTTTTACTTAAAAACCTGTGTTTTCTATCAAAATTACGCCTTGCGTGAATTTTGGAACACCCTTTAGTAGTAGTAACTAGGACATACTAGTAACTGGAGTAGTTGCGTCCGATGATCTAGTTTCTCATTGTTACTAACTTAGCGATTCACTAGCGGCTCTAGCATCGCTTTCGAATTGGTGTTTCAGTGACGGTAAAAAAAGAAAATTAAACCACTCGGGCAATAATGCTCCGAATTGTGCTTTGTTTATCGCGTTAATATTTTTATTGCCACAGCAGCGAGCGGAAATCTTGGTACGTTTCGGGACGCACAATGGGAGTCGGATAAATTATTGCCGGGATTTACGCTGGTTTTGGCGGGGATTACACACATTATATCCCCCTCAGCGGAGACAGGAAGAGCACGAGCCAGAGAGAGAGTTGGACTTTCTCATTGTGTGCTTCGCGGTATCAGGCCCGTTGAATCCCGCGCGAGCGACCGTTTCTTCGCTTTTTTCGGGATTTATCGTGCGCTCTCCATTGACTCTTGCGTGCGCGAGAAAGCTTCGCGCTTCTTGAATTTATCTACATTTCCGGAGGTTCGCTTTTTAATTCGCTATTTATTTTTTGCTCTTGTTTCGCCACGTTGTGAATTGCGGGAATTGCGCGCAGTGATGAGATACCGATACGGCATTTCCGACCGAAACTTCGCCGGTATTCATTTCCATTCTATGCCTTCCCGTCCATAACTGTGACCGGGCATTCTCTACTTTGCGTTGGGCCCTGGCCAGGCTTGCCTCGTCCAATGCACCTGACGGGGCCCTTTCATGGAACAGACCAGAAACATCACAAAATCGTTTTTTATGGCTTACACTCTATGCTTGGAAATTGCTATGTTTTGGCTAAAATACATTGCGAGCAAGTACACTCTCACGTAATGTATAGTCGGCCAGAACATTGACATTTCCTTAAACGTGAAGCTTAAGTACTGCCCAAGGCTGCTTTACTTTTTACCCCATCAAATATATTCATAATTGATTAGGATGAGAGTAATACATCTGTTGTACATCTATTCACCATTATAAGCATTTTTTTCATCGATGATAATCTACGAGAATAAAAATGCTTATAATAAATAATGGTATTACAAGAAGTATTAATTTGAACATAACGCATAACCAAATTATTTGACAAGACAAAAAGTAAAGAAGGTGGCTCGTGGTTTTTAAAATAGACGTCACCTTGAAGGATATATCAATGTTTTGGCTGGGAAAATATTACCCGTATGTATTTCGTCAACAATCCGCCAGGTGGTTTCGAGCGAAGCGCTTCGCGTAACCAAGGTGCCGTCCTCCAACGATAAAATTTCAACCTGTTGTTATATCACGAGCAGAAGTGCCATGCTCACAGCGTACACATTCGCTTATGATTTTGTGATGCTTGCGAAACAATAAGTACCAGTAGACGACCTGATACTATTTATCTTACTCGGGCATATCACCGAAAGTGCTTTTTCAGTACCTGAACATGACTTTACCCGTCCGCCGGCTTATTTCTCATAGCCCTGTCAGTACACTATCACCTTTCTCGTTATTTCGCGTCGATTTTCCGATCCCTTTCCGCGTCAGTTTCTGATCAGTTCCTAAAAAAAGGAATGATGGATTAGGACCTGGCCCAAGACATGTTACATGACGAACCTGATCCACCTTGGACGGCCTGACCATGGCCTGATATTATCTAGGGAAGGCAGATAAGGGGCAATACTTTGCTCGCGCCCTTGCTTGCCCTTAAGATCGCATCTCTTTCAATTTTACCCCGCTCTCGTCACTTCGCTATTTTTGATTCCTCGGAGAGCCTCATCTGGGTGTGTTGCCTACAGTTGTTTCCGGATACTCTACGGTATCGCGCGTCGACGAGGGCACAGGGAAACTGCTGAAAAACTTCAACTGGCGCTGAGCGGTCGACCATCCGAGTATTGGCTGCGCTTCCACTACTCTCCGTTCACCTCATCATTTTATTATATTCATTTCGATATTTCTCAAACCATATGTTTCGCAAAATCTCTTCCACACACGTTCTGTTCTTCTTTCTCTTTTATTTTCAATAAAACTCCATTGAAATACAAAAGCACTCTTTATCAAATTTATTTCCGCGTTATATCTCTGCGGGAATTTATTGAATCTGGTTCACCGGGTAACCTGATTCAGGGGATAAAAAACTTTTCGTCCTCCTGAATTCCCGATTCTCATTGAAAAACTCGGCGCACGAACTCCGGAAATTCACTGCGGACTTTTTCTTATTCTTCGCTGTCTCTACTTTGAAGGTTCCTTTAATTTGATCGCTCCGTTTCTCCTATCCCCCTATATACCTTTGCGTTTATATATATATATTTTTTTTTATACCTATGTATTTTTACGGTATTATATAACGTACTGTATCTGTAGAATGTCTGAAGCAGTAGAACGTTTCGCACGCGCAGCAGGAAACTCCGATGTTATTGCACTTTACAGGTGAGACACTTTACCTCCTTCCTGAGTCGATAAATCATCCTTCGCTCGCTCTTCCTTCCCGACTTCTCCATGTTTCTACCCGGCTTCATACACACACATAAATATATATATATATATATATATATATATATATATATATATATATATCGGGTATGAGTATATTTAGCTTCACCTTGCTTACCTTTTGCTCCTTGGTAAACGTCATCGATACCAGGAGCCGGGGGTCCGAGGAACGAAAAAAAATATATATCAGGGAAAGAGGATTTATTTGATTCTAATAAAGTCGCGTCTCCCGGAGCGAAAAGTAAAGAATTTATGTTTCCATTCTGCAGCGTTGCAATAAAATAAAAATGAATTCTCTCGAATTGTTCATTCCTTTGGCTCATTAGGCTAGGAAAATTACTGAAACGTCATTTCACCTCATTGAAGATCGTGACAAAAATCCACGAAAAAAAGGTTTTTTTTAAATAATAATACAAATGACGAAATAAAAAAAATTGGAGTGCGGTCTTACGAAACCACGCAGCAAGTGAAACTTTTTTAACCCAAAACGATTTAATCTCGAAATCCTCAAATATATATAATTTTGTTTCCGTCGTTTTTATTTAAACGTTTTATTATTAATAGTTGATAAGAGAAGAAGTAAATGAAGATACAAATGTTGGTTTTATATTTTTTAATTTTAATAATCATAATGATAATACAAAAATAGGTTAGCAAAAATACATAAGATATTATTTATAATATAATTACGTCGTTAAATTTCATTATTCATTTTGTCTCAACTTTGAGTTGTGCAGTCTATAAATAAAATCATTAATTTATAATAACTGCAATAAGTAAATAAGGATTGAAATTCTTTTTTTTTTAAATATATCTGGTAAATATGGCAATTCTGGAGAGATTCCAAGCAAAAACAAGACAACAGACAAATGCTGTGTACAAGCTACGAGCACAAGCTCGGAACCCATCCAAATGCACTGGCATCCAGTCTATTGGACAGAAGAAGAGAAGAGGAAGACAGAAGAGGAATCGTCAGGAGGCCTCAGAAAATTCAAGCCGCTGGACTTGAGACAGCAGTTCCACCCCGAATAAAAATACCATGGAATAAAAAAAAACATATGCGACGAAAAATAGACCAATGCACATCAGTGGACGGCCTCATGAATACGAAAATCTGATATTTATCTAAAACAGCGAAATTATTTAATGTTATGGCACATAACAGCTTATAATTCTCAAAGTGAAAGCGAAAGAAAAAAATCTTGCAAATATCGCATCATTTATTGTACTGTATTCCATGATCGGTATGTTTTTTATCACTCGCCGTTGTGACTAAATACTTCATTGAAGCAATTAATTAAATCAAAAGAATCTTCTTTTTGAAAATCAACCTTCAAATCGCCGGAAAAAAAAATCATTGGTAATTGTGTCATAATTTTGTGTAAATCAGAAAATTCTCGCTGCAGAGACCGAAATGTACCGACCACGTGGCGTGCGAGCAGCAGTCATTGCGTGACCAAACTTCAATTGGACGTGACGCATTTCGCGCGACATGCATGCAACCGAATGAAAAACTGGGACTAAAAAAGTTTCACTTCAAAAATAGAAAAAAAGGTTTTTTTCATATTGACTTCGATGCTTCGTAATGGACCATGAATTTACCAGAAACGGCGAAAAATGTGCTTGTTCTTTCGATTTTGCAATGATCTCGAACCAATCGATGAAAAGTCCTGTAAACATTCTCGTACTTTCTCGTTCTTACGTAGGCATAAACTGCCGATTTTGAAACTTTCCGTCCCTCGTGTCTAGATCCGCGTTGCCTTAGGAAAAAAAAAAACTCCAAGCAGCGAACATCCAGAGCGTTCGATTTTAAAAGGCGCGAGCGACAACGAGAGTCTTCCTAAACGATTGGCAATCGGTCGCGCGCTCATTTTCTCGCCTCCGAACTTTACGCAAACGTTCGTTTAGTCCCGAGATGAGAATCGTCCGTATGTTGGTTCCCACTTTTTCTCTCTCTCTCCGCGCTGCATTGCTAGTGACTCATTTGTTTTTTTTTTTCCTTTGGCGCCTCGTTTCACGGAGCGTAGAATTTTTCTTCGAGAACATCCCGGAAAACTCATCTAACGCGAAATGAGAGCTTGAACCGTACAAAAGCACATCAACACATACATATGCTTGCTTTTGTGGTCGAGCCACTCGTATCAATGTATACGTATACGTGTATCCAGGTCGGTCGTTTCGTGCTGCAACTAAATAGAACGTGCGGCCGGGATGCTTTTTGCCGTCACTACTTATTCTTTGCTGCCCATTCGCGTATTTTTCCAAGGCATTTGTGTTTCCGCACGTGAAACGAGCACTCGCCGTGCACCTGGTTTTTCCTCACTATTCCTCCTCCTCCTCGTCCTCCTATTCCTCCTGCAACACATACGCAGTGTGTGACCTACGCCGCTGATGCAACGAGATCGATGTTCCAAAGAGAATCAAAAAGATACGACAAACTTCCATGATTCCCCGTGGAAATAGTTATGTTGCAGCTTGCTAGGAAATGACCGAAATTGCTGTTCTATAGATCGATCACGATCGATTGTGCTTTGTTTACGTCAGGGCACGTTTCTCGATGCGTTTAGGGCAGATGAATGAGAGTACGGCGATTCTGATGAGGATAGCTCGTGGGTAAAGGGGGTGGCGAAGTAATAATGTAAGAATAATAGTGGCAATAATAATGATAAAAACAACAATGATAATCATAATATCAGTTGTAGTAGGAACTTGCAATGGAAATTAAGCGGCTATGGAGGATGGACATTGCATCCCATCCATCCACCACGAGTCACTGTTTGGTGCGGATATTGGGTTGGACGACTGATTGGACCGTACTTTTTCGGGAATGCTGCTGGTAATGCGGTTACCGTCAATGGTGTTCATTATCGTGACATGATAACCAACTTTTTATGGAATTAATTGAATAGACTTGGAAGACATATTCTTTCAACAACCTGCGCAACCTGCCACACTGCGGGCGAAGCAATGCAGTTATTGCAGTCGAAGTTTCATGGTCGTGTTTAATTGACCACCAAGTTCGTACGATTTGACGCCATTGGACGTTTTTCTTTGGGGTTTTCTGAAAGAAAAAGTGTATGCCATTGATCCACAGACCATTCCGAAGCTCGCGGAAGCAATTGCACCATTAATGAAATTAGTCCGCAATTATGACAAAATGTTATTGAAAATTTCGTCAAAAGATTGAACGTTTTCAAACAGGCACGTGGCGGCCATTTATCGGATATTGTGTTTCACACATAGCCTCCATGTTTGTACCTTATGTTAAAATAAAAATATTCGTACTTCACAAATAACGTTTCATTAATAAATTAAAATGTCAGGTCATCTTTAGATACACGTTAGTAGTAATAGGAGTAATAAAGCAAAACTACAGTTATTATTATTGTAGTTACAATAACAATAATCACCAGAAAGAGCGAAAAAAAGCGAAAGTGACAGTTTCTCTTATCCTATTCCGGTTAATTGGCATCTTGCTGAGGGTGGCTTAGCTTAACGAATGAGTCTTTCCGCATGGAAGATATATGTGGCTGTATATATGTATATATATATATGAAGAAAGGATATTTTGAACCCGTTATATCTATGCGCTGCTGGCTAATAGCACATCTGGATCTTTTGAGGACGGTTCTCAAAGTCGAACGTCTTCAAAATCATCTTTCCATGTATCTGGAAGATGCAGTGGAAAAGTCAAGACGACGAAAATGTAACGGTAGAAGCGGCAGTGGAGCTCTCAGGTCTTAGAGCCTCGGAGAAAATGAGCAAGATGGAGAGAGGAGAGGAGAGAGAGAGAGAGAGAGAGAGAGAGAGAGAGAGAGAGAGAGAGAGAGAGAGAGAGAGCTCCCCGACACCGTTGCCGCGACCACCGCGCCTTCGGGAATGATTTAATAATGTGCGCAGGGCATTAGCCGGCCTGAGAGTAACGTAAGCGGGGATAATCCCTTTAACCAGTTGTCTGGCAACCCCTTTAACCCTGGAAACCCGGGCGACAACTAATTCCCGCCAGATATTGCTTACTGTTGGCGGCGGGGGGGGGGGGGGTTGAGGGTTGAAGAGAGCGAGAGAGAAAGAGACGTGGGGCGAGAGAGAGAGAGTGAGAGAGGGGGTGTGGGGGGCTCAAGTAGAGCAACCGTAAGCGCGCAGTGCAACACTCCGAGCAAGCCCCTGGCGTCGACGCACCCTTTACCCTCTTCTCACCAATGGTCCCTTAGCCCTCCAGGCATCGCGCCATCCATATCTCGGCACTCTCCTGCACAAACTTGTATCGCTGTGAAACAAGCGGGTGAGGAAAGATCGTGACGGAATGGGCGATCTAAACTCTCTGACAAGATTCTCGCTGGGATCTTGCGCACGAGTGGAACGGTGACCGTGATGAGGTCGGGAAAATCGTAAAAATTAAGGAGTCGGGCATAAAGCATCCCTTTATTGGTTGACAGAGTTTTTAAATAATTTTTTCTTTTTCAATATATTTTTTTAGTTATCAAATTTTTATTAATAAATAATGTATATATTAATTATACTACATATATTGTTCATTAGATTTTTATTCATTGTAAAAATAATAATATAATTCACTGTATAATTTATCTATTTTCTTTAAGGGCTTACATACACCTGGGTAGGTAAAAAAAATCGATTTTTTTAAAAGGAGCTCATTCGAAAGTACTATCCTTTGAGTGTCTACCGTGAAAATTTCATAAGGAAATTCGCAGTAATGATGAAATTATAGCGTTTTGTAACTGACCGGATGAGCAACGGCTAACGGTTGTGGCGCAGGTAGACGCGGCCTTTGTCATCTGTTTGACTATGGGTTTGACTATGAATGAGGTTGACGCAGCAAAAACAAGATCTAATGGAAGCGTCAACATCTAAGGAAGATCCGTCATATGGCCCAGGAATCGACGATTTCTTGTAAGATTAAAATAAACCAGTTATTTCAGTGTAAAGTGTACTCAAAACTTCAAACGGATTTTACTCGAAACAGTGTTTTCAAAATCGGTACCAGAAATATCTCCGCAACTACCGGACCGAACGGGATCAAGTTTTGCACAGTTATGTTTCACACAATAATCTAGTACATATCGAGTCGTTTTTTTGATATCTGCTATAGTTTTTTTTTTTCATCATAAGTACTGAACAATTTTGAGGCGCAAAATCGCCTGTTTTATTCCAGTGACTGCCATGACCCGAAAAAATTAAATGTTTAAATTTCGGCTCGCTACATACTAGTTTTATCTATCTACTTTAAGAAACAGATTTTTTTTTTAGATAAAAATGGCAGTGGCACGTCTGGTACCGCAAACGCTGTCAACAAAAACACGTCCCAGGAAAAGGAATGTAACTTTTTTACCGTTTGAAATTTTTTAACCAAATTTTCACACAATGTATATAGAATGTCGGACTTTAAAACGTATATCATGGTTGTTTGGGTTTGTTTGGGTTCAATAAAATTCAGTTTTATACACAAAAAAAAGTCTTAAACATAACCGTACTTTTAGCCGTCTCAGGTGTATGTAAGCCCTTAATCAATAATATATCTATTCAATACTGTTTTCTGATAGATAATATACTTATAGAACAGAATGTCAAGGTTTATGGAAAAATCATGAATTGTCTGCATATATATATATATATATATATATAGAAGTACGAAAAAGTTATGTCGTTTCGCGGAGCACATCCGGATGAGCACCGTCTATATACGCGGCGAGTTTGTGACACATGTGGAAAAAGAGGCGAGCTCTTTCAGTCCCTACCCAAACGTTCGAGGAGCCTGCGTTATCTTTGCCCTTCCGCTTTTATTTAAGAACAAACATCACTCGGTGTATATATATATATATATATATATATATATATATATATATATATATATATATATATATATATATATATATATATATATATATATATATATATATATATATACAGCGGGAAAAACGCGTCCCGGGTGTTATAATGCACCTGGTGGCGCACGATGAATATACAACCGTGCCCGCTTTACGAGCGCCTATAAACCGAAATGAACCTTAATACGAGAATATTATAGTTGGTTTTTCATAAATTTGAGAATCGCCTCGGTATAAGCTATATCTTACAAGCCTCTCGCGATGTATCGTTCCCCTCGCTATGCATTTTCGTATTAATATTATAAATGAATAAATTAATGTTTATGCATGGGCTTGCATTTCTATATGGTATAATGGTAATTATATATTATACGTATAAATTGGGTTTGTTTCAATTTTTTTCTTCCATACAAAAAAATACGTAAAATATATTGATTCTGGTAAAAAAAAAAGTAAGACTTATTGCCACGAAACACCAATGGCAACTCCAGACGGATAGAGATCCAGCCCGAATGCTCTTGAAAAGCGTTTTGTCTGACAATTAGCGATCAACTGATGCAACCGCTGGCCTGACCTCACAGCTAAGTAGTGAAACTAAATTGTGATCACGGTCTCCAGTTGACAATGTCGATTTATAGCTTAGGAATGTACTTTTGAAGTCGGGTGGCGCAGGTTTCTACACCGTACATGAGTTCTGACGTTAAAAGTGCTCGAATTCGACGCTCACATAAATGTACAGTGGGTAAAAAAACTTGCACATCCCCGTGTTTTTCAAATTATCCTGCGAAAAAAATAAAACGTTTGAAAAAAAATAAAATGCTAAAGCATTTTTTTTTTCGTAGGATAATTTGAAAACCACGCGATGTGCAAATACTTTTTTACCCACTGTATATATATATATATATATATATATATATATATATACACACATATATGTGTATATATATATTCATGCGTTTTTAGTGTATAATATGATCATCATATATTATAAATAATATATTATCATTTATAATATTCGTGTACATTGCAGTAGTAGTAGTATTTTTTCAGCCACCCTCACCTCTTGAGCCAACCTCACCCCAAGGGGATGTTACTTTTTTGACGTCTTTCACGTAGCTGTTTTCTTATACCCGAACTTATAACTTTTCCTTGGATCATCATTTCAAGCCCATACTGTTTATATATATATATATTTTTCTCTGAATTCAAGATAGAAACAATTTGACATATATATATATGATTCTCACTGAATTTGAAACTGTCAGGTACAATTTATCGTGAGCCACGAAATTGTTTCGAGTGCTCTTTCGAATTCGCACGGTGCCATGCCGGTCGAGCACTCAGTCGCCTCTCCACAGTTGCGTATCGGGATCCAACGTTATTGCACTTTGGATCTCTCCGCATCCATCCATCACGCGTATACATACGCGCAAGTATATGACATTCGATGCACTTACTCGGCGCTAACAGTGCACCAAGTAATGGGGATTTCTCGCTGGGAGATGCAAACGTTCTCGATCGGTAGCCACCCTCCCCCGATCACTCTCTCTCTCTCTCTCTCTCTCTCTCTCTCTCTCTCTCTCGCTCTCTCGCGTTCTCTCTTGCACGGTCTCCGTTCTCGCTACGACATCGCCATTGCACATCTGTACGGGGATGCGCTCAACGCAAATGTCCACCCCCGGCTATATCTCGATAATGCTTTATCGTCAATCATCGTATCGATTGAAATCAGAAGCAAACCAATGCAAATTTGATAATCGATTATCATTATTATCATATGTGGATGTATGCAGGTATCAATGTGTGTGTGTGTGTGTGTGCCTCCGTAGAATAATAACTTCATCATTCACCTGTGCTGCTTGTCCAGCCTCGTAATAGCATCAATATTGAATCGGATCGTGCACAGGTGACCGATTTATCAATTATTCCCTGATAACGGGCCTGATAAAGGTACAACCTGACAGATTCCATCTTGATTTCCAGGCTTTCCATCTACATGATCGTGTACGAATCTTAGAGTTATGTGTTTCTGTCTATGGAGCGTATGTGGATGTCGGCGCGTCGAAATAAAATTACAATTAATCGATGTAGAGAATGGAGAACTTTTTGGAATATTTCATCAATACGTTCGCAGCTTCGAGATGAACGTCATATCCGATTTAAGCAATCACCCATGGTGATGAGAAAATATTTTCTCGCGAGCTTATACGAGAGCTTGTTGTGAAGATTGATTGATTTAGGATCACATGGATAATTTCATATTGGTGCATTTTCGCTGGTGAAATGGCGAACTTTTTCATTTATTTGTTTTCCTGTAATACAATATCGCACGACCATTGAGCATATATATTTGTTTATTTACGATATTCCAAAGAGTGTTCCATTCGTTCGATAGTTGACCCACCGCGGGCAGCTACGATAAAGTATGCGGCCTCAACGTTATCGAAGGATTATGATTTTTGTCGCGCATCCCACGGGGATTAATTCGGACCGAGGATATATCGGTTGCTGACCGCGACCAATTTATTTTTGGCTGTATTTGACTTCTCGTTCGAATTAATATTTCCGTTTGCGAAATTCACGTGTAACAGGATGAACGACGTGGGAAAATATGTCTGTCTTCATAAATGCCTGTGAGTGTAAGAGAGAGAGAGAGAGAGAGAGAAAGAGAGAGGCAGATAAAACCCATGCTATAATCGGTATCACCGGAAGTAGGGCATGACAGATAATTAATGCATTCAATGAAAATATAAATTATTCGCGTTATATTTTGCCATTTTCCATATGCTACATAAAAATAAATATCAATATATATATATGTAAGTGTGTGTATATGTGTGTGTGCACGAGTTTCCGTACGTGCGGGTAGGTGAACGAAACGTATAAATCTCGTACGACTATACGCCGTCAGTTACGTGAATGTGCGCATGAGTTATCTGCGCACATCCGTTAATATTTCGGATTATATATATATATATATATATATAGGGTGGGGCATCCAAATCAGTATTATTTTTTTTTATTTTTTTCACACGCAATAGTATGTGGCCTAATACTTTTGCACACTCGTTAAATAAAAAGTAATACACAATAAAATCCCAACGGGGGGAATTCCCAAAGGCTCTCTCTCTCTCCTAGACTTTTACTCCGATTGACTTCAAACTTTGGGAGAATATTCTAGGCATATTGTACTATTAGATAATAAAATTTTAAAAATGGATTTTTGGAAATTTTTATACCCACGTAACCCCTTAAAGACCGGCTTTATAATAGTCGATTGCCTTCACATTCAACATTAAGTAATTGACAACGTCTTCAAAATCACCTTCAGATAAATCTTAACATAATTATATAAAGTTTTTTCAAGGACCATCCTGTTCACGAAATCAATGATTTCCATGAGAAAAAAAAAATGACAGACCATTCTCGAAATAACCTGTGCTGATAGCAAACATAACATAGACATAACTGGTTCAAAATGGTTTTTCCCCATATATATATATATATATATATATATATTATATATATATGGATTTTCAGTATAAATAACGTACTCGTGTCTTACGAGGCGTGTACGCGAGTCCTGCAGGGTGTGAAATTTCGCGAGATTAAAAATGCAGAAATATACAGTTGGCCCGTAAAATATACAAGGAGGGGCGTGAAAGAGGGACAGGTGTGTGTGTGTGTGAGAGAGAGAGAGAGAGAGAGGGCTCCAAAGTTTGGTCCGTCTCGTTTCTTTACTTTTTCGCGTCTCCTGGAGCGTTAGAGTCGCCGAGCTCACCCCTACTTTTTATCATCCCCTAGGCCCCCGCCCCCACATCTCTGCGGGTCGTTTATTAACGCTCCCGCTTTGCCCCTCACCCTGCTCCTTCCACCGAGAAGGGCCCTTGCTCGCGATCGTATATACATACAATATTGCAATACCGAGGGGCTGAATTTTACGCGCAATTTGCCTGATTTCTACTTTTCGGTAATGCGGTTGCTCGTTTGTGCACGAGGCATTTGGATTTTATGGCATTTGAATAACAGCGCTTTTTTCCTTAGTTTTATTTTATTTTTTCGAAATATACACGTTTTTAGACGCTGGAACGGAATTACAAAATTCGTTCAAGACGAAGTGTTGTAATTTTATCATCTTTTTTTTCTGCCTTTCTTCTCGCTTGCCCTCCTGAGGTACTATTTTTGGAATAAAATTATGAACTCGTGTAGACCCAGTTTCCAAATGATCCACGTTCGAACAATAACCCAATGCCCCAGTACTCAACCCATTTTTCGAACTAATTTAAAACCTTCGAATTACGTGGCTCATCAGTTTGACACTTCTGTTTAGTCTGTTTACCAAAACACATATTTTGAGGCTTTTCTTCGACGTTTTGGCATCCCTGAGTCGATATAGAAAGTCCCTCTGACAAGGAACATCACTTTAGTAGCCGACTTCGGTTTTTCTTCAAATTCATGTATATGATTTGAGCATCGAAAACGATTAGATACGTATTTTTTTTTATCGGCGCAAAAACGGTTCCAGTGGGTGAAACCACCTCTTAGAGTAAAGCAAGTTAAGGGACCATTCCACGGTAAAATTTTGTGAAAATCGTTTTTTTTTTTGCATCATGCAAAAATATGGGTTTTCATAAACATGCTGTTAAATTTTGGTTACGAAATTCAAATTGTTCCGGTCGCTACAGCCTTTAAAAAAGGGGGATTCGACCAGCTGCGTGAGACCTGGCGTTAGTGAACGACCTTTTTCTCGTAACGTCGTTTTTCAAAACGGTCGAAGCTTTTAAACGAAGAATTTTCAAGCTATCCGACGTTAAGGAATGGCGTGAATTCTTCACGCCATTCCTTAACGTCGTACAGAAGCATTTTTTTTATTCGAAATTTTCACATTTAGTTTTTAACGAAAAACTATCGAAAAAGGCCCAATTTGACAATCAATTTTGAAATGGCCACCATTTTTTAAATTTTCGTCGAAAAAAAATCCTCCTTACGCCTCTATAGTTTTTCATACTGATTAATGATCTTCTTGGTTTTTTTTTCTTTTGGACAATTTTTCGAGGAGTAGGACTTTCCAAAGTCAGGCGTTATTTTTTTGGCATCATTTTGCAGCAGGCAAAAAATTATCTAAAAATTAAAACGAAAATATTAAAAAATATTTTTATGTACAAGTCATTTAAATAAACGAAAAAAAAATCGGACTGATTCTCGAAGTTTCTTTTTTTTATTACTAAAATCAGCAATTTTCAAGCCAGTTACACTGGAACGTTCCCTTAAGGGTTTATTTTGCAGTTTCACCCGCAAGCAGTTTACCATTTTCAGTGAAACAGAAACGAAACTTCTTATACTGTGAAACGCTCAGAAATCCACTATGGGTACATTGAAAAAAAAAAAACACAAATCAAGGGACGAATCACTTCTTTATTTTATTTCTCCCACCTCACATTTAAAAACTCCAATCTAAATTCGTTTCCCATCTCGGCCAAAAATAAATGACTTCAATGAATTGTCGATCAGTTCTTTTCTGCTTCGATTTGGAACTTCTTCCTGTGCTCATTCTCTTCATAATATTTGCTCTTTAAAATGCCGTTTGATTTATAGAGCCGCGATTATTTTTTAAATTTCTCTCAGCGTAATGTTTCCCGTGAGTATCAAACCTATTTTTTTCTTTCTGGGGATATTAATATTTTAATGTGTGTATCTATATGACTAAATGATTTTCATCTAATATATTAGTACAGTGTGTCTGTCTTTAATGTAACCCTCCCCATTTTTGCTCTCAGGAGGTTGTAGAAAGAAAACAAGAGGACGAGACGTTTCGTAACGAAGTCCTCCGTTTTCCGTCCTCCATGTCTCGAGGTGGGAATTCAAAGGGCTCGCCAAGGGCTCGAAATAAATTCCTAGCGGTCCGGAAACCATATGCCTCTTTATGGAGGTTACCCTTTGCACATATATATATGTTCGTGGTTAGCGATCAGCGACGATACTGCGGGAAGGGCCGGGGGGTAGAATATGAGCGCGATGTGAAACGCGCGTCCGTTGTTCTCGCGTTGCTCCGACCGATGTTGCATACGCACGGGCTTCGCGTCATTATACAGGTGAATGCCAATCATACTTTTGACAGGGTTATATCGACGGGGTGACTATAATCCGCGGGATTGCGATTATCGCATGCGAATTCTTGGCAACAATAACGTGTCCCCCCTTCCGCACACTCGTTTCCCTTTCTACCCCCTAAACCTTACCACTCGAGCCCATACCCTGCTCTCTCTCTCTCTCTCTCTCTCTCTCTCTCTCTCTCTCTCTCTCTCTCTCTCTCTCTCTCTCTTCAGCTTCCTCTTTCGCTACTCTGCTTGCGAATCATACACATCTATCGGGTGAGCCACTGTAAATTAGACACTGGAAAACACAAAAAACAAAGAAAAATAATTTGATTTGTCAAGTTCAACATTGTTGTTGGTGCCGTTTTTTGTTTAGTTGCCGCGTTGAGAGGAAGGGCAAATCCACTTTTTTTTTTTAATGGGAATCTCTATTTACAAAATTCCACTTCCAGTTAAAAAAAAACACTCGTTTAGCGTGAACTCGGGATGATCGGAAGATTCCGGAAGAATAATAAAACGAGAAATAGCTCGTGGCTGAGGTAATCATTTTTATATTAATTAACGTTATTTGATAACGGTATTAATTAAAGTAATTCAGTATCGTTTTTTAATTAAAGTTATTTAATATCGTTTTTTAATTAACGTTATTTAATAACGGTTTAGATTAATGGTATTTAATAATGTTTTTTTTTTTCAATTATCGTTATTTAATAACGTTCTTTTAATTAACGTTATTTAATAAAGTTTTTTAATTAACGTTATTCAATTGTGTTATTTAATGGCATTTTTAATTATCGTTATTTAACAATGCTTTTTAATTAACGTATTTTCATATTAATCAACGTTGCTTAATAACGATTTCGAAATATTGCCTATATAAGCGTGTAACATTTTCTTTTAATTAGATTAAAAAATTACACGGGTGAGATTTGCAACGTCTCATATATATATATATATTTAAAATATCTATAGGCATCATTCTCGGCGTAATGAGCCAAAGCACATTCTGCACGAGATAGCCCACGTCAATTGCATCATAATTTTCACGTGATCAATGACAATCAATTGCGAAGGTTTGTCGCTGATACGCTGCAAGAAATATATAGCCGTGACGTGTATACATATGTATACACCTCATATCGATTTACATCCGCAATCGCAAAATGACTTGTATTGGCGTTTTGGCTAGCGGTAACGATCGGCAATCGGCCTATTCCTACTATTTTTTTTAAAGCGAGATGCCAATTTTTTCAGATAATTTTTATTTGTACGGTAAAATGTGCCGTGGTTGTTGTTTTTTTTTAGCGACACAGAATGAACGCGAGCTGACGTGAAAGGTGTCGTGTATGTGGGTATTTACACACAGAGGTATGGATGGGGAGGCGTGACGTTACCCGGTCGCGTGAATTTTGAGTGGCAGTTCATTGTGGGCATTACCACACGATGGGGCACATCAACCGGTATACATGCGCGACTCGTGGGAGGATAGAGATATATTTTCGAATGACACAAAACGCGGTTTATCGTTTGGGTTCGTGCTTCCCGCTCTCTTTCTCTCTCTCTCTCTCTCTCTCTCTCTCCCTCCCTCCCTCTCTCTCTCTCTCTCTCTCTCTCGCTTTCTCTTTCTCTTCCTTTCTCTCTCCTTGTTTGGCCTTTGCGATCGAACATATACGGTATGCCAATCAATTTATACATGCGATATATGTTCACCACATAAAAGCGAGGCGATACGTACGTGCATGAGAGAGAGAGAGAGTGAGGGACAGAGAGAGAGAGAGAGAGCGAGAGAGAGAGAGAGAGAAAGAGCGTGGTGATACGGAATTTCTGGAGAGAGGGAGAAATCAATTAGCGAGCTATTATCTCCGGGGTGTAATGAAATTATACGTTCTACATCGATGTGCCTCGAAGCTACCGAGAGAGTGAGAGGGGGGAGAGAGAGAGAGAGACAGAGAGAGAGAGAGAGAGAGAGAGAGAGAGAGAGAGAGAGAGAGAGAGAGAGAGAGAGAGAGAGAGAGAGAGAGAGAGAGAGAGCGAGAGAAAGAGAGAGAGAAAGAGAGAGAGAAAAGGACACGCTGGTTTTGACATACATTTTTTTAAGCCCGTACACCGCAGGATACAAGCGCGATGGCCGAGCTCGCTCGTACCCCTCTGGCCGAATGAAAATGAGGCTGCGGGGACCCGCACGATAAGCACCGCTGCTGCGCTTGTGCCCTGCCCCCGCTTATACGTGTGCGAAAGAGTCGCTGTCTTCGTCGACGTGCACACGTCCGATTATCGAGAAATAATAATATACTCGCGGGAATTAAATTTTAATTAATTGACCAAATTATATTGAAATTTCACAGGCCGCAACGTATTTCCGGGCTAATTATTCTTCCGAAGCGCTCAATGCGCTTCGGAGTTCCCTTGTCGGATAATCGAAAGTGAGCAACCGCGTTCGTGTGCGTACGTGTTTATCGATATAGATAGAACGATTGGTGAAACGCATATGAGGTGTGAATCACGGTAGTACGGTCAATGAGCAACTGCGGCGATCACCCGCGCCAGCCGACGTTGGGCCGATAGTCGGATGGGTGATCACTTAAGGCAGTATTCTAATCTACAGGCCTAAATTTCTGTCGTTTTTTTTGGCCTTGATAGAAATAAACAAAAAATATATTTAGCACCCATTTTTTTACCGTTTTTTTTTATTGATGTCGCAAGACCTTACAAAAAAATGTTTATGCCAAACAAACAAAAATTGCGAAAGTTATGGGCCTCTAAATGTGGCCACAAAAAAAAAGCGTTCGAGGAGTTGCGTGTATTCCAAGGCTCCGATTAGTTTGAAACAGAAATAAATCCAAGTTTCTTGATCAATAAGAGTGTCATTATAGCAGGTACCGAAGAGAATTATTTTTTTTTTTTAATTGCGCTTGTTTGAAAAAAATCATTTTTGGCCCTATTTTTTACAGTTAAAAATTTTTTATTGTAATAATAAGAATTATTATTAAGAAGATCCATACCAAATTTGAAGTCAATAGGTTCAATAGAACTCGATATTTTATCTCAACCAGGTTGAAAAAAGTAGTTGCGAGAAAAATGCTTTGAAAGGTTTTAGTACAATTTCAGAAAAGCACAACTATCTAAGTGGTATAATGGGAAGTTATAATTACGCTGTATTAAGGGAGCACACCCGAGTAGACGCCGGAAAAAATAAGTGTATTTTGGGAATTATTATCTCAAAAACTATTTGTCCGATCTCATCCAAGTTTGTTTTATTCGAAATTATAAATATTGTGGGATATTGACAAAAAATTCATACATATGTGAGGGATTCTCCGTCAATTCAGCCACTTTTTTGTCGACCATCTCAGATCTGCCCCATAATTGGTTATATCAAAGTACTACTAAAAGGCATTCTATGTGAATTTTTTCAGATTTTTTAATTCAACATTTTAGAAAATGCCGTTTTTTTTTTCCAAATGAATATATCTCGGAAACTTGAAGTAACTGAAAAAAAATGTCTGTACATAAAAGTTGTAGTTTTGTGTTAGCTTTCGAGCGGACGACTTGAAATAATTTTTACGTTCCGGTAACGCTGATTTTTTACCAAAAAAGGGGGAAATTATTTTTTTATTCAAAAACGGCCATTTTTTTTTGGCTGAAAAAATTACAGAGTCTTCCAGTATGCCTGATGATGTCGCAAAAAAATCGCCAGAGTGGCACGGATCGAGGTTCTAGGGTAAAAAAAATGAAACTACACAAATTAATTTTTTAATGTATGCATATATGTGACAAAAAAATTCATACTGAGATATTCATATTCTCACAAGATCACATGTATTAGATAAGATACCTGGATACGTGAACACAACAATACTTGCGTTTACGTGCTGTATAATAGTACCAATGTACTTTTGTTTTGAATTTAAGATCAAAACAGAAAGTGTTGGTTGGTTTTATCATTTACAAACTCATGCGAATTTTTTCTACGGTTTAAGGTAAATACTTAAATCAGTAGTAAAACGAGCATGGCTTTTTTTTTGTATAAATTAAGTTATTTTCCACACCATAAATTTTCATTTTCATTTCACATGATAACACAATTTTTTTCTATTGGAATGCCCTATTTCATCACGTATTTCCGGGAACTCCAAAAGCCCATAACTTTTTCTGGGTGGATGACCGCCGCGATTTCTCTTCGGCATTGTATTCGGGAAGGCTTTTTCTATAAATTTATCCAAACAAACGCCCCATCCTCAACATAGGGGTTGAAATATTGAAAGATGCCCTATCTTATCACGTGTTTCTGGGAACTTCAAAACCCCATAACTTATGGAATTAATAGAAAATGTTAGCCTGCCCCGACGTAATATCACATACTATAATGGAATCAAAAACTTCATGGCGAAAAAAAAAATTTCCCATCGAAATTGGGGTGGTGCCCCACTTATGCATAATTACCAATTTTATTTTGAAAAAGGGAACAAAGCATAATCTATTTTTCATCTTTACAGGAACTCGAAGCTTTTTTGAATTGCTTTACGAATGAAGATTGATCGTTTTTCTTCCTCTTCGTGATACGTTCGACGTTATCAAATATTTATTGCGACCTTGCCCTTTGCGCTCGTCGTATTTTAGGAAGAAGCCCTCGGCTATCCGCAAGCTGAAAACAATCGTTTTCCGATTATCCGGAGCCTGAAGATTTTTTTTTTGCCAATATTTGATGTTTATGCGTTAATCTTGTGACAAAGCCCAAGAGTTGTGGCGAAAATGTGGAAGGATTAGCGCAATTCTAGTGAAACGCGTGTCAGGCCTGCCGTTCTTCCGTTTCTCCGGCTGACGGAACGCGCACCGTTACCACTAACGAACGTATAGAAATATTGCGTCGAGGCTGTACCGAGTCGGGAAACGCGCGGGATTCCATTCACGTCGCGCCGTGCTCCAAAAGGCTTCGAAATATCGACGCTAAGAGAGAGAAAGAGAGAGAACGCGGGAACAATCGTCAATGGGAAATTTCAATCGTCAACATTGTGTTCACGAGTGCAGGGAGAATGTTTACAGACTTGTCCCGATATATCCCGATGCAGCATGTGTCTGGTAATGTTTCTTCAATTGCGGCGTGACGTTTTCGTAGATTTTTTACATCGAACAAAATTCGTGCCAACTTATCGTTCAAAACTCATACAGGTGTACGATTTTTTAATCTCCGATGCGAAGCGATGTATAAATATTTCAATTATTGTTGTTACCAATAGAAATCGTTAAAAAGAATCGTATCTATAGATTCGATGCGGTATTTTTTTGCACTCACTTAACCCACTACAGCCACTTAAACATTTTTTGAAATCTTCATTGGAAATCTAGTAACTCGACCTGTAAAAAAGAATTTTGAAACGCGATCAAATGTTGAGAAATAAAGTAATGAAGTCTGAGACAAAACTACGAATAAAATAATAGAAAGTAAAAAAAAGGAAAAGAAATACAATAATAAAAAGTCAAAAGTCAATACGAAACAGAATAATAAAAAGAACAAAAAAAAAAGAAATAAAATAATAAACAGTAAAAAACAGAAAATAAATAATAAATAGTAAAAAAACAGAAAAGAAATAGAATAATAAAAAGTGAAGGTATACAAGAAATGAATTCATAAAGAGTGAAGCAACGTAATAAATAAAACAATAAAAAGTAAAAGAAAGAGAACCAATAATATAATGTAAAGTGAAGCAAGACAAGAAATAAAATAATAAAAGTTAAAAAAAAGAACAGAAATCAAACAATAAAAAGTGGAGCAAGACGAGAAACAAAATAATAAAGAGTAAAAAAAACAACCATAAATTTAGAGTGGAGAAATACAATAAATAAAATAATAAAAAGTAAAGTAAATCAAATAATAGAAAGTAAGCAACCATACGGAACAAAGTGATGAAAAAAATGAACAAATAAAATAACAAAATTCGAGACCATTTGAAAAATCAATTTTCATTTCATTTCGAGTATCAGAAATGTCAGTAGTCTCGAAGCGAACTGGGAGAACGGATTTTCAGTTATCCCTTTTGCGCCCTCTCATATCGCTCGGCACATCTTCGATATCGCATTAAGAAGGATCGATGAATTTCGGCAATAGCGCGTATTTTCGCGCACGTGTGTTTGCGGAGGATAGCAATGATCGCGGGTGCGCGAACGTATATAAACTCGTACACGTAGAGTGTGAATGAAGGGTTGTGGTGTATAATGCGTTCGGGGCAGAGGTACAAATGAAAAACTCACGAGGTATGTAGATACCAATAAAGTGAATTCTGGCTACGTCTGAGCATCTCCGCGATCGGCCGATTCTCAACAATTCATGGCATGTCTACTCTCTCTCTCCTCTCTCTCTCTCTCTCTCTCTCTCTCTCTCTCTCTCTCTCTCTCTTTCTCTCTCTCTTTTCAGCCCTCAGTGCGAGAGTTATCTCGCGTGGGGCTGGTTGAAGATCGTATGGGGAGGATAGTCGGCTTCGTGGGGTAGGCTACTCTATATAGCTATGTACAGACACGTGTGGGCATCCTAATACGCGGTAAGGGTTGCTTTTGGGGGTTGGACAGGGGTAAGTTCGGCGTGGTCTTGTCGGAGCATCGAAGGGGGCAATAACACAAGCCTGCGGCAGTCTCTCGCCTCTTTAGCTGCACCCTCTCGAGAGGCCATGACCATACCGAGCAGCAGCGGGAGACATACTAGCTCGCGAATAATGGAGGCCCCGCGACTATCCATGATTAACGCGGCAATAACGATTATTTATAGGCCCAAAACAATGTTTCCCACTGTCCAACATTGGAGAGAGGAGAATACAGGGTAGATGTTCCAAATCTACAAACAGCCACACACACACACACACACACACGCAAAACTTGTTCTCTGCTGTACGAGCATCCCTCTCTCACGCGCCACAGCAAAAGCAGACGTGCGTGCATATACATTTCCTCCCTCGTCACATGTTGTGCCGCTCGTCCACTCGACCAGCCTGAATCAGCAGTTATCCCTTCGCTTTCACGTCCCAACCCATCCCCTCTTGCTTTGGACGCACTCACCCTCATCCCTCCAGCCTCGTTGACACCCTCATCGCCCAATCCACCCCCACGAATTTATGCAAAAATTTCGAAATGTCTACGTTGCCCCCCTCCCCCCTCCACCTCTCGCTGTCCTTCGGTTATGGTCTCATCCCTTTACGCGCGCTTCTGGGTTTCTCGTTTCGTCTGGCACATACACCAGCTAATTAATTGCCGCCCGTCCCCGCACACGCAACGGCCTGGCCGGGTGTTTTTTTGAAAAATGTCCACTCGCGTGAAAAAATCCTCGTTCGAAAGAGATTGGGAGAGAAACATTTTGGACGCGGAGCCTGGGAATAACAGATTGAAATTAGCGCTTTCTTTTTTTTTCTCAATGACGTTGAATCAATTTAAGGAATGGGTAATTTTATCGAGGCATGGGCAATCGGAGATCGCGATGATAAAATTTCGAGATTCTGCTGGAGTGAAGGATAGGGTAGGGAGGGGTATGTTGAGCAGTCGGGTAAGTTGGGCAATCGAAATATCTGGAAAACTAAGCACCGCAGGCGGGTGCATCAAATGGCGGCAAGAGAGGTATGAGAGAGGGGAACACATCACGCCATCTACCGTTCCCATGCGGCGCACGAGACGGTAACACGGGACGTTTCATTATTTTTGCAACCAAAAGTAAAAAAAAATCTGATTCAAAGATTTTCTTCTACCATTGTATGAGAAAAAATAATTCAAAGTTCATTGCAATTAATGTTAATGTTTCAAAACCTAACTAAGTAACAAGCAACTGTTGGTTTATTACTGCATTGTACCAAATCATGTTGCATACGTCTGATTTTTTAATGCAATTCTTACTTTGCCCAACTTACCTCATCTTCATGCTCAACTTACCCCACTATTGGGGCAGGTTGAGCAAATATGGCCTTAGTTATTTGAGAGCGATTATCTGTGGAACAATGAGGATAACAGGAATTTCGTCTACAGACTGTTTTCACCAGATACATTTCCTATTAACCAAAGTAGGTTTCATTTTTATACGGCAGACTGTTAAAGAATTACAGGGCCATAATTCCAAAGAGTATAAAAAGACAATAGTTAAATCGAAGTAAACGAGAAAAGAATAACAAGCATAGACGTATAAATTAGCTGTATAAATAAAAATTAAAAAATAGCATAACAACCCATAAGCATATAAACAATATAATCAAAAATAAAAAAATCAGAAATAGCATCACAAACATAGCGCAGAAGAGCAGAAAATTAAAATTAAAATTAAATTAAAATTAAATTAAAGAGTGAAGTATAGAATGAAGTAGATACGCAGCAGCTGGACACATGCTCAAAGGGATGCGCAGAGAGTCTTCTCTTGAAAATAGCAGGTCTAGGTGACGATGTAACAGCAAGGGGTAGCGAGTGCCACAAGTACTTAGCCGTTAGCACACATGAATTCCTAAACGTAGAGGTACGATAAAGCGGTATGCGAAAATCCATGGCAGTACCTCGAGCCAAGTAAAGCGAAGGTTGGTATCTGCTGAAAATCTCCACCACGTGCGGCGGAGCATTTTTGTTTAAAATGTTGTACCTCATAACACCCGTGAAATAGAACCTACGCGCCCTTTCAACCAGCCTAATTTCCTGCTTTACAGAGTAATATGCTCGTCTCTACCCAAGATGAAAATAAATCTTATGGTTGAATTGATTCATTTTTGTAGTTTGATAATAAGCTTCGCAGACACATCATTTTATACGAAAGAACAATAGTCAAGAATAGGAAAGATCAGTGAAGTGATGAGTGTAATCCTCAGTTCGTGTGATAAAAAGATAGAGAGGGAGAGAGAGAGAGGGAGAGGGAGAGGGAGAGAATATGCGCAAAAAATGAAACTGACGGCAACAATAAATCAGTTCATTTATAATAGAAAATATAAAATAAAAAAAACGAGTGGAAACGAAGAAAAATCAGACAAAAAGTACAAAAACAAACGCAAACAAAATCAGATATAAATTATTTCCCATAGGAAATAAAAAATATTGCGTCGATGCCGCTGCCACGAAGCTCTGCAGTATAAAGTTCATATTCATAAATATATATGTAAAAAAATGAGTACAAGCTATCGCGATGCTCGGCCTAGAAATTCGATTCATCCTTGGCACTTAACAGCGCTTCGTTCATACTTTTTCGCTTCTTCTATTCTGCTTTTTTCTCTCTTTTTCTCTCTCTCTCTCTCTCTCTCGCTCGTTTGCTCATCCACCCTTCAAAATGATGAATATTATTCGCGATAAGAATTTTTCGTATTTCCGTTCGGTCCGAACTGGCCATTTCTATGCGAGACCCACGCCGCGTTACTCTTCCTCCCCCTCCCCCTCCCCCGCCCCTTCTCGGCAACAGACGGCCCTTTCACTCGGGCAAGGAATAAAGCAAGGGCAAAAAAGTAGTGGTGATGGTCGTGGGCCGCTCCGAGGGAGCAGCAATTTTCCAAAGGATTCACAGAATTCAATGCATACCTATGGGCACTTTGCGAACGAATAAATTGAGGGTTGTGCTACAACTCGGTCATTCGAAACGTATACGAAGAAAAGAAACACATACATATATGCAAGCAGAAAGGATTTTTTGAACTCTTCGTGTCCATTTAACATTGACTATCAGCACATCCGAATTTCACGAAGGTCCTCGAAGTTGTATGTCTTCAAAATTACCTTTTGCTCATATGTATACGTTCCAAAAGTTAAAACGAACGAGTGTAGTAGCCCAAATGGAATACGAAGAGGGATGTGAATTTGTAGGGTAGAGAGGGGCATGTTGAGCAGTTGGGTAAGTTGGGCAATCGAAGTATCGGGAAAACTAAGCTGTGCAGGCGGGTGCAACAATTGGCGGAAAGAGAGGTATGGGGGAGGGGAACACATCACGCCATCGCCCGTTGCCATGCGGTGCACGGGCCGGTAACACGGAACGTTTCATTATTTTTGCATCCGAAAGTAAAAAAAAAACGTGATTGAAAGATTTTCTTCTACCATTGTATGAGAAAAAATATTTCAAAGTTCATTGCATTTAATGTTAATGTTTCAAAACCTAACTAATTAACAAGCAAATGTTGGTTTATTACTGCATTGTACCAAATCATGTTGCATACGTCTGATTTTTTTTATGCAATTCTTACTTTGCTCGACTTACCTCATACTCATGCTCAACTTACCCCACTATCGGGGCAGGTTGAGCAAATATGGCCTTAGTCATTTGAGAGCGATTATCTGTGAAACAATAAGGATAACAGGAATTTCGTCTACAGACTTTTTTTCCCAGATAAATTTCCTATTGACCAAAGTAGGTTTCATTTTTATACGGCAGACTTTCAAGGAATTACAGGGCGATAATTTCAGACTTACTCAATATGCCTCTCCCTACCCTAACAAAAGGGATCGAACGACTCTGTCTTCGCTGCCCTCATCCTCGCATCATTTCCCAACACGTCGATTACTTGCGGAATCCGGCATTTCATTGACGGAATAATCTATTTCCTTCAACTGTTTGTTCCAGCTTTGGTCACTTTTATCGAATTTGAACTCTACGCATGATTATCCGTGCCGCATTGTCCAAACGTATCAACGATATAGGCAATGAATTTACTCAAGGGTATGAATAATAACTGGAGCAATAGTTAGTTTCGTTGATAATCACAGTAATCGCGTTTGCAGAAATTATCAAGCCTTCAGAAGTGTACGGTGATGTTTGACATTAATTATCCGAAATGAATATTATATCGTCAATTAGTATCGTTAGTCAAATGGAATAACAACTTTTTGTTTAAACTCACAAAGACGCTTGTATCGACACAGGTTTTTCGCAGTTTCCATGTGCCCTCGTGTACGTATTCGAAAACACTCCAAATCCATTCGTTTTATTTGTTACACGTGAGGTATGTGTGTGTAATTCTAGGAATTAACACGTGTAAATGCCATACACAGCTTAAACCAACGAAGTTATGTACTTTATAGGAAATTTAAATACATTTGATGTGTACTTTCGAACACTTGAACCGCATTCAATTTTAACACGTTATTGCTGTTTTATTCAAAACGTGCAACACGTGTAAATGCAGACATTTACACGTTTTGATATAAAATGTGTCTTAAACGATGCATTTATGTGTGTTACAGTAAAGTTGAGGGGGCACACCCGAGTAGACGGCGGAAAAAATTATTATCTCAAAAACTATTTGTCCGATTTCATCCAAGTTTGTTTTATTCAAAAGTATAAATATTGCGGTATATTAACAAACAAAATTATAAGTATATCTGATATGAAACAAAAAATTCGAAAAGATTTAAGAATATTTTTAGAATTTAACTTTAGATTAAATTCGAAAAAGATTCTAAATTTAAAGTAAAGGATTCGAAATTTAAAGTTTAAAATTCTAAATTCAAAATAAAAAAAAACTGCGTTATAACATCATATTTAGATTTGCAGTGAAACGATCGTAAATTCGAAAAAAGATCCAATAATTCATAACGAAAAATCGCTTGACGAAAATCCTCATACAATCGAAATTCCTATCTCCGACAAAATAAGATTTTTTGTTCGTTCGTCCGATCGACCCCGCAATATGAGCCGAACTTTTTCCAGTGCTGGAACACATGATCTTAAGAGGGTGCGCTTTTTGTGCCCAAAAGCTCGTAACGCCCGAAGCGTTATTCGAACAACTGCGATGACGACAAGGGACGTTGATCGCCGTTTTAACTGTTGGATGGAACCGTGCGCCGATTGCCGGACATGCCAATAGCCCTAGTGGTAGCTACTCAATGGGACGGTGAAAGAAAAGAGCAAGAGAGAGAGAGAAAGAGAGAGGCCGAGTCCGCGAGAGGAGAATCGATAGAGCCAATAACCCCCGGCAATAACGCGCTAATATCCTGAAGACCATTCTTGCGACTCTCCCGGAGGCACTTTCCCGCCCACTCAATCGTATATACATATATGCTACGTGCGAGAGCCAAAATACTGCGGAGGGTGACGCGAAAACTCGCGAAAGAGCAAAAGAGAGAGATCGAGAGAAGGAGGCAGAGAGAGAGAGAGAGAGAGAGAGAGAGAGAGAGAGAGAGAGAGAGAGAGGGAGAGAGAGAGAGAGAGAGAGAGAGAGAGAGAGAGAGAGAGAGAGAAGGAGGAAGGCAATGACGGGCAGAGGAAGAGAGACCAGAAGAGTGGCTACAAAAAGCACAAAAGCGAAGTAGAACCAGCAAAACTCCTCCCGGTCCAGATGTCTTGATAATTGTTTCTCGGTGATTCGACGGTTTTCAAGACATGCTCTGGGGCTGCGACGCTTTTATGACCACTACACACACACATATATATATATATATATATTTATCGTCGATTCTTCTCGGCGCAAGGGTGGATCATCGATTCGTCGTTGCGTAGACAATACGCCTCTGTAAATCTAAACTATTGACATACAGCACAGCATATAACTCTCTCATGACCAATCGTCTATTTTGTGCTATGGAAAAGCGATTTGTTCGTCTGGCTATTGAGAATTCACTGGGGATATATATATATTCGAAAAAAAAAATATATATATACACACACACATATATATATATATATATATATATATATATATATATATATATATATATATATATATATATATATACATATATATTTTCGCGATCAAGCGACTCTCCATAACAGGGACATAATACCAATAAAAAAAAACAACAAACCATCCAATACAATTTTACGACGGCTATAAAGATCGGTGGGGCGCGGCAAGCGGAAAAATTTACAACTGTTTTTCTTTTTCGCGCGCTTTGGAATAAATTTGCCCGATTGTTCGTGACACGTGAAGTATTTCGGATGTGAGTATATTTTATTTTTATTATTTGATTTGTTATGGTGCTCGGTAGGGGTCTTTTATGATTCCATCTGTTTCACTTTTCCTTCACACTTGTCACTTCACTACATTCGATTCCTTGGTGACCCGCTCGGAGTGTTGCCCACAGCCAAGCGCCTGGATAAGGTCAACCATCCGAGTATCGGACCATAGGTGAACGACGAAAAGTGTTTCGGACGTTTCCTTCGGAACAATCTGATCAATCAATAGGACGAATGCTAAAACCGAATACGTTCATCTTCGTCGAACGGAACGATGATCCTTTTTAGTTTCAACAATGTCGCGAAATCAATATTCGAGTGACGTTTATACGATTCGAAATCCGCTTTATGATCGTAAATCGGGGAAATTGCTGGGAAAGCTCGAGGGAGGTTACGGTGAGTAACATCGCGGATAATCGGGGTGATATATACCGTTTCGAGATACTAATTCGAAGATGTCACTTCGATAAATTTATCGAACGATTCAACCGATTCTTCCGAGTATAGTTGCCATGGGGTGGGCAGGAAAGGGGTTTTTTTTTCGTACTTCACCGACCGTTTACACTCCCCGAGGGAAACATCGGATATGTTCCTGAAGCTGGTTCTCTTGGCAGGACCGCGAGAACGAAGGCTGCACGAGTTTACGTATGGGCAAAGGAAAGGGACAGTCTCGTGGCCGGAGCACTGACCAGGAGAAGAGCCCAGATAACCCTCTGGCAAAAATCCAATCGTGGCCCTCCATTTCCTTACCGGAACGAGACTTTGATTGAGAATTCAGCGAGAAAGCGAAGGGACGAGAGATAGAGAGAAAGGCCTTGGACGTTTGGGTTTAATCGAACACTGCTAATTCACAATTACACGCAAACGCCGAATCATCGTCTATGACTGCGCATCCCAGGATCTCTGTTCTCCCGATGACGTGGGTGGTCCAGAGCGAAGTTCAAGTAAAAAATCTCCAGAGGATCGCCGTATCCAGGTGGGAGGGGGGGGGGGGGGGGGGGGGGGGGGTGGATTACCGACTATTATGTGAGAATGTATTAAAAAAAAATGTTTGTGATCAAAACTAGTTTTTGTCAGGCTCTGTCTAGCGCCCCCATCCCCCGCCAGAAAAAAAACGAAGACCTCAATGTCCAGAGGGTCTCTGAGGAACTGGGAACAGGACAATAGCGAGTGTAAAACAAAATATAATATAATGGGATAGAAGTTCCTGCTGGAGTATCAAATTCATTCCTCTCGCGAATCATCCTTCACGGGGCAGAATTCAATGAGGGCACTGCTCGCCGCGAAATAAATATGATTCGAGACCAAGGATTTATTTTTATTCCAGGCGGTACTTTCAATTTAGCACGTAGTTCGCGTCGAATCTGCGCGACCTCTTTATCTCTACTCTAGCCTTGCCGTTTGTTCTTTTTTTTTTACCTTTTCATCGCTCCACGTCTCATCGTCCGGTCGTTGACGACGTTAAGGCTGTTCGTGAAAGTTAAAAAATTATTTTCTATCGGCATGCCGAAGAATCGAGCACGTGGGCGGCGGATGGAGGACGACAGAGACACGCGGAGATAGAACAAGCCATAGCTACGATAAAGAGCTACGGTACATGGAGGAAGACAGTGTCTGAAAGAGAGAGAGAGATACGGAAATGCGGGCAGACGGAGATAGAGCCAGAAATACCCGATTACGAATTCAGTGCGCGATGCGGGCGAGCAAGTAGCGCCCCGTGAAAGCTTCGCAGCCAGTGCCACCAGGAACAGCCACACGGCAACAAAGTTACACAGTCTCGCCTGGGCCTGTCAATAATGCGCCAGAGTCAAGTGCTGCACTCCGTACCAACGTAATATCGGCTGTCACCCGACAAAAGGACGCAACCCGCGTCAATGTATATGTTAAATTCCATGAGTTACGTCCGTTTATTTACTGGCAACCTATATATATATATATATATATACGATGAAGCTTGCTACTGCAGCCTCAGCTCTCTTCTTCGTCGTTACCAACATCGAAACTGCGTAACGTAGCGTAGAAAGCCTGGAGCAACTATACTGCAAGTTGCGAGAAGCTTCTAGCCCCCATCTATTGGTGGTAGAGAGAGAACGCGGAGATCGAGGGTTGGAGAGAGAGAGAAAGAGAGAGAGAGGGAGAGGAAGGATTGCTCACCCTTGGAATACGTCTGACGCAAGGGGCAAACGCTTAATGCCTCCACCACCGACATGCCACTCTCATTTTGCTCGCTCACTTCTGTATACACGCCTCCATGTTTATATGGGCAAAGGACATTTCGAACCCGTCTTTTCTATGTAATGTTGAGTATGGAGACTATTGGCTACTGAGGACCGTCGTCAAAGTCGTCTTTGGCATCACCTTTCCCTATATACCGGGTGTCCCGTAAATACTACGTCATACTTCAGGGGATAGAATTCCATCATGACCTACTGGAATATAAAATTTTGCCTGTATAAAAAGATCAATGGTTTTTGAGATTAAAATTGAACTCTTTTTCAGATTAAAATTATACTCTTAAAAAAATTAAAATTGAAATTGAACTCTTAAAATTTCGTAAAATACTTTACCTTGCATCATCTTTCTGCTGCGTCTTCGACAAATTAGATTTTTTGAGATCATTTTTAGTATCAAAATAGTCTTGACTGGTTGCTTTCTCTATTGCATACAAAATAGTTCCAAAGAATGGTAGAAGTAGCAAAAAATAAAAACGCATGTTTTACTGTCTTGGACTTGAGGCGTAAAGCCAATCCAAATCTTCAAAAAGATGGGTAATTTTAAGATTTTTTTAACGAGTACAATGAAAACAGTAGAAAGATTGAATTCGAAATCTTTATTATACATAGTGTTGAGTGTACGAACAATGTTTTTTTTTGTAATTTTTCAATTGAAAATCTTGGCGTCAGAGTCTAAAACTGTAAAGTAGTTGTCGTGCAAAGTGTCCCGCGACCGGAAAGATTTCTCCTGTAGTTTTCAATCTAGAACAAAAAAACGAAAGTAATCTTAAACATATATACAAAAAGCTATTGAATTTTGTACGGAAATTAGAAAATAGCTCTATTATGAAAGATAGTATAAATTTGAATGAAAACTTTCATTTTCGAGCAAAAAATTACACAAGTAATTGTTTATAAAGAAAAGTTAATAACCAATCGCAAAGTCCGTACGCAGTTCTATGGAGAATGCATCTCAGAAGATAGCTTCGAAATTTCAAGTGAATCGTTGCATTTTTAGCTGAGTTGAGTTTCCGTCCAATTTAAAAAAACACGGTTTCGAGAAAAACTCGTTTAAAGTTTCAACATTTAGCGATAGAAATGTCCAATTTACCTTGAATCTTCATCGCTAGCACCATATATATTGGGCTTTTTAAATTAACATTGTCCTCTTCCTTTATTTTTTGGAAATTTGGAAATCCTCGTGTGGCATTGATCGTTAATGAACATAATGTCCCTGCGACATCTGTAAGAGGGAGTAAATACTCAAGACTATTCTGATACAAAAAAGTATTACAAAAAAGTTCGTTCGTCGAAAACTCAACAAGAAGATCACGCAAGAGAATTGTTACAAAATTTCTTTTAAAGCCCAAAAATCTGAAAAGTGGTTTTTCTTTTATTCAGGGCAAACTTTGATACTCTGGTAGGTCATGACCCAATTTAGCAGTCCCGCAAGTATGACTTGATATTTACAGGACACCCTGTACATATGTATACGTGTATGGGTTTGTATATCGAAACCACATCCTTCTACAGTTGGTGTGTTACGTTAGTTCTCTGATCCCCTTCCCCATACTACCGGTAAGCTGATCCCCCCACGGAAATGCACCAAACTACATATACAGATGGTGTAGATCGGTGATACGTATACGTGCCAGGTATACGTACTACCACTACAGGATCCGGTGGACTACGGTGTAGGTCGTTTACAATGGTGTGTACAGAAGTGATCCCAGCTGGGTGGCTTCGAGTATCAATAACAGCAGTGTGCCTTCTCTGTCCACCTTTCAAAGCTGCGTCAAACGTGATATAAACGCATGTACGAGTACATCTGTAGTATGAATGTGCGTGGGTGTGTGTGTGTGTGTGTGTAGATCTTCGATACGGAATACCCTCAACCCGGAAGAACGAAGGGCTCGAGTTGTCGCGCCCCTTGGGCAAACGAGTGTATCCCGTGAGCTGTGAACGTCTGTATGAGACGGAGGGAACGAAAGGCAGTGAAGACACATACGTAGGTGGAGCCAGAGAGAGAAAGAGTAAGAGAGCGAGAGAGGGGGAGGGAGCACCGCGGACAAAGTTTTATGAGTCAATCGTACCGTGTCACACGCTCAACCCAAAGAGATTAGTCTGCTGCATATAAAAAACCAACTGTTGCGCTCACTTGCAGCAAATGTCTCTGCGCGCTTCCGTATATGAATCGATTTGGTTGAAGTTCATGGGGAGCTCTGTACCGGGGGGATTACCAAATATATATATGTGTGTGTGTGTCGGGAAAAAGGGAGCCGTAATGATATCGCGGGCTTGGGACATGACAGTGTCCCATAGGAGAAGACGACCTCCGTGGCGCGTGGAACTGCTGTTTTGCGAAGGAGTGTAGTCCGTGTTATGTCAGACCAGGATAACTGCGGTCTCGGTCATTTTGGCTTCCTGAACGCTGCCGCGAACGTCGGGGTGTGCGACTATTTCACGTCCAATAAGAGAGAGAGAGAGAGAGAGAGAGAGAGAGAGAGAGAGAGAGAGAGAGAGAGCAGGCGATACAGGAAGGGTCCTTCCGAGTCAAGTTACCGGAAGTCTGACTTTGTGCCCAAGCACCTGTCATCATCATCTCAATGTCTTCATCAAATGTATATTTCGACTTCAAGAAATTTCGTTGAGTAATAATGATGATCGTTGTAATACGAATAAAAATTATAATATTAATAATAAATAACAGTATTAGAAATAACAACAACAATAATAATAATAAAATATGTATACATATAAAGCAGTACCGTGACTGACTGACGGACATATAGACAACGCACAGCCTAAACCGCTGAAGATAGAAACATGAAATTGAGAAAATATGTTCCTCAGAAGATGTAGAGGTGTAGTAAGCAAGGATTTTCCGAACTTCAACTCTTAAGGGGTTTAAATGGAGTGTAAAAGTTTGTATGGAAAATTGTAATCCTTGCGTTCATCAACTTGAAACTTGGTATAAATATTCTTCAAAACAAATAATAAAAGGCACATTTTAGGACTTTTCAAAACAACCCCTACTTAGGGGTGCAACGGGATCTTGAAGTTTGTATGGAAATTTTCTTCCTTGCGTGTATCAACTTGAAGCTTAGTATAAATATTCTTCAAAAGAAATAATAATAGGCTTATTTTAGGACTTCCTCAAAACAGCCCCTACTTAGGGGTGCAACAGGATCTTCAAATTGTTTATGGAAAAATCGAATTCCCTGCTTTTATCTCAATGAAATTGGGAAGATATGTTTCTCAAAGGCCGTAGAGGTGCACTAAGAAAGGATTTTTCGAAAGTCAAGCCCTGAAAATATGAAATGGGATGTAAAAGTTTGTCTGCAAAATTATATTCCTTGCGTGTATCGTCTTGAAGCTCGGTATAAATGTTCTTCGAAACAATAAACAAAACGCATATTTTATGATTTTTGAGAAACAATCCCTGATTAGGGGTGCATCTGGTAATGAAGTTTCTATGGGCGAAATTCCACATGGCTGAAGCTGCGGACGAAGGCTCGTTAATATAAAAATGAGAGTGTTAATAATATTTGTAATATAGAATAGTAATTTTGTTTGGACCTTATTCGAAAAGCGGCCGATTTTTCCATGCATGCTCGCAATACACCCTAAGCAGCGATTACTTTTATGTAATCCTGGAACAAGTTGCAAAAAAGAAGCGACAGACGCCCGATTCAAGTGAATCACTGAAACTCTATGGAGCTGCAACGGAGAATCAATGTCGGAGACAAAGGGATTGCGTGGATCCGCTCCCGTCAGTGAAACCACAATGCTAACGTGCGCGTGATAATCAATCTTTCGTGTATATGCGTTCGATCAATTTGCCGGGGAAACAGGCCTCTTCGTCCAGCTATTAGCTCCCTTCACTCCATAACGTATCCCGATGAGATGCATGATCCATCTTCACGAGTGCCATATTCCACTCGACAGGCATATCGCGGACAGACAAGGAATGGAAAAAAGGCCTCGGGGCGAGAGATTTTTCTCCATTACCGCGGCAATCGAGTTTGGACATGCATACACATATCCATGTGTGTGTGTGTGTGTGAGTGTGTGCGTAGGTGTATTTGAGGTTGAGTAGAAAAGTGACAAAGCCGCAGGCCGGAAATGGGAAGAGGGAATGCGGGTTCACAGGTCTGCGAGGGTCAGAGGTACTGGAGGGCGAACGGGGCGGCTGAATCGGAGGAAGGTTAATTCCCAATGGATCATGAAAAACGGACAAAGGTCACTCGTAAAAGATTCGCTCATAGATCATGGTTAGTCGAAACTCCCCTTCTGTTAGGGTGTGATCAGAGCCTCCGCACATATAAGAATCGAGCTTAACATCCTCAATTATCCAGGATATAGTATAGAGTTCGAAGGGAGGTTGTAAGAAAGGAAATGCCATAGTTACGTGGGTTGATGTCCAACCCTATGCTAGAGGGTTGCCGAGACGTCTGCTGTCCCAAGTTTTCGCCCGAAGGGCCTTCGAAAATCCCGTGAGATGCTCGTCAACGCGCCAGCTCGCGCGCGCACACGGTCAGCCACCGCGAAGTTTCCTTTATAATTAAATCACTAATTAGACCCGGTGTTTTCTTTGTTTCACTCACCCTCGAGGGGGCTTGGCCAAGAGCCAGACGAACGGATGCTTGATACCGATATGCCTCCCGCTCTCAACAACCTCATATATATATATATATATATATATATATATATACATGTATACGTGTATGCCAGTTCCAATTCGATTCTGGTGGCATCAGGCACGTATCGTAAACACATAACAGTTATCGTAAATATCGTAATTCGTATCGATGTGCACTTGTGTGTACACAGATCCCCGATTCTCAAACAACGAAAATTGTGACGGTGCAAGTTTACAACTGAAAACACGAGGGCGTAAAATCAGAGAAAAAAAATCGTTAATTAAGGAAACTCGAGAGGGAATACAGTTTTTTTTTCAGATGCATACGTGTTTCAGGTTTCGAATTTTCGAATGAATTTGAATTTTTGAAAATTGTAGCGATTTTGAGAAAAACAACGAGGAGCATTTGGGTAATTCAAGATAGTGGTACAGTTTCTTGTGAATTTAATTTGATCAATTTTTACTGTTGGGTTAAGGTTCTGAATCTATTATTATTATTATTATAAAACGTTCTATTATTGTTGTGAGCTTAAGGTCGTAATGTTGTTTAGATATGTTTAGAAATTGTTTTTTTTTTCATTCAGTTTTATTGTTGTGCACACCTTTCTGAATTACAAATCTACAAAACTACATAATAATGAATTTTTTTAAATTTGTACAGATTCTTAAAGGACCAATAAATACCCGTGCAGAAATATTGTCATGAATACAGTCTGATTCGGACTAGGATCCTGGTTTCTCAATCGGGATCTATTCGAACATCGGATCGGATTCGAGAGCGAAATGTAACGCTCGTCAATCGAATTCCAGCCAGGATCCTTATCCGGAATTATTGAGGGCATCTGTTAGAATCCAAATAGAAATTTTGCATAGGATCCAGGCTAGAATCCCGAACTTCTAGAACAAGATCTCGTTTGATATCGAATCGGATCCCAGGGATGAATGTAAAAATTACCAGGAGAAACCGATCCGTATCAGCGGGAGACACTGGACATTTTCTGAAATCACTTATTCAAGGATCTGAAAAAGATTAGGTAAAAATTGGTGCTACAGTATAACTGTAGCTTAAGACGGCTGTGGACGCAACGGAACGTTAGGTTAGATTAGGGAAGTGCGAGTCGAGAGCAGGGGTGGTCCGGGCAAAGTGAACACTTTAAGCTTTTCGTGATTATTGCCGATAATGTATAATAGAGAAAATCAAAAGAATTATCTGAGATTAGTCTTTATTTAATCAACTTTCGAACCGCGTTAACAATTTTCCTTCGTTATAGTTTAATTAGTTGCTATAAATTAAATAACAAAAAATGTCAAAGTATCCACTTTGCCCGAGCCCCCGGGCAAAGTGGATACGGTATAAGGGCAGAGTGGATAACAACAAAGAAATCTTTGGAAACGTAAGTTACTAACAAAATGATTGGTATGAAGTAGCGTATGCTAATTCGTACTTTTTAGCTGTTACTTTGATGGATTCTCTAGCTTTACATAAATGTATTGCTGTTTGCATGACGTCTGCACTCCAAGAACCTTGCGTCGTCTTTTTTTTTTGTATTTATTAACCATCTGAAACGAAATATGCAGATTATTATATATAATGAAATTCTTTACGATCACCAGGCAAAGTGAATACGGTATTCACTTTGCCCTATTCGCTTTGCCCCACGTGGTCACTCCTGATGTTATCCCGTTTTAAATAAAAACTATTGCTTTGGGTCTCATTTTCTACACAGTGTATAAAGCTACATAAACATACATTGTAACCATTCAAAAACAAAGGACGTTAAACAAATAACTTTCTTGTTGTTAGCAAAATACTTACCTCGATGAATCAATATTTTTCAAGCAAAAACACTCATCGTCGTCTCCTGGACAGCGCGTGACACGGGCACTCACCAAAGTATTTGCCACGTATTTGATGACGACGGCCGAACGTTGCTACAGTAATGTGACGATCGGCAAACGCATAATTTGCGAGTGGTCGCGAGTATTCACTTTGCCCAGGGTATTCGCTTTATCCGGACTTCCCCTAATGGGAAATGGTTCAATTGGGAACGCGTAGTGCATAAAAACCAGCAAGGGTATATACTCTGGAAGTCAGGAAATATAGAGAAAATATATACACGAAATGTTTTTCCGTCTTATCTTGAATGTATTTGCGTCGAAACTGTCGCGTCGGCTTATCGTATTTGTAGCGCTGTGACGATTTTCATAATAGAAAGTGTATCAAAAGGATGATGAGCTCCAGTATATAACTGTGGACAAGAGCGAGGGAGAGAGAGCGAGAGACGAGAACGAAAATAGCTCGTGAGAGTTACGAAACAATTCCCAAAGCCCCGGGGAAACTGACAAATGCCATCAAAGTTTTTAATACCGAAGTCATTTAAAAGTTGGGCCCATTCGTCGCACGGCGGAGAGAAGGGGAGAGCGATAGAGGGATTCGCGAAATTCCAAAGTGCGAGAACTTGCTTCTTTTCCCTGAGAGCTCGAGCTTCGATATGTGTATGAGTGTGTATATACATATATATATATATATATATATATATATATATATATATATATGCATATATTTATACTCTCTTCCGCTAGTTCATTCTCCCCAAACTCGCCTTCTAATCTCCGCCTGTGAAAACGCAATCTCGCAAATTCGCTTTGCCCCTTTTCCTCTCGTCCTGAGGAACTGAGATATTTTCGAGTCTGCCCACCGCCCCGCCCCCCCCCCGTGCTGGGCGAACACGAACCTGATGCAGTCGACCGGTTTAACGAGACGTTCGAGCACTTTATCTACTCTGCTTCGGGCCGAGAAGTACACCCAAGTGTTCAGTACAAGCGTCGATTAACAGAATGGAATCGTTCTTGATAATCGTTTTATCAATTGATATGGTAATCGAAAAAAATTGATTGTCGATCTAATAAAGTTCGCTTAATTAAAATTATAAAGTAAAGTAAATTAATTGATACCTCGATTGGCTCGTTATAAAAATGAATCGGCCATTGATAAAAGGGGGCACACGTTTCGTGCATTGCTAGTTGTGATAATTGATTCGAACTTGAACTAATTAAGATCTTTATATGACTTTGAAAAAAAATGTATCGTTTTTTTTATTGGCTTAAATGATTTATGTACATAATAAGAATGATATGCAAAAGTTATTGTAGGTGGAAAAAAAAAATTTGAAATATTCCGCCGATGGTTTTAAAACTTTAAACGTGTTTTTTTTTTAAACCATGTTTTCAAAATCGAGCGGACCCGTAGCTCCACCAATTTTCAACCGATTGCCTCCAATCTTCAACTGTAGCTTCTCAGATAGATTTCCTTGTGAAGTACACACGATTTTTGCAATCGATTAACAATTACGGTTTTTGTAAATAAATTGAAGGCATTTTTAGTTGGAAATCGCACTTTCTTTCAAAATGGTGCAATATTTGCGTAAATTAATATTTTGTAATAATGATGTGAACTTTGTTAGTAAAACTCATGTTGATTACGAAGAAATTTTATTTTTTCTCGAGGTGCTCATGTGAGTTTCGAACGAGTCCGTCCGTGCAGGGTCTAAAAAAAGGCGTTCTCTTTCTACCGGCCACTGAGTTGCCATTTTCTATTATTTTGAAAAATTATTAATTGATTTGAGTACCTACAGATATGTAAAATAAAACCTCCAAACCCCTTTTAAATTTCCTTATTAGTATTAAAAAAAAAATCCCAAATAAGCTTTGTTTTCCGAGGATCCAAAGGTATATGAGTCCTTCAATGGCTTCAACGAAAATACTTGCCTGATTTTTATTTCGTTATTTTTGGTATTAATTTTTTTTCTGCGAATTACATTGTGGGCCACTAATTAGGATCGTAAGATATCGTTTAGTTTTCGTGCAATCAATCCGTAATAGTTTTTTTTTGCAAAATTCAAAAACATAATTTCCATCGCATTCCAACGATGTGAGCACAAGCTCCATTGAATTAATCGAGCAATTAAGGATACGAAGAAATCTGTTTTACAATCCTACGTAAGAAAAAAAACAACATCGCAAAAAACTTTTTCCACTATGTCGCATTTTTTTTTACTCCTCGCATATATTTTCTCGTCCAGCGTAAAAACGCGCGACTGTCCTTTCGAAAACACTCTCTTTCGGGTGTAATCCCGAGATCTCGCGCATCCTGCGAGAGCTCGAAAATTTTTCGCTGGCTGAATTTATTTCCCTCGCGACGAGAACAACAGCTGAGTCGACGAAACGATTTTCCGATCTGCTGAACTGATTGCGAAGCTTGCTGGGAGAAACCAAATTGTCCTGTAGGATCGATCGACTCGATACGAGATTTTATTACGATTTATCCTGGCGAGTCATACGCGGGCCAAAACTTTTCGATTTCCCGACCGTATTTTGAAATCGTACTTTATTCCTTCATTTCAGAAGTCATAAAATAAGTGAAAGTGAAATGAATAAAATGCGGGATATTCAAATGTCACCGGAGTCTCACAAGAATTTCTCCCTCCCTCTCTCTCTCTCTCTCTCTCTCTCTCTGTCTCTCTCGTATCCCACATACATAAACAACTCCAGCCACCTTAATGTCTGCGCACTTGTTCAGCTTGAGACGATTGCTTTCAGCGAAGTTTCCTATACTCGCGGCCATCAACCGCCTCAACTACCGAGAGTCTTGAAATTTCTCCTTCATTCTTGGGAGCATATAGAACGTTCGGAGCGCGTTAATCGAAAATTCTGGCTTTTATACGTCACACACATACACAACGAGTGAGACAGAATGTATAACACTGCGCGAAGGCGAAAGCCCGAGGAAGGAAGAACGAAAAGTTTGACGCGTGTTTTAGGACCTTTTTAGATCTCTCTACCTGCGCTATATACGAACCCTATCTCTGCGGTTACGACGAAAGAAAACTTTCTTACGACGAGAACCAACAATGTGGCGCCCTCATTCGTTAGATTCCGCTTCCATCGTGATTGCTACTTCATTGCTCTCTCCCTCGATTCTTGGACTTCGAATATATTTTAAACGAAAACTCCTTTATGAGCTATTATTTTCATCATGTAAACACAGGGAGGCTCGAAAAGTGACGTCCAATCGGAAAATCTAGATGCCTCGCATCGATATCTATCCGAATCACTCCCATTTATGTTCTACGATCCTTTCTAGTTTTGAAAAAAAAAAGCATTTTTTAATTTTTCCCCCAATTTTCCTGTAGGATAGGCGTATGTATTTTCCTCTTAGAAGTTCTTAAAAGCAAATGAAAGTCGCCTAGACTAGTCTTTTTTTTTTAATTATCGGAACT
This sequence comes from Ophion ventricosus, assembly GCA_963932345.1. Taxonomy (NCBI): domain Eukaryota; kingdom Metazoa; phylum Arthropoda; class Insecta; order Hymenoptera; family Ichneumonidae; genus Ophion; species Ophion ventricosus. The sequence goes on from OZ010717.1 coordinate 27,003,209, forward strand.
TTAGTGACTGAGTCTCTCAAACCTATTTTAAATTTGTGATCAAAATCTAAGGCATTTACGGTAGTGGTAAATTGGTCATTTATGTATTGCTTGACAGTACACTTCATAACGATAACACAAGTAAAAAAAATCGCAAGGTAAGTGCACACCCAAAAGAGAAAAGGAAAATTTGACGCGAGAACTCAATAAGATCGTGGAATATACATGGGGGTTATTCGGACAGGTATTGGTACGAGGCATCTAGCTTCTTCTTTTGGACGTCACTTTTCGGTTTGGACATTACTTAAAGGGTAATTCCGGGGGTGTTGGCCATAAAGGAAAGATGGCCAATAGAAATATTTCATAGGATCACTCATTATGTGTCGTTTGTTACTGATTAATTCGCTTCACGTCGGGCGCAGGTGTAAGTGTACGAGCTTATGGTGAAAAAAAATGAAAAAGTAAGTAAAATCGTTCTTAATTATTCTGTCTACTAAATTTGTTTTAGATGCCTGACAAGAGAAAAGCAATTGCTCTGCAAGGGAACTGGACTGAAGAATCATATTAAATGCAGCTATCAGTGCTGTGAAAAATGATGGATTTTCGATTCGCGCGGCCGCTAGAACTTATAAACGTGCTAAGCAGGTTGGCACACTATTAACATGTGGCGGGGATTTCAAGTTCCGAAAATCTAAAGAAGGGTCAAAATAATTGAAAAATCAAAGAAAAATTGCTAGTAGAATGGAAAGAGAAAACCAGATTGGGCCTAGCCAGTCAGAAAAAAATACCATAATGAAACGGACTGCAAGAAAAAGTAAAGTAATTAGAAGGATATCTGAGAGTGGTGACGATGACGAAGAACCAGTAATATGCGATTTATCAGATGAAGATGTGAGTACAGAAGATGATAGCTGTGTTATTTGCGGAGAAAATTATGAAACCCCCTCAAGACTGGCTTCAGTGCATAGTGTGTCAACTTTGGGTACACGAAAATTGTACTGAATTCGATGATATGTGTACTAGATGTGGCCAGAAGAAAAAAATTAAGAATCAAAACATAAAGCGAAAGAGCAAACAAAGAGTAGAGTACTGGCCATATCTTCTCTACTCCTATGGCCATCACACCCGGATAATCCAGCAGAGACGGCCAATCTTATTTTTAAAAAAAACACTTATTTTAAGGTTGATCTTATAAGAATTTGTTTTATTTTTGTTAATTATGTTATATCTTCAAAGTTTAATTACAAATAGAGATGAGTAAAAAAACGCCTGTACTTTTATTTTGACGGATTCTTGAAAAAACTGTGGCTAACTATTCTGGATTTACTGGATATTCCGTATATGTACGGAATATCTTCAAATTCACCTTTCGGCTAGTGTACAACATATGAAGGACACACACATACACACACACACATATATATATATATATATATCTATTCATATGTCCCTTCGATGTCGCGCTTCGAAAATTTGAATAATCTCCGCTCGGAATCAGCTCAGCTGGAACACGAAATCGCGATGATTATGGAACTTGAGAAATTTCGGCCAGGGTTTGCAAACCAAGAGAGTGGGAACACATACCGTGCACACGCCATTGTGGCTTTATACATGTTATCAGCATTGAATTTGCATTCTCACTTCCCTTCTGCCTCTCTTCCTCTCTCGCTTTTCGTCCGTTCGGCAATGCTTGCAACAACGCATTTGCTTCGCTACGCTAGTAATACATATATATATATGTATCGACGCGGTCAAGAAACGAAAGGACGTAACTCGAGTGACTGCCGTTACCGGAAGCATCGTGAGCCAAGTCCTTCTCTTGGGTGATATGCTATATATTTGTGGCTTGTGGAACATACGTGTAGAAAATATTTGATTGCACACGGCGTGCATATATGTGAATCCAGAGGAGAAAATCTCACACATGAGCGGGATTGACCCCTTCCGGCCACTAACTTCGCGAGCGACTAATCCGAACAATCAACGAGAACAGTTGACGGAGAGCGAGAGAGAGTGAGGGACGGGACGGAGAGAATGAGAAATTTGCCTGTATTATCAGTCAAACGTAATTTTGATGCTAAAATTCGTTAACTCGATTGTCATCGGTTATTCGAAAGCGTATATCTTCGCTATTGCCATAGTTTTCGCATAGTCGAACAATACCGATAATTCGCAAATATTGCGGGCACAATTGCTCATTACATTGGGCACCTAGACGCGGGGAGTCGAGCGTTTCGTATAAATGCGAATCAAAGTATTCTGTATATATCGAGATACGTTAATCTTGAGCCGTCAGACTGATGGGTCCATCATCAATTTCAACGATGAGGTTTATCGTTGGCTTGTTTGCTCCTCCGTTCGAATATACACAATCGGGACAGATAAAAGCTTGGAGAGGAATATGAGTTCGATCACTGCTGCCTGCTGAATGACACCGAATCCCTTGTCATTTTATCATTTGTATATATAGACTATGAAGGGATGCACGTCCTGGTACACGCAAAACTTCTGTTATGTTAAGTTCGTGCCGCTGAATTCCTAATTATGATTTTCTGGTTATATTAATTTTTTATTTCGATTTTTTGATGCTGATTCCCTGACAATCATTCCCCGATGTTGATTTCTGTTTGTTAATTTGTAAGTATTGATTTCTAGTTATTGATTTTTAGATTTTGATGTTTAGTTGTTAATTTGTAGATATTGATTTCAGGTTGTTGATTTTTAGATTTTGATTTTTAGTTATTAATCTATTGAGGTTGAGTTTCAGATGTTGACAGCTTGGTGTCGATTGCCGAATTTTTATTCCTTGGTGCTGATTTCCAGATGTTGATTTATTGTTATTGATTCCCAGATATTGATATCTAGTTGTTGATTCCCAGATATTGATATCTAGTTGTTGATTTCTAAATATTGATTTCTAGTTGTTGATTTTTAGATCTCGATTTCTAATTCTTAATTTATTGAGATTGACTTTCAGATGCTGACTTCTTGGTATTGATGCCCTAATTTTTATTTCTTGATACTGATTTTCAGATGTTGATTTCTAGTTGTTGATTTCCAGAAGTTGATTTCTAAATATTGGTTTCTAGTTGTTGAATTATTTATCTTCATTTCTAGTTGTTAATTTATTCAGATTGACTGACTTTTAGATGTTGATTGCTTGGTATTGATTTCCTAATATTTATTTCTTGATGGTCGTTTCTAGATGTCAGTTTTTAGTTGGTAACTCTCGGATGTTGATTTCTAGTTGTTAATTCATTGAGGTTGACTTTCTAGATGTTGGCTCCTTGATGTTGGTTTCTTGATGCTGCCTACTAGATTCCGATTTCTCGACATTGGCTTATGTACGTGAATTATCTTCCTGCTCCACGGAAGAAAAAGTGAATCAGGACAACTACTGAGTCATCTGGATACGAATGAGCTATAGCCACTTTACGATCTGCAAAACCGTACTCTTCGTAAGTAATGACCCTTGTGAACACTCGTTGCGCAGGGTGAAAAGTGGCTGACCGATGTCGTCATAACATCAATCAGTATGGTTAATCGTGACGACTATGGCGCGAGCTGGAGACTATTCCGGCCGATGGTTGACAGCACTATCGATACCTAGCCGACAAAAAAGTTAGCTGCTCCAACCCACTCTGATTGATCTACGAAGAAGTAGCCGGAAACTCAAACAATCTCGCAGCCATTTTGCGATTTGCCAATATGAAATGGCCGACACAAAAATAAAATCTCCTCGACACTGCTAATAAACTGCAACAATCGCCAACGTCGACAAAGTTTCATATCGAGGCTCCCGGAATAGCTGAAAAACAAAATTGAATTGCCGAGAGTACGGGCGAGCTTCCATTGTCCGCTGTCAATCAGTCTTCATTCAGTGGCAAGCACATCGATGTTTCACAAACGAAAAGTTTATCCCTCTTTGCATATTCACTCTTTGCAGCAGCCCGTCCGGCTCCCTGCCATCGCGCGAGCTTTCCCGGATAACACTGCTTTTACTGTAAAGGACTATAAGCTCGTGTGTTGAGTAAACAGGTTATCGTATAGGCAATACCAACTATGAAACTTTGTTATGAAGTTGGCTGAATTATGTCTAACACACGTAGGTAGTGCGGCCTTTGCCAAAATGGGAAGCGTCTCCCGGAATCAAAATAGGCCAGCCCAGCTAGGCCATACACAACCCATTCCTCGCCAATCTCCTCTAACCCTCCACCCGCTTTCTACGTCCTTTCCTTCATCCGCTAAAACACACGACGGGAAATTGCAATATCTATCTGGGCACTTACATACAACGTGCAGCCACCCCTATATAGAGTCGTGTGTGTGTGCGTTCTCTTTCTCTCTCTCTCTCTCTCTCTCTCTCTCTCTCTCTCTCTCTTCAATGACTATATATATATGTCAATATCTCTCCATGCAACGGAGCCCTGTACAGCAAAGTTGTAACCAACTTGCCAAAGCTCCAAAAACGACGTGGTAGCGTTATATACGGAAATTGATAACGCCCAAGTTGTTAATGTATTCTCAGATCACTGCGCTCGGTTTATGCAAGCTCATACGTAAAATGCAATTCGCTTCGGAGCCCTCGGTCGCCACCGGTCATGGTTCATCCCCACGTACGTATACGTACTCGCGCAAGGGGGCCTATCCACAATCGTAGTTTGCTTCGCAAACGAAATTCTGTTCCATGTGACTCTTAAGATACGCGGTCAATTTTTCGCCCGAAGGAAACTGTATCGCGATAATTGAAGGCCGGTAATCCTTATGGAAAGATTATCGTGGTGGTGGACTTGCGTGTATGACGTCGATGCCAAAGACTCGGCGTACACAATATGGAGGACGTTGTTGCATGCTTAGAATGCAATGGAAAACAATCAAGGTTTGTTAGGCTCCTTATTAGAAATTCTTTGGGGTTGTTTGGCTTTCTGCGAACAACTATGCTGACAGATAAAGCCACATGAAAAAACGTAAAAAAAGATACTGATAATTGCAGTGAAGTTTATAATATTGAACTTTGCAAGTGGTTCGTTGTTTCGTCTTTTGTCTTGGTGTCACGTCCGGGTGGATAGGAGGAGAAATTATGAGATGAGCGTATCGAGAAATCAAATTTACGATAATAAATAACACGGATGAGTATAGAATAATTGAATAATTGATATTGCAGCTGAGTCTTCGATTATTGGTATACAGCGCGATCAATAAGTAACAAGTTCGGTGTTTTATGGTAATAAGACTATCGTGATGAGAGAAGTGACAGCGGAACTAGCGAGAGACAGGATAGGAATTTCGAGGATATTACTTTGCAGCCCAGTGAGTCTCAATTGAGTCCCTCGTCGCGGCCAGATTATTGCGGTAATTATTCCAGCGATTATCGGGTATTCGAGGTGTCAGGAGAGCGATCGATTTGCTACCGACCACTGAGCAACCTAACTACATTGAACGTTTATTTCACACATACATGGATACCTAAAGACGTCGGATCGGCATTTGGACCTTTTGCATTATCATCCATCACTACTCGAAAGAACTACTTACGGAGGCTTCTCGTGCAGAAATTTGTTGGGGAGTCCCCAGATCCTTGTGATACTTTACTTGGCGAACTTTTCGTGATATTTACACAAAGAGGAATGAAACAAATCCTGTATGTCTTTATCGTTGCCATTTTTGACAAAATACTCGTTATTACACGAGCAGTTCGTTTACCGGCTGTAACATTGTGACGTCACAGCGCGCTCAGGTAACTTCGGATACGTTCGACACGTTTTTGCGGTCAGTGACACTTCTGGAAATTTCACAGTTGAACTTCTGTTGGCAACCCAATGACCACCCATTCGATGATCTTTTTTGATGCAGTAACGAGAAAAAAATTATTTTCTCAAGTACATACGCAGAGATGAAGTAAAAATAGATCCGCCAAAAATCAGTATTCTCCAACGTTCATCGGCGAAGCTCTCGACTCTCCTCAATCCACTTCCAGTGTACTTATTTCGGCCCGAAGAGATTCACGCCGTAGTGCCGTGACCCAAATCTCCGTGAGGCCTCTTTCCCTCGGCGTTTTCTTCCAAGGCTTGCGAAATATCTCATCGTGTGACGTGTCCCGCGAAGCAGGCACCTCCTAAACGAGAATCCAATAATCTCCAATTCTACGCTCCGATGCGCCGCAAATAGAAGTTCATTCGAAAGGATCGTGATAGACACTGGAAGATAAATCCTCCAGCTGTCGCCTCGCTGTCATACGAGCGTTTAGCCGTTTCCTCCCTGGCACCGGCCCGAAGCCTCGGAACTTGCAACACGATTGCGATTTCCTGCGACAATGAAAAAAAAAAAAAAAAACTTTGCACCTTTCACGGGTTGCCCAACCGATCGCGCTGATTACAAATCTCGCGTATCCGCAAGGACGATTAAAAATCAATTAAAAACAAAAAACCAACGTGGGACGACGAGACTGAGTAGAAGTGGAATACGATAACCGCCATAAATAACACGATCTTGGGCGTTTCGCGAAACAGGCGCGATATTGCAAAAGTCCGGAAAAGCTTCAGCGCTTCTCCCGCGATCCCATAACAAATTACACAATTCGCAAGTGTAACGATAACGCAGATGGTGACAAAGAAGTACTGTTTGTGTCTTTTTTTTTGTTTAAACTCCTATTTTTTTAAATTATTTTACTCTTTTTTTCCCTTTTAAACGAGCTGAGGAATGCGCTTTTCCTGTGTGCCCGTTCGGTGTGGCGCCCTGCGCTCCTTCTTTTCTCAGCGCGTTATACGACTGGCCTATGTATTCGCGAACAAATAGCTTGGACGCCAAGTCACATTTTTCTTTACCACTGCGGCGTAATTACTTATTGGTCCCCGCGGCTGCTGGCTGGCTCGGTTGTTATATATATATATATATATATATATATATATATATATTTGTATGTGTGTGTAGACTCTCGGAGGACCGGAAGTTCCCTACAGCTCTGCAGAACCCCTGAAACGGGTCTCGAGAGTCTTTCTCCCTCTCCAGTATTTTGCTCTTCGCGCCCGCTCTCTCCTTCTCGCCCTCTCTCTCTCTCTCTCTCTCTCTCTCTCTATATATATATATATGTATATATATATATATATATATATATATATTGCTAACACGATTTATACGATATCATGGAAATGGTGCGGGTATTACGGTTCTTCGCTCCCTCTCTCTCTCTCTTTATTTCTCTCTCCGCCTCTGGGTCTTTCGGTCTTTTATTCCTTTCCTCTGGCACTTGCGTGCGCACGAGGGAGCATGTAGAGAAACTAGATCGTGAGAACAAGAGGGATAGAGCAAGAGAGAAAAGGGTGCTGGAGGTCGACGGAAGGCAAGAGGTTTCGGCTCTCAGACATAGCCGCGGATTATAGCCGAGGAAAAAGGTGGTAGCGTGCTACTTCTTTAATCTTTGGATATTAATTTCTGCGAACGAGCGAAGCGCGCGGACACCTTAATTCAATTTGTTGCTCTGGCTACCGGATCTTTTTGCGTTTATAATGGGCAGTCGAGGGTCTTGCAGTATCTTTTCACGTTCCGTTGACTTCCGGTCGAACGGATTGTTCGTGGGTGTGTGTAGAGAGAGAGAGGGAGAGAGAGAGAGAGAGAGCGAGAGAGAGAGAGAGAGAGGGAGAGAGAGAGAGAGAGAGAGAGAGAGAGAGAGAGAGAGAGAGAGATTGGCCATACATGTGTGTGGGTGAGTGGGTGTGGGGTACTTTGTGTCTCTCGAGTACCGTCCGTCTCCCGTTGAGCGTCCAGCGTCGGATATATCGGAGACTCTTCCCTCTCGAATCCACCTGATCGTCTCTCGCCTCACTGCAATACATTTCGCGCTGTTCCTTCGTCCTCCTCTCGAGCTTTTCACTGTCTCGAGTAGCGATGTAGCCTCGGATGCCGCGGAAGGATTCCTCTTCGCGAATCCTTGCTCTCCGTGACGTGTTCCTCGTCTCTTTTACGCTCTCCTTTCATCCGTTGAATCGCTTCGGCCTCGCGCCTTGCTCACTATTCTCTCGCTCTCTTCAGTATACAGAGCTATTTCTGATAGCATCGAGACGCCACTCTCGAGGGCTCTCGACGATCTTGCAAACCCATTACAGGCCGTGCAGAAATTTGTTGTGGAGTCACCCAGATCCTACCACATCTCTGTAGGGATTCGATAGGAACACCGCACGTAGAAAGTCCACATTAGAATCCAAATGGATTCCGCGTTATTTTACAAATTTACGTCGTTTGAGCATTTTTTTTAAATTTGGAATTCTTAATCGGCCTTTGTTGGATCTCCCACCAAAAATATCCTTTCGCAATCACGTGCACAAATATGTTGGAGAGTATCCGGACTGCAGCATGATAGCCGGGGCTCTCGGTACGTTGAAGCATGAAAAATAGTCAAATACTATACGACGACGGTACTCGAAGTCGAATGCCTTAAAAATCACCTTCGCACTCGTGACGGAAGGCAAAGGACAAAAACGTGGACACGAAAGAGTTTCCGGTTTCCCGTCGAGAAATTTCATACGCGCAGCTTGCGACTGCACTCGAGTAACGCGTTTCCACATCGAAAGCCCATGCAGCCAGAGTCGGTGGGCCGTATACACGCGAGGGACCTTGCACGTGTTTATTGCTAGGAATGGAAAAATACGACAGATGATCCTTCGGAGAGCTTGCGGGGCCCCGGAAGTGGAATAAGAGCGCTTGGGACGAGCAAGGAAGTTTCGTGTCGACTTGGAATCGGGTGGCAATTTATTGAACATAACATACCGATCGAGCTCACAATGAACAAAGTGGAGAAACCACTTAACTTTTTTTTACAAGACATTCCTATCACTGTAATCACGGTTTTCTCCGTTTTTTTAAATTCAAATATCAATATTATTTTAGTCCCTATCCGTGCAGAACTGTGACCGGACATTCTCTACTTTGTGTCAGGCCCTGGCCAGGCTTGCCTCGTCTGATTCACCTGACCGGGCTCTTTCATGGAATAGACCGGGAAGGTCACAGAATCGTTTTTTACGGCTCACGCTCTATGGAAATTTACAATGTTCTAGCAGGAGTACGTGCTCTTTACCCGAGCGGAGTTTGGCGCTAATGGATTATCGAGTACCTAAACGAGAGTACAATGTTTGGAATACCAATACGTAAGGGCCTCCGATGAACCTCCCGAATGGCAGAAACTGGACATTGATACTCAAAGAAGGCCAATGCAGAGCGCAACTGAATCTGCGAAACCCCAGGTGGGCTTACTTCGCGCGGTCCCGCAGAACCCACTGGCCCCTCTTCGGCCTACTGTAGGCGCACTGTAGAATCTCTGGACCCTCCATTCAGCCTACTGTAGGCGCACTGTAGACCGTCCGGGCCTTCTATTCAGCGAAAATGTATTTATTTCATCATCGAATGGGTTACCGATCAGGCCACAATGGAGTGTTGATGGAGGACATAACAAATTTGGGCTCAAAACAGGTTAAGTGGGGTCGAGGCAATGGACTTGAGATCGAAAGCAGGTTCAAGAGGCCTGTGTTCCTCACGTTCAACTGAAACTAGGGGTCGAAAGAAGGTTTGGGAGGACTAACAGAGGCTACCCTGGACCAAATGGAGGCCTCTTCATGGCACTGCACTCGACAAATGGGGTTTGGTATGTTCAACGGAGGCTGGCGGCTTGTGCATTACAAAAGAAATGGGTCCTGCGAGTGTTCGGAGGTGGTTATACATTTTGACTCGGGAGGGGCAGTACTTTTTCCCGACTCAAATTTCTACACGGGCAAGGCCCTATAACTAGTGTCCACGCGATTTCATGTGTCCATTACCAAATGGAAAAAGGTTCAACTTGAACATAAAAAATTAGCGACATATTGAGAAAGCTATTGATTTTTCGGTCGTCAATGCACCATAAATTATTCCCCCGTTGATATAAAATTAAATCGAATCTGAATATTTCGACTTTAGTCTCAAATCTCCTCAAATATAACACAAAATATATATATTAATTACGAAAGTATAATTATTTCATTTTTTTTAATATCTCTCGCCTGCAATTAACCGCTGCGTGCCGAAATATTTCGAAGAGCAAATCATCCAGATCGTAAAAAAATCTTAAGAAAATTTGTAATTTCAATTGTATTACTTGTGCGCGGTTTCACAAACGAAGGAAATATTCGAGAAAATGTAGTATCGATTTTCACACTGTACAAAAATAGTGAAGAATTATTGATCGTGCGAGAAACAATTATTTTTATTTTTTTCTTCCGATCTTTACAATTAGTCGTTACAGCCTGATCTATATTTACAAAATAAAATCAATAACGTTGCTCAAGACTGCAAAGCTTCATACACAAATTCGGACGTACATTCTGTCCCGTGCGATTAATTCAATACCCGGAGAAGTTCTCTCCCCAATCTTATATAGTACAATACCAGCCGCTAAGTCCCCTTTCTCAGGCTTGCCGCGCACGAAATTCACGTAACAAGAAGCACCCGAAATCCGTTTTCTCGACGGAGAGATCAGCCAGCACGAAATTGGCTACGACGCACACCGCACACAGCGTCACTGCCGAGACAACCCTCATTAGTTCGTCTCTCGACGTTCGGAATCTTTGACCCCCCTTTTCAGCCCTCACCATCGAACCTACCTACATCGAGAGGGCTGATACATTCAGAAATCGAGCGTGACGGATCGTCCGCACGGTCGTGGTATTTCCGCGACCGTCTCTCGTTTATTCAGGCACTTGTACTAATATATCGCACTCCATTATCAAGCACGACCGTGTCTATACGAGATGAATGGTGACTTCGAAGACATTCGTCAAGTTTGGCATTGTCACAATTCAGAGGGCTAAAAAGGGGTTTTGGGCGATTTTTTTATAGGTAGAGTCAGAAAAGATTCCTAAATTTTTTACTGTATCGCAACTCACAAAAAAAAATGTTAACGTACCAAAGTACACAAGAGCCCTTTGAGGAGACACACTCGAGTAGACGGTGGAAAAAATTGGTGAATTTTAGGAATTTTTATCTCAAAAACTGTTCGTCCGATTTCGTCCAAGTTTAGTTTATTCGAAAGTATAAATATTGAGGTATATTGACAAAAGTTTTTATACATATATAGGAGCGCTGTTATTGCGGCCGGTGGGAAACATGTCCCTAGCTTAAGAATCCTTTCGTTCCCAAAATCAACGAATCGTTTGAGCGAAAATTTAAGGACCGTCCTGAAAACAGCTGGATTTGCTGACAGCCACGATTGCATGGCTGTAACGGTCCCAAAATATTCTTTGGCCACGTATACACAGGTCGAAGTTATTTGATTTTTCTCTCACGATGAAATGAGTCTTCTGTGTTGCGTAATCGAATGATAGCCGAGATACTTTTTCCCACGCACACGAACATACACACGTGGGTGTGTGTATGCCCAAGACTTTGTCGCGAAGTACGCGAGACCTTACGAATTTACTTATCTTCTGGTCCTGCTTCGAAACCCTGGACTTTCTGTCCCCATCTTTCTCCCAATTTAGAAACAGACTGAACGAGACGGAAGAAGAGTGCAAGAGCGGCAGTGCGGGGGTGCTGAATACGCAGTGGAAACCCGGAGAACCAAGGGTGGAAAAGGGAGAGCGAGTAATGCCATCAGTAATACTTTTCCCCGAAGGATATATATAAGATCTCAGGACGTTTGAGAAGCTGTGTCTCCGAAAGAGAGAACGAGAGAAAGAGAGAGAGAGAGAGAGAGAAAGAGAGAGAGAGAGAGAGAGAGAGAAATAAAGAGGTACAAGATGCCCGAAAGCGAGTGAGAATTCTGAGCCTTCGTCTCCCTTACGGGCTAAGTGCACGCCAGGGCTAGGGTTACCATGATAGAGCTTGTAACATAACCCCCTCTGCGACCGACCCCTTTGGGGTGGAGAAGGGGGCGGGGGGCTCGTTGCTTGCTCCTTGGCTTTCGCTTCTGCATTTCCAGATCTTCTTTATATATACAGGGTGGTCCAAAAGTCGTGGATCAAAGGAAGTGGGGAGGTAGTCAGGATCATTTCCAACCAAAAAGGTCTTATACAGGCTGGTCCGTTCCTGAACGATTCCAAAGTTATGATTTGTTTTCGGTATTTTTGGGAAATCGGTTCCTAGCTGTACAAAAAAAGCAATTAAAAAAAAACTACTAACCATATGCCGGTTATTTTTTTAAAGATGTAGCCTGATGATGTGGCTTTCACATGAAAATGTAGTCTTCATGATTGTCATCATAAGTTCTTAGAATAAAATGAATTTGTAATAACTTTTTGGATGATGATTTTTTTCCCTCGGTTTCCATCATTGAATGAGAAAGATAAATGTTGTATCGAAACGTGCCTCTATACACTCTGTAGTAGGAAAATTGGTCCCCCTTATGAGGATTCTAAAAAGGCCCAACTCATAGCCCTGTTCTTCAAAAGTTTTTTATTATCGATTTTTATTCACTGCAAGGTAGTGCTTTGCTAGAAAATCGAATTTTGCACCATACAAATTGGAGCTGTTAATTTGCATTGGAAACGCATTATTTGAAAGCAGAGCACTTATGGCGGGTGCATAGAAAGGAGGCGGTACAAGCAAAACCGATAATCAGGCATATAATATGTGACTCTTCAATTGGATCGATGTCCGTTCAGTGTTTCGTTTGCTGCCTCCTTATTACGACGCTTTTTATTCTGAAATTTGGCATAATTTGATTTGGGTATTTGGTGATTTGGACACTTAAACAGTCGAAAGTAGCAAGTGCACAAGAAATTTCCAATTTTCCAAAAAACAAAAGAAGTGGGCTATGAGTTGGAGCTTTTCAAAATCCTCATAAGGTGAACCAACTTTCCTGATACAAGGTCACTTTTCGGTAGAACATTTTTCTTTTTAAATTGACGATGAAAACCTAGGGGAAAAAAATTATGATCCAAAAAGTAATTACAAATTCATTTTATTATAAGAACACATGATGGCATTTATGAAGACCACATTTTCATGTGAAAGCCACATCCTCAGTCTACGTCTTTTAAAAAAATAACACGCATATGTTAAGTAGTTTTTTTTTAATTCATTTTTTTTGTACAGCTGGGGACCAATCTTTGAAAAATATTGAAAAAAAATCATAGCTTTGGAATCGTTGAGAAACGGACCAACCTGTATAGGACCTTTTTAGTTGGAAATTATCTTGACTACCTCCCCACTTTATTTGACCCATGACGTTTGCAACACCCTGTATATATATACATATACATATATATATATATATTTGTATAGTTTGTAGCGCTCGGGAGAACGATCGAGGATCCAAAACGAGGGAAAAAGGGGATCGGACGAGAATCTCTCCCGCGTAATGGTATTTTCCAATGAGAAACACCGCACCACCGATGCGTTCTATATACACTCGTACGTATAAGGGTCTTTCTATATAGCGGCCATTTATATGTACATAGGCTGTGTTTGTTCTCGGTTAAAAAGTTTTCGTTGATATCGGGGATCGGAATATATCCGTCGTGGGCTCCGTGAACTGTTTAGCCGAAGACTATATACGTATGGGCGTTCTCGGGTTCGCGAGATCACTCGATACTTCCCCCGATGTTTTCACCCCCGAGGGTAAAACGAGTGGAACGGGCGATATTTCTTTTTTTTTTCCTTTATATTCAATCAGTTACCATATTTGTTGTAACGATTCGTGAAGCTTTTTTTTAACCCCGTGGGCTCGCGTCTCATTTGTTTCTATTTACTTGGGGGATGGGTCTGAGATGTGAGGTCGACGCGATGTTGGGCCCTTCTTTCGTAATCACTTGGAACGAGAGATCAAATTTATTCAGGCTGAGTTAATGGCGTATCGAATACGTCAAGGTTCAAGTTTGGTTATTAAAGAAATAGACTACTCTAGAGCAAGAAAAAATAGACATATGCTGGGATATTTTGTTAGCGATATCTATACATTAAAAATAGTTTCGTGACTGACTGGCTGACTGACTGACATATATTTATTATAGACAACGCACAGCCCAAATCGCTGAAGATAGAAACATGGAGTTTGGAAGACATGTTCCTTAGAAGATGTAGCGGGGCACGAAGAAAGGATTTTTCGAAAATACATAATTAAGGGGGTGAAATGAGGTTACACCTCGTTTTACCCTTTTAAATTTGTATGGAAAATTGCATTCCTTGCGTGTATCAACTTGAAACTCGGTATAAATATTCTTCAAAACAAGTAATAAAACGCATATTTTCGGATTTTTTCAAAATAACCCCTAATTCGGGGTGCGACGGGGTGTTGACGTTTGTATGTGAACATTGAATTCTCTGCGTATATCTCAATGAAATTTGGAAGATATATTTCTTAAAGGGCGTAGAGTTGCACTAAGATGGGATTTCTCGAAAATCAACCCCTAAAACGATGAAATGGGATGTAAAAGTTTGTATGGGAAATTGTATTCCTCGCGCGTATCAATTTGAAACTCGGTACAAATATTCTTTAAAACGAGTAATGAAACGCATATTTTATGATTTTTCAAAAGTAATGAAGTTACGATGGGCGAAATTCCACGCGAACGAAGTCGCAGGCGGAAGCTAGCAATAAAATTAATAAAAATTGCATACGCAGATCTTCATTATATTATTAATTAACTACATAGTATAAACTTTTTCATAGTCATTAATAATAAAATAGCGGCTACACAGCATTTCTCCGCTGACGCCTTTTTTTTAAAGGTCCACGGGCGAAAACGTAGCTTATGTCATTTATTATCTGCACAAAAAATCAATTTTTTTTCGATTATATATAGGAACAGCTACAGAAGTATGTAGGATTTTTTCTGTATATTGATTTTTGATAAAACGACACATTGTAGAAAAAAGATTATAAATTTTAGGGAAAAATCATCAGATGATTGCTTTTAACTAAAAAACTATGCAATATAACGAAAAAATTCTACGTACTTCTGTAGAAAATCTAATTTTTAATGTATAGTTAAATTTTCAAATCAATTGCTAGAGATTTTTTTCGAGTTATTTTTCCACTCAGTTAAAAAATAACGTGCTTTCGAGAAAAACGCATTTCAGTAAACTGCCTAAAACAGTTTTTCAGTATTATGAAATCAGAAAATTCTTATATACCTCCAATCTGCGATGCCTGCATCATACAATTAGTCCTCCACATCGATATACTGCTCCTCTGTTTCCTTTCTGAATGCTTGCAAGCTAATTCATACCTCTTTTGCAGCTTCAGGCAAGGATTGTTCGGAAAGCTCGATGCGCTGCGCGTCCGCTTCCAGGCATAGATTATAGCTTATCGGGGTACTCAGAGATGTTGACCATCCATAATATTTATGTATATCATTTTTAAGACTTACGCACCTTTTAAGCTAAAAAAAAAACTTTTTTCACATCTTGCAAAATTGTAGAGTGGCCTAACTCCTTAATTAGGATTTATTTGGTTTGGGCTTTTCTTCTGAAGTTCCTTGCCATTCTGGGCTTGATGGGGTCGCGATTCTTCGAGTTGACAATCGTCACTTCGGCCTTTCAGCCGTCACGAACCATTCCATAAATGGAAAAACGAGAAATGGGTGTTTCTTTTTTTTTTTTCGAGTAATCCACGAACGGTTCGAGATCGATTGTGGCATTCGGTCGAATTCAGTTAAAATATGATGTGCCATACGTTATGCGTGTCTTTGACGTGGACGTTATCGCGGATAACGACCGGTCACGCTACGAATGGATGGAACAAAAATTATATTTGGGCACTCGCAGTTCGAGCCATTCTTGTCACTCTAGCAAAAGCTCCCGCATTTGCGTCACTATCGTTTCCCGTCGTTCGCCCATGTATAATTGCTAAAGTTTCGACGATACATCACAGGGAGCGAGTGAGAGAGGCTGGGAATGGTCCATTTCCGTTATATCTCCAGATTTGTAATGCCCCTGCATTTCGTGGTACTCGACATTGAAATATGTATGCCACAAGCCATACAGGAATTTCGTATTTGCTCACCAAACGGATTATGCGTTATTTTTTTTTTTTTCTCCAAAACTCGTAAAAATCGTGCGGCATGACTCCGCGTTTCATTATCATTATTTTTGTCCTTGTTTGGGTTTTGGTTTGATAGTGTCGCACTCATCCACCAACACACACACATACACACACAGGTGACTACTTCATTTTCATCAAACTTTGTGATGCTTTACACAGCCTCGTGCACTCTACGATAACCGCGGCGCGGTTTATTAGATTTTAATTAAGATAGATGTGTATGGAATTTGCCGGTACCGTTCCGTTCGATCGCCCATGAAAAATGGCCCGCAAACACAGATATGCACGCGGCGTTCCACGTTGTTTCGACTTATCGAAATACACTTATCAAAAAATTAAAGGAACAAGACAAATGCCTTTTACATTTTGGGTCATTTTTGAAGGGTTGAAACTTCTAAACAAATGATCGTACTAAACGCAAAAAAAAGTATTTTCAAGCTTGAAATCTCTAGTTTACAACCCTTGCATTGAAATTTTGGTAATTCTTTAGATAAGGGACTTTTCCGAAAAATGAGCCAAAATTTTGTTTTTGCTATTTTTCATTTGATGGGTTATAAATGATGTTATACAGTCGAGGGAAACTGAAATTTTTCATTAACAAATTTTTGGTTTCTTAATAAAAACAATCCAAACAAACCCAAACAAATTTATAAACACACGAGCAACGTATGTTTTTATTTTGCTGTATTATATTTGCACTATACATTGTATAGATTGTGGACATGCGTACATGTTCAGTGTATGATAAAATCGAAATTAAAAAAGACATATTTATTCAAAGTACTTTCAACGGGCGCAGGGGGAGCGGGGAACGTGACCGCTGCGATTTCTCATCGGCATTGTATCCAGGAAGGCTTCTTTTATAAATCCCCCACCCTCCACCCCCAATATAGGCGTCGAAATGTTCGAAAATGGCCTATTTTATCATGTGTTTCCGCGAACTTCAAAACCCCATAATTTTTCATGGCGGGGGGGGGGGGGGGGTGAATTTCAGCTTCCCCCGACTGAATATCATCACTTATAACCCAATAAATGAGAAAATAGCAAAAAAATGCTATGCTCATTTTTTGGAAAAGTCACTTATCTAAAGAATTACCGAAAGTTTTTGTAGAACTTTCGTCGGAGTGCAAACAAAAGAAATATGCCGAAACAAACATTTTCTTAATTTTTTAAGAATTTTAGACGTATCCACGGACTTTAAGCGCTTCAAACTGATCAAATAAATTTTTTTGCAATTTTTGTTCCTTCAATTATTTTGAATAGTGTAAAATAAGAAATTGTACTTTTGGCAATCCTCTATACTTGGAGCCTTCACATTGGGGGATGAGCAGATGTTTTTTCTTTTAAGTGACTACTAAAGGATGCTAATGTTGAGGGATCACTTTTTTCCTCAATCTTGTTGATCTTTAAAAAGAGATGAGACATTTGACAAGCAAGGTTTGTCAGTTTTAATTGATATTCGATTCGGAACACCTGAAAGTGGTATCCTGCAGTCTGATTAGTTTTACTTATATTGAAGTATGTTCATTTTTATTACGGTGCGATCTTCGAGGTTGTTGAAATGGTGGCAGCTTTTTGTTGCACTGGTGCAGGTATGAAAAACATCAGCTCCTTGACTTATTAGCTATAATGAAATATTTATTTCTTTATTATTTATCACCGAACTCGTTTTTTTTTCAAAGTAACGAATTTTAAAAATCAATCAACCGAAAATGGCGATAAAGATTGATGCCAAAACTCGGAACTGTCGAAATTGCTGAATGAGAAAGAAAAAAAAAACTTCGCCGTTAAACTCTCCGAACTGTATCGAAAATGCTCGTATAAACCACAAGCCAAAATTCCACATTGAAAATTATCGAAGCGATACATGCATGGAGAAATATCGAGGGTAAATATTTGTTCCAAATTCAGCGAACTGTTTAATAATGAAGAGTTATTAATTAAAAAATCGGTGTAATGAAATACCGATTGAACAATTCACGGTAATATATGTGTACGAGTTATTGGATTATCGATGGAATTGGTTATGTCACCCGAAAATTACGTGTACAGCGGTAAAATAATTATTCGCCATAGTTAACGAAAATCTCTCATTTTCGTAATTATTACATTTCTCTCTACGAACGTATTTCTCGTTCGTGTTCGGCACGATTGAATAGAAGTTACGCATCGCTGAAAGACAACACGCCATTGCTATTTTACACCAGGCGTTTTTTTTTTTTTTGCTGCATTATTGTTTTCAATAAATCATTATTGAAAGGGTTGATTTAGTTATAAAAATTATTTTATAGGTATGGTGGCCTGATTGTGAATACATATCGAACTATAATATATATAAAACGTGCCTTTTTTTAGCACAGTAGAACCTCGATTATTCGAACTAATTTGGGCCGGACATCGTTCAGATAATCAAAAATAGATCTCGGATTTCCGGGAAAGTCAACTCATATAATATAAATAGTATCAAAAGTTCTCTTTATTAATCCAACGACTCCAAATTCTTTATTTAAGTGCAGTTAACAATGAATAAAGTTTCAATTTTTATACCGCCACTACGTGTGCAGTTAGATCACAATTGCGGCTTAAAATAATGATCAATTTTTGGCTGTCTCATAGTAGTTGAGCGCTTCTTGGCCGCTAAGTGTCGAATTCGTTTCAAGAACAGCAGTTGTGTGAGACTATTTTCTGGTTGGGTATCAAACCATTCCAGGGCGGTTTCTAAAGCACTGAATGCTTTACTGTGAGATGGTTTATTATGCCCTTCCGAGACAGATAAATCGCCATCATCATCATCATTGTTATTGCCATCGTCTTGAACCCCTTGCACTAAACATATAATCTCATGGACATCAAAAATTTGAAAGCCAGGATCAAACTGCTGAAAGCCGCTTTTGGAATACGCTCGTACATACAATGTTTTTTTCGGATGATCGAATGTGCGGATAAGGCACCGAAGCGTTCGGATAACCGAAAATTCGGATAATCGAAGTTCTACTGTATATATATTTTCCTGACAAACATGTCTCTTCGCGCGTTTTTACGTATGCCCCAATATTTTTCTACTTTCGAACAAAACAAATTTTAATGAAATCGGTCTCTCAGGTTTTTGAGGTAATAATTCTTGAAATTCATATATACTTCCCGCCGTCTACTCGGGTGTGCCCCCTTAGTTAAACTCGGCGTAATAATTTTCTTCATCTTTTCAATTCTTGCAATTCCACGATAATTCGTGATAATTTTCCCGCAAGATGAATTCGAATGGTTTTCTTTTTCCATTCAAATGGCGGTGTCCATCCGTCAAAGGTGAGAGTTCGGCGGCAGTTCTGATCTTCGGTCGTGCCGGCTCGATAGGTCGGAATAGTAGGAAGGGAATCGCTGCGCGGAAAATTATATGCTCGTGCCAACTATATTTTGCGAGAGAGAGAGAGAGAGATGGCGAGAGATATGACTTCACATTCATTCTCTCTCTCTCTCGCTCACTTTTTCCACTTGAGCAGGATCAGGCAGAGAGTCAATAGCCATTGTACTTTAAACAAAGAGCCGCCGAGCGAATTGTAATGGGATTCAGTAAAGAAGATCCCTAAGAGATAAAGGTGGGTTGGTCCCGAGCCTGTTTCCACCGCCACGTCGGTCTTCGGTATTCTTCTCCGGCACTTTACCAATTCTTCCCTCACCCCCTCCGTATCCTCGGGCTCTTCGTACCTGTCGCCTGATTTCTCAATTATTGAAATATCTCTCCGAGTCCCCGTGGTGGGCGTTCACTTGCTCTCTCGGTTGAGTGACCCATTGCTGCTTTCCGAGGCGCGACTGCGAATCGCAGAGAGCCTCACCGAGGACAATGATATTTTATTTTAATATCTTTCTTGCCCTGTCACATTCAGTGTTATTCAGAGGCGATCGAAAATTCATTATAGTCGACTGAGCTTGCTAAGGCTACACGAGGATTGGTTGAATTCGCCGACAGTTCTTTGGACCTTTTGATATATCCACATGTGTGAATATAAATATATTTTTATTTATTTATTTCTATATGTGTATCCATACATATATTTGCGAATATGATATCTGTATGTGTTAATTATAGCCAGAAGCGATTTTTTATTTTATTGAGCTGTCGTGAATAAATTCGTCTGAGAAAAATAAAATAAAGATGGGCAGTTTCTCTCTGTCCTTTTGTAAATTCGGTAGGGTAATACAGTGAGAAAGGTAATAAGAATAAAATGAATAGTAATGGAGAATACCTAGCTGGCTCGTTTTCCTTATAGAATTAAAAAAGGTTAAAAAAAATTTAATTCGGTAATCATTTTTTAAATATTTCGTCAGGATGAATGTTCCCGACGTAATTCGCTCGATCTACGCTCCATAAGAGATACGGGGTGAAATAAATCGGCAATTCACCTGGTTCGATCGAACGGTCTATGGGAATGGCGAAATAGTGCGGGCTAATTGAAAGTTCACGACTGAATCTTTATTTTACGATTTGTATAGACTATGAGCGAAATCGAATTGCACGGTTGATTGGTTGTTAATATATTTTGCCTCTCTCTCTCTCTCTCTCTCTCTCTCTCTCTCTCTCTCTCTCTCATTATCTTTATTCAACTATCACCCTCTCCCCAACCTCGCTTTGCTTTGGACACGATTAAATGCGTTTGATGTTTGGCGAGTTTGCAATGAACAAGGCAAACTGTATTCTATGACTATTCGACTGTGATTATAGATCTATGAAAGAGAATGCAAATGTCGTGTATCGCGTACGTACGAGCAGTGATTTTACGCCCGTCCGATGTTAAGGCCATCGATGATAATGATCGTTGGTCTCTGCTTCCATTTCGTTGGTTTCATCGCGACTGGCTTTTAATTTGCCAATAATCCCCACAAGGCCGTGAAGTTTCTCTACCGTGAAAAACACAGCTCGGGCGGCGAGAGAATTTTCATCATTGCTCACCGGAAGCTGATTTTTTTTTCTACTGTGGATGCATCGAGAGTCTGTGCAGAACAGGCTTTTTATACTCGAAGCGTAGGAGAGACGTTTCAGAAGCAGGTAATACTCGAGAGACTTCCACGTGAGTGTCGCTGGTGATCGAGCAAAATACAAATTTTGCTTTGGATTATTGATACGATAAAAATTTGGATTATTTATGTGATGACATTTTTTATGGATTACTTGTATGATAAACATTTTTATGGATTACTTATGTGATGATAAAAAAAACTATTTGTATTATTTATATAACAAGAGTTCAATTTAGATTATTTATATGATAATTGATATGTTCCAAGTAAAAAAAACTCATCGGATCTGAAACCTTAATATTTTCGTAGACAAATATAAAAGCAGTATTTTGCAATAAACCAATTTAACAATGAACCGAATTTGCATAACTGACAATCATCTTTTCTTATCGTTCTTTGATTATCAGTTAATTTACGAGTAACTTGCCAATCCCACCAATATTTTAATTCTCATAGTCACGTGGACATCATTCCATCAACAAACCCAAATAAACCCAAACACGTATTCATTATTTCAAAACAACTGCATACTTTTTATTCCGAATCCCTCCTCGTTTGGAGGACCTTCGAAATCACGAATACCTCCCCGTCACCAGAAGACAGAGCGCAAAGACACAATTGAGCCACATACCTTCGCGATCCGCGGTTTTCGCCGAAACGTCAAATGGGAAAATGCGTTTAGGGCGTTAAAATTCGAAGGGTCCTTGATGTCAGCACAATGCGGAGATTTGCCGTTGGATCGACGCGAGCCTTAAGATGCGTACATATATATATATATATATATATATATATACATGTATGGTATATGCACACAGGAGGTGATTAAAATGAAAGGGGTTAACACAGGCTACACTATACATAGTGATATTCAGGCATACGTGCGTGGGAGGGTCGAGACAAAGTCTCCGGAAGATGATGATGTCGCTCTATGAGTACCGCAAGAAAGTGCGGCGGAAGAGACTGACATTCTCGAGAGTTGCTGCTCCGCAATGTTGCCCCGAAGAGGTAAGGAAACTTTGCTAGCAGCTTATCTCGTCGTGACATCTTGCCGTCTCTACACGTTTTCGCGAGAGATGCATCGACGCTTCTTTTGTGTATGTATATATTAATATGACGGAAGGTTATTTTGAAGACTATGCCACTTGAAGATTAGGTTACTGTGAAGAGAATTCTTATAGCCGGATGTCTTCAAAATCACCCATTGAAAGATCGTGATCACCCCCATCACGGTCGTCCTGTCTGTCCCGGATAAACTTCCAAACCAGTGGTTCGATTTGGTTGCGGTTTTCACCAGTGTACGTATTTTTCGGTGTAGTTTCTAAGCTACGTATTACCATAGGTATGTGGAGCTGAGCAGTGAAGAAAAATGTGAGACGCGCAGTACGAAGAAGTCCCCAACAAATTTCTGCACGGGACGTCGTGTTTTCTTTCATTCTGGATAGACTGAATTTTTGTTGAGAATTTTCGACAAGGTTCGGAAGGTTCAACTTTTCGCGAGGGATTTTCGGAGCTGTATACACAAGAATATAATTATAATATGTATACAGCTAAATAGAGCGCTCGGTAATAGGGTTCCAAGTGCGACATAATACGAAGATTATGAACACACGAGGTACTTAACTTGACATAATTCAATGAAGGTCTTGCAGGCCAAGTTAATTAAGTTGAAGAAGTGGAAAGCAGTGATATGCTGTGCGTATCTAGGTGTGCTTGTAAGAGAGAGAGAGAGAGAGAGAGAGAGAGAGAGAGAAATAAGTGAATATAGAACCATCGGAGTTTGAACGGTTCGCGAGATATCCCTAGTGGTATAGTTAGCCTTCCACAATTCCCTTTACGTCACTATTACACCCGAAGCTTCGTACACCCCACGCGCACAATTTTGCACCTTATGACATGGAAAAGCTGCCTCGTTGGTAGAGTAAAAGCCACCCTCCGCAGAAATTCCCCGTTATTTCATTTGGCTCGCTTCTTATTGGTACGCAGTCGTTCTTGGATGTTGAATAGCCCTGTGTCGGTGGCGGGAGAACGAATCGGCCAGAATGAGCACGGGAGGATGTTTGCGAATGTCGGTTTTCGGACAATGCGGCGTGAATGCGGTTTCAACGAAAATGCGCGTTATTCGATTTCCTTTTAGTCTCATCCATCCCTCTCTCTCTCTCTCTCTCTCTCTCTCTCTCTCTCTCTTTTTCTCTGTAATCTTCTCTCGGGAGAAGGATATAAAGGACGTGTTTTGCAGAAATTGCTCAATGGATTGTACCTACCGGTTAAGAGAGGTGCGAGAAATTAGGGAGTGAGGATGTGTAGGTTGTCTCGAAGTTTCGACGCGGGACGCTATTGTCAATCCTCGCGGTTTTCCATCGCGACAACCCCTTTTATCTATCTTCCACTTATATATATATATATATATATATATATATATATGACGATATTTGTTCACTCGTTTGTTCCCTTTGTTCCCTTTTCACTCAGTTTTCCTGCACCCTCTTTATGACAAAGCCTATCTTAGTCTCTGCCTGTTCAAAACTGCTTTTCCAATATTTCACGTGATTAATATACGCAAGAGAAATTCTCCCACGTTAAAACGTATATTTTCGAATAGTTTAAGCCGGGTTATACATTTACAACGATGAAAAAAATCGAAAAGCAAGATGAGATGAATTAATGGAAGAAAATCAAATTTATGAAAAAGCTGAAGGCTTATGATATGGGCCTGGTATCGCTGACTAGATCGTAAGTAATTTTAATCATTGGTTTTTTTACGTGTCAAAACTTTAAGAGCGTTTTTTTCAAAAGGGCATTTTCGAAATTGGTGTGCAGGATTATTCAAAAACTATTAAGCCGATTAAGTTGAAACTT
Organism: Ophion ventricosus; assembly: GCA_963932345.1. Lineage (NCBI taxonomy): Eukaryota > Metazoa > Arthropoda > Insecta > Hymenoptera > Ichneumonidae > Ophion > Ophion ventricosus. Next base: position 27,027,066 of record OZ010717.1, read on the forward strand.
TAAAGAAATATTGATAATATTATTACCTCCTAGTGGACGAGAATTGTTTTTGAAAAATTCGAAAGTAAACTACTTTTTCAATCCAAACTTTACAGAAATTCTGATTTATTTTTAATGCGTGCCATTCTTTTAAATTTGCATTTTATTCATTTTAATTACTGTCAAATAGAAACTATACATGTTCTAACTTAAAAAAATTTTACATTTTTCATTTATTTTTGCTTGTGCCACAACTTTAGAGATTATGTTAACTTTCTTTCGCACTATGTCTCTCGTTTTTTCGATATTGGTAACGTGGCCAGCCACGCTCAATTACTAGTCATGTTTTTCTACGCTTTTACGAAACGTTTGACCGGATATTGATGGAAAAACAAAATTAATTACACGCATTTTACTACAAATACTTATATTCAATCGTTTAAATACCTACACAAGCTTTGGATTTATAACTCTAGAGGCGCTTTCGACCTGCCGTCTATCAATTTTGCATCTTCCCTATATACGTTACTCATAATACAAAAATAACGATCATTCATAAAGTATATTTTTCTTTGATCTGCTATTGCGTCCAATATGCAAATTAAAAATCCTTTAATATTACCCAATAAAGCGAGTATTATTCCTTCTTTTTTTCTTCATATAATATTCATTGGAATGAGAATTTTATTGCTCCTACGAGACTGGTTCGATATTTTATTGCGCGCTAAAAAAAAAACGTTTTCTACGTCCACGCGGTATTGGAGTTTATTTCCGGAGATTAAAAGCTGGCGAGAGGCCGATGGAGGATTTGGCCGCTTAGAGCGACTCGTTACCTGGCCAGAATAGGTCAGAAGTTAAAGCAATTAGCCCAGTTTGTCGATCTCCCGACCGCGGAAAACAATGGCGGAAAAGTTACTAACGATGTCACGTCGAAAACGCGCGCGCGAAACGGCAGTGGCCGGCCGCAGACAATTGTCCGCGCGCGCACGTCCGCGCGAGAACAAAACACTAGAACATTTTCTACGATGCTCGGTACACAACGTTTCTGGCCGCGAGCCCACATGCCTCATTGCTTTAATCGTCGACTGCCGCACTCCTATCGTCGGAAAACCACTTTTCGCTGTAATTTGCACGCGGAAGACGTGGGTGTGTGTGAGCCGTAGAATTATCTTTTTAAGTCACCTTTATCGGTACAGGTTTTCCACAGTTTCCCCGTGCCCTCGTGCAAACAAGATACGGCGTATAGATGGCTGTGGTCAACACTCTGGGCAACTGAAAACAGTAAAGTAAGAAGGCTGGAGAAGGGTAAAAGTGACAGGGATGGAGTCCTAAAAGTTCGCAAGGACATGCGAAGGAACTTCAAAAATAAAAACAAAAAAATTTAGATCTAATAAATTTTTTTCTTTCAAATACGCTTTTATTTAATGTACTAAAAAGTAGATTTTTGTTTAACGAGTCACCTATATGTGACTATAAATAAAAGCTTGCGGCGCTCAACTTTTTAAATGTTTATTAAATTTTATTTGAGTTTGAAATTGAATTTGGCACAATAGTAATTAGAGAAATTATTATCACAGGTTTATACTAATTTTCCCGATTTTTTTTTCGAAATCTAAGGTTGGTTTACAGTAAATTAAATACAGTTGATATGTTAACCGATTTATGTAAATTAAAAATTGTATGTTTCAATTTTGATCGCCCCAAGCTTTTATTTATAGTCACATATAGGTGGCTTATTTAAAAAAAAATATTTTCTACTTTTTAGTACATAAATAAAAGCTTGTTAAAAATTTTTTTTTTTAGATATAAATTATTTTCTCCCTTTTAGTCTTTAATTGATTTTACTAGAGCTCTTGAATTTTTGCAAAAAGGCATTAATTCTTCAAAACGAACCGGGGTTATTATTGGTTAATTGTTAGGAGAAATCCTGGAGAACTGTGATAGATGGCATCTATAATAGATGTTGGCTCACCACCTATTGTACCTTACATTTTAACCTACTTTATCTATTGAACCCTTTTTTGCATGCACCTCTTAGATGCATGTTTGCAAAATTTATGGGCTCTAAGTAGTCGGAAAATTTGTGAAATATCGATTTGTCATTTTGCCTCTTACAGAAAGTCGTTATTTTTTATTTATTTATTTATTTATTTATTTATTATAGTTGAATGATGCATTGTCAGTTCTTAGATGCAAGTTTGCAAAATTACAGAGCTCTAAGTAGTTGTGAAATGGGTAAAATATCGATTTTCGATTTTGCATCTCACAGAAAGTCGTTATTGTTATTTATTTATTTCTTTTTCAGTTGAATCATGCATTGTCACCTCTTAGATGCATGTTTGCAAAATTTCAGAGCTATAAGTAGTCGAGAAGTGGGTGAAATATCGATTTTCCGTTTTGCATTTCACAAAAAGTGAAGTTAAAAAAAATAAAAGCTTGTACAAAAGTATATTTATGAAGGCAAATATATTTATGAAAATGCGAATGACATCGACCTAAGAAGCACCTTTGTAGGCGAGTAATTACGGTCTTTTTCAGCTGGAGAATACAGCCATACTATTTTTATTTTAATTAAAGTTATAGCCACGAATTTATGTCCAAAATGGCCAATAAATATTTTCATATGGTCCTTTGGCGTAGCCAGCATTTTTTGTGGGGGGGGGGGGGGGGGGGTCTATAAAGGGCCTGACACAAGCTGATGTTAATCACAATCATCTTTTTTTAAAATAAAATTGAAATAATAGTAATTACGTAACACACATTAAATATGAAACTTGCTTTAGTCACACATTCATGTTAATATTAATATCAAACTTTTGCAATACCTTAAAAAATAAACAAATTGATCATCGTTCTTTAATCCAATTACCAGTCTTTGAACTTCACTTTCAGTAGGTACTCAATAAAATAAGTCTTATTTTTCTTTTTTTTCTACAAATCGGCCCAACGCTTTTTCAACTGGCATTATTTTTTAACAATGCCATTCTCCATCTTCGGCATTGACATATGAGAGAATCGCTCCAGAAGCATTGTACTTTTAAACCACATTTTTATCAGCCTCATGGTAGAAAAACTTCGCCCATCGCCGGTGGAGCTCACTGACAATAGTTTAGATGCTGATAAAAATTGTTTATAATTATTTGACAACAGTTAGGAGCCAGAACTCTTTTCGAATACATCAAACAATACAAATACCGTAGTATCCTACCCAGAAAGTACCTAGAACTAACGCCTATCCATCAGCAGATCACACTTGCATAGTTAAGATGTTGATAAATTTTTTTTACAATTATTTGACAACGGTTAGGAGCCAGAACTCTTTTCGAATACATCAAACAATACAAATACCATAGTATCCTACCCAGAAAGTACCTAGAACTAATGCCTATCCATCAGCAGATCACACTTGCATAGTTGAGATGCTGCTAACATTTTTTTACAATTATTTGACAACAGTTAGGAGCCAGAACTCTTTTCGAATACATCAAACAATAGAAATACCATAGTATCCTACCCAGAAAGTACCTAGAACTAACGCCTATCCATCAGCAGATCACACTTGCATAGTTAAGATGCTGATAACATTTTTTTACAATTATTTGACAACAGTTAGGAGCCAGAACTCTTTTCGAATACATCAAACAATACAAATACCATAGTATCCTACCCAGAAAGTACCTAAAACCAACGCCTATCCATCAGCAGATCATACTTGCATAGTTAAGATGCTGGTAAATTTTTTTTACAATTATTTGACAACAGTTAGGAGCCAGAACTCTTTTCGAATACATCAAACAATACAAATACCATAGTATCCTACCCAGAAAGTACCTAGAACTAACGCCTATCCATCAGCAGATCACACTTGCATAGTTAAGATGCTGATACAATTTTTTTACAATTATTTGACAACAGTTAGGAGCCAGAACTCTTTTCGAATACATCAAACAATCCAAATACCATAGTATCCTACCCAGAAAGCACCTAGAATTAACGCCTATCCATCGGCAGATCACACTTGCTTAGTTTAGATGCTGATAAAAATTGTTTATAATTATTTGACAACAGTTAGGAGCCAGAACTCTTTTCGAATACATCAAACAATAGAAATACCATAGTATCCTACCCAGAAAGTACCTAGAACTAATGCCTATCCATCAGCAGATCACACTTGCATAGTTGAGATGCTGATAACATTTTTTTACAATTATTTGACAACAGTTAGGAGCCAGAACTCTTTTCGAATACATCAAACAATAGAAATACCATAGTATCCTACCCAGAAAGTACCTAGAACTAACGCCTATCCATCAGCAGATCACACTTGCATAGTTAGGATGCTGATAAAAATTTTTTACAATTATTTGACAACAGTTAGGAGCCAGAACTCTTTTCGAATACATCAAACAATACAAATACCATAGTATCCTACCCAGACAGTACCTAGAACTAACGCCTATCCATCAGCAGATCACACTTGCATAGTTAAGATGCTGATAAAAATTTTTTACAATTATTTGACAACAGTTAGGAGCCAGAACTCTTTTCGAATACATCAAACAATACAAATACCATAGTATCCTACCCAGAAAGCACCTAGAATTAACGCCTATCCATCAACAGATCACACTTGCTTAGTTTAGATGCTGATAAAAATTGTTTATAATTATTTGACAACAGTTAGGAGCCAGAACTCTTTTCGAATACATCAAACAATACAAATACCATAGTATCCTACCCAGAAAGTACCTAGAACTAACGCCTATCCATCAGCAGATCACACTTGCATAGTTAAGATGCTGATAAAAATTTTTTACAATTATTTGACAACAGTTAAGAGCCAGAACTCTTTTCGAATACATCAAACAATACAAATACCATAGTACCCTACCCAGAAAGTACCTAGAACTAATGCCTATCCATCAGCAGATCACACTTGCATAGTTGAGATGCTGATAACATTTTTTTACAATTATTTGACAACAGTTAGGAGCCAGAACTCTTTTCGAATACATCAAACAATACAAATACCATAGTATCCTACCCAGAAAGTACCTAGAACTAACGCCTATCCATCAGCAGATCACACTTGCATGGTTAAAATGCTGATAAAATTTGTTTACAATTATTTGACAACAGTTAGGAGCCAGAACTCTTTTCGAATACATCAAACAATAGAAATACCATAGTATCTTACCCAGAAAGTACCTAGAACTAATGCCTATCCATCAGCAGATCACACTTACATAGTTGAGATGCTGATAACATTTTTTTACAATTATTTGACAACAGTTAGGAGCCAGAACTCTTTTCGAATACATCAAACAATAGAAATACTATAGTATCCTACCCAGAAAGTACCTAGAACTAACGCCTAGCCATCAGCAGATCACACTTGCATAGTTAAGATGCTGATAAAATTTTTTTACAATTATTTGACAACAGTTAGGGGCCAGAACTCTTTTTGAATACATCAAACAATACAAATACCATAGTATCCTACCCAGAAAGCACCTAGAACTAACGCCTAGCCATCAGCAGATCACACTTGCATAGTTAAGATGTTGATAACATTTTTTTACAATTATTTGACAACGGTTAGGAGCCAGAACTCTTTTCGAATACATCAAACAATACAAATACCATAGTATCCTACCCAGAAAGTACCTAGAACTAACGCCTATCCATCAGCAGATCACACTTGCTTAGTTAAGATGCTGATAAAATTTTTTTACAATTATTTGACAACAGTTAGGAGCCAGAACTCTTTTCGAATACATCAAACAATACAAATACTATAGTATCCTACCCAGAAAGCACCTAGAACTAACGCCTATCCATCAGCAGATCACACTTGCATAGTTAAGATGTTGATAACATTTTTTTACAATTATTTGACAACGGTTAGGAGCCAGAACTCTTTTCGAATACATCAAACAATAGAAATACCATAGTATCCTACCCAGAAAGTACCTAGAACTAACGCCTATCCATCAGCAGATCACACTTGCATAGTTAAGATGCTGATAAATTTTTTTTACAATTATTTGACAACAGTTAGGAGCCAGAACTCTTTTCGAATACATCAAACAATACAAATACCATAGTATCCTACCCAGAAAGTACCTAGAACTAACGCCTATCCATCAGCAGATCACACTTGCATAGTTAAGATGCTGATAAAAAATTTTTACAATTATTTGACAACAGTTAGGGGCCAGAACTCTTTTCGAATACATCAAACAATACAAATACCATAGTATCCTACCCAGAAAGCACCTAGAATTAACGCCTATCCATCAGCAGATCACACTTGCTTAGTTTAGATGCTGAAAAAAATTATTTATAATTATTTGACAACAGTTAGGAGCCAGAACTCTTTTCGAATACATCAAACAATACAAATACCATAGTATCCTACTCAGAAAGTACGTAGAACTAACGCCTATCCATCAGCAGATCACACGTGCATAGTTAAGATGCTGATAAAAATTTTTTACAATTATTTGACAACAGTTAGGGGCCAGAACTCTTTTCGAATACATCAAACAATACAAATACCATAGTATCCTACCCAGAAAGCACCTAGAACTAACGCCTAGCCATCAACAGATCACACTTGCATAGTTAAGATGTTGATAACATTTTTTTACAATTATTTGACAACGGTTAGGAGCCAGAACTCTTTTCGAATACATCAACAATACAAATACCATAGTATCCTACCCAGAAAGTACCTAGAACTAACGCCTATCCATCAGCAGATCACACTTGCATAGTTGAGATGCTGATAACATTTTTTTTACAATTATTTGACAACAGTTAGGAGCCAGAACTCTTTTCGTATACATCAAACAATACAAATACCATAGTATCCTACCCAGAAAGTACCTAGAACTAACGCCTATCCATCAGCAGATCACACTTGCATGGTTAAAATGCTGATAAAATTTGTTTACAATTATTTGACAACAGTTAGGAGCCAGAACTCTTTTCGAATACATCAAACAATAGAAATACCATAGTATCCTACCCAGAAAGTATCTAGAACTAATGCCTATCCATCAGCAGATCACACTTGCATAGTTGAGATGCTGATAACATTTTTTTACAATTATTTGACAACAGTTAGGAGCCAGAACTCTTTTCGAATACATCAAACAATAGAAATACCATAGTATCCTACCCAGAAAGTACCTAGAACTAACGCCTATCTATCAGCAGATCACACTTGCATAGTTAAGATGCTGATAAAATTTTTTTACAATTATTTGACAACAGTTAGGAGCCAGAACTCTTTTCGAATACATCAAACAATACAAATACCATAGTATCCTACCCAGAAAGTACCTAGAACTAACGCCTATCCATCAGCAGATCACACTTGCATAGTTAAGATGCTGGTAAATTTTTTTTACAATTATTTGACAACAGTTAGGAGCCAGAACTCTTTTCGAATACATCAAACAATACAAATACCATAGTATCCTACCCAGAAAGTACCTAGAACTAACGCCTATCCATCAGCAGATCACACTTGCATAGTTAAGATGCTGATAAAATTTTTTTACAATTATTTGACAACAGTTAGGAGCCAGAACTCTTTTCGAATACATCAAACAATACAAATACCATAGTATCCTACCCAGAAAGTACCTAGAACTAACGCCTATCCATCAGCAGATCACACTTGCATAGTTAAGATGCTGATAAAATTTTTTTACAATTATTTGACAACAGTTAGGAGCCAGAACTCTTTTCGAATACATCAAACAATACAAATACCATAGTATCCTACCCAGAAAGCACCTAGAATTAACGCCTATCCATCAGCAGATCACCCTTGTTTAGTTTAGATGCTGATAAAAATTGTTTATAATTATTTGACAACAGTTAGGAGCCAGAACTCTTTTCGAATACATCAAACAATACAAATACCATAGTATCCTACCCAGAAAGTACCTAGAACTAACGCCTATCCATCAGCAGATCACACTTGCATAGTTAAGATGCTGATAAAATTTTTTTACAATTATTTGACAACAGTTAGGAGCCAGAACTCTTTTCGAATACATCAAACAATACAAATACCATAGTATCCTACCCAGAAAGTACCTAGAACTAACGCCTATCCATCAGCAGATCAAACTTGCAATGTATGCTATGCAAGTGTGATCTGAGTATGATTTAAGGCATGAAATAACATTTTTTGCCTTAAAAGGTGCTTAAGGATCTTAAATATCGTATACCAAAATATTATGGGCGATGAAAATGTCTAATTGTGAGAGTACCATTGCTGCTTGGAAAAGCTTATGTATATTAAAGCAGACCTCCTTTTTAATGCGTTCTTAAATTTTCAGCATTTAAAAAAATATTTTTCAATCGATGTATGTTTATCATGACCATCACTTCAGCTTCTGAGGTTAACCTATCAATTATTAAAATTTTCCTATAATTATTGATGAAATCCTCTTCCTTCTTTATATTCAATTAAATAAAATGCATCAATTGCGTAATCTAAAGGTGCTTAAATCGGCGTTTAAAGTTTACAATTATATTGTTTACTACTTGGTAGTAAATGTTGATCTTCCAGTATTTTTCTGGTTATGTATCGGCCGAGAAATATAATACATTGCTTTTGCCCACAGTTGACTTAATTATGAAAATTTAATATCTATTTAATTTACGTAATGTAATAGTTACTTTTTATATAAATGATGGCATTACGACGAAGGCAATAGTTCAAGTTTTATTCAATTATTCATTGCCTGCTTGAGTATTAGACTGTAATTATTTTGTATGGATGTTTTTCTGGGGATCTCTGGGGCGGGGGGGCGAACACCCCAGCCCCCTGGCTATGTCAAAGCTTAAATATTATTATTCTATCATCCTGGCCGTTTAGTAATAATATTATTCGATATCGGTTTCCCTCCGAATTGCCCATGCCCCTGTAGAGTCATCAAAAAATGATAAATTCCATTTACTCGACGTCGCAGTTGAAGATGATAATCCCAGGATTATTACGGGTTCGAGATTCGGAAAGAAGCTCATGAAGAGGGACTTAAAAAAAAAGTTTGTAACGAGCTCTTGCGCACACGTGTTCTCCACCTGGTCACCCCCTCGGAATAGGCGAGTGTCTCTTTTGGAAAATTCGTGCACGACACACGCGCTATACCTTATACATCTATATATTATGTACCGAGCTTATTAAAAAAAATGTTCTCTCCTGAAACCCCAAGGATACGAAGAGTCTCTTGGCGTTATGCTAATCGACGAGGACACGTGTCCGTAATAGCTTACTTTTACATTGGACAGAAAGAGTAGTCGTTATAGCACGAGTGTCTCTCTCTCCCCCAATTTTGGCACGATTCCTCCCCTCGTTTCTTGCCTATAAATTGTACAGTGGCTCGTACTACGTGCATTCAAAGATCGACATTGGGGTGTGGTAACTTTGAAGGGCCTATCGGTCCTTCGGTTCCACTGAGCACATACAAGCTTTTGCCCGAAAAAAATCCTCGTGGACCTGGTGACCAATTTTTATAACAAGTAATGGTGAATAAATAATAATAAATAATGAAAATTAATTTTAACTATATATACATATAAAACCGTTCCGTGACTGAATGACTAAATGACTGACATATAGACAACGCACAGCCTAAACAGCTGAAAATAGAAACATGAAATTTGAAAGAAAACTCGAAACTTGGCATAAATATTATTCAAAACAAATAATAAAACGCATATTTTAGGATTTTCAAAAACAATCCTTAATAAGGGATACAACTGGTAATGAAGTTTCTATGGGCCAAATTCCACATGGGCGAAACCGCGGGCGGAAGAATCGTATATTAAAATAATTTAAACAAAATGAATAATGATTTAACCCTCACCGGTTACCCGGGGTCAAAATAATCCCAAACACAACTTCAAGCCAAAGTTACTATAAGTTTTTGGTGGCCACTTTTTATGATAAATCACTCAGTTTTCATAATTATCGTTCTTTTTTTCACTTCGAAATGGCTCTTTAGATATAAGAAAAAAGACCTTTTTTGAAACGTCCACTATGGAACAATTTTTTACTTAAACTATTATATCTTAAGAGTATCAACCTAAAATTTTATGAAAAAAAAATAGAAAATTGCAAGAATTGTTATTTGTTTTTAGTAAAAAAAAAGGCTTTTTTTACGTATTGATCCCTTGCTTATGTTTTCCGCCATTTTAAAATTCGATTAAAATATAATACTGAGAATGTCACATTCCAGAATGTTCAAACTAATAACCTGAATTTTTATGAATCATTCGGAACGATACGGCCAACGCGTCAATCATTTAAACATAGCTGGGGTCGTTGCGACCCCCCTACGACCAGCGAGTTATAGCCGAAACGTGTCACCGCGAAGGATTAAGAGAAATTATAATAAATAAGTAAATTTAAAAAAATAACAATTACAACATTATTTTTAAATAACTAAACAAATGAAATAAAAATATCAATTTTGCAAAAATCTCCGTTTAATTTTGGGCTACTAAGCTGTACAACATTAAAAACCCGCTTAAAATCCGTATGACAGTTCTTACGCGATGCGGTAAGAAACGTAACGAAAATGATTATGTTCCGTTGCCTGCGATCGAGCATTTTGATAAAATGTCACTGAACGTAATGAGCAAGTACACGGAGATTCGGGTTAATTAGAATTTTGGTGAGTTCAGTAGAGGGGAATGAGAAACACGACTGGGACTTCCTACGTTTCCTGAAAACAAAGAGAGAGAGAGAGAGAGAGTGAGAGAGAGAGAGAGAAAAGTTTAAGCGGACACACGGTGACTTGTCTGTTAAGAGGGTGGGACGATTTTAAAGTAGTGATAATATCGTCCGGTAATTACGGAGCAACTCCCTTGCAGCAGTGGGGGAAAGTGCGGGAGGCTGGGCAATTAAGCGAAGAGTTAGGTATAAATATTTCGCCAGGACGTCCGAGTGCGAGCGAGGCTGTAAGTTCTCAACGTGAGAAACGACGAGTTGAAGCACAGCGTGAGAAAAAGGTAGAAAAAGAAGAGAAGGAGACTGGGAGTTCTAGGCTCCCGAGCGAGTTAAGTTTTCAACGGCAAAAGGGTGTATACGTCGGTGCCATCAGATATCGTTGAATATATGAGCAAGGGCTTATTTCCGCTTACGTATTACTTTTCGCGATAGAACGAGAGCCCCACCAACGCCATTATCATCCTGACTGACATATGCACCTTTGGTGCATTTCACTCCTCCTCTGTACTAGATATCGAACTAAAGAATCGAACCTACAACTCAATTGAATGTTTATTTGGCAGCTTATTCGACGACGATTGATCCACTCGTAACAATTTTTGGGGTGATCTTCCATATGAGCTTGTTATAGCTCTCGTTATTATTCTGATTATTATTATTATTCTTTCCAAAAATTCACGAAAGGTAAGTAGAAAGTGGAACTGTTGACTCCCAGCGTTCCGACGGGCGTCAACATAACAGCCTATAGACTTGTCAATTTGATTCGACCACCTTGAAATTCTAGGGAGCGTTTATAAGATGACATACTGTCAAAATATGGTTATGAAAAGAATGATTTCTCATCTTTTACAACTAGGCATAACGCCTTAATTTCCATCCTGACCTATCGATCGTCTTATCGCGCTGCCATTCAACTGCAACTTTACTCCAAGTTTCGGTCCAATAAATATCCGCCGCGAAGTCTACCGTCCCATGTAACAGTTGCCCTTATCGCGGTAATCCTCGCGATTCCCGTGATGTTTACCAGTCCACATTTGGAGGGCAGGGGGGGGGGTGGAAACGGTACCTGGCATGATTCCCAAAGCCGAGGTAATAGTCGTGGGTCATTCTTCCTAGTGTTTGGAAGGCGCGATGCGACACACATTTGTACACTTGGGCTACAACATTGGTGGATATGCAGAGGCTCTCATGGCTCGTCGGCTGCTCATGGCAGGACTTAGCCACTGAGGCTGCTGAGACGTTGGGCTCTACTACTTAGTCCGACAGCGCGCTGGTCGTCTCTGCTTTAAGATAACTGTCGAGAGAACGAGAGAGAGAGCGTTATGGAATCCACCTATCCGCACTAGTCATGCATAAGCTTCCATCTCCATAAAGGAGTTAGTGGCGTCATCCTCGACGGTCCAGGCGGTACTTGTGTTTCATGAGGCTTAGCCCGTGGGCGTTAAGCCGCCCTCGACCTACATACCATCCGAGCCAGAACAACGATCAACTGCACTAAATAACTCCTCTGAGCAAACTCGCTACGTACACACGCAGACGAGAATATATAAAATCGTTGCTCTGGCAGAAAGCGATAGAGAAGAGATGTGCGGAGAAGTTGTCTCCGGAACACCAGAGCCAATAATCCGACCAAAGGATCTGAGCTATGCTCGTGCAGTCTCTTGCAATACAATTTTACCGTCGTCTACCTTGATTCTCGTCATACATTATTTGTGCACAACTGTGAATACTTACGTGGCGTTTCGGTCAGCGTCGTTGGAATGCAACGAACGTTCTTTTTTATTTATTTATTTATATTGCTCTTGGAAAACTGTCTCGGGGAAAATGTTAATATTGTTTAAAAATTAGCGCATTGCAACTATAAGAACGTCAGTGACGTAAAATAGCCCGGGAGCGTTTTTGTCGCTGTGGATCATTCATTCGCCAATTTTCACTCGTTACGAGTTCGCAATTTTTTTTATTGACGACCATTTATCTGTCATAAGTCTTGATTAATAATGACTTATCTGTCAAAAAAAAAAAAAAAAAATATCGTTAATTATTGGGTGAGTGTGCTGCCAATATGTTCAGCCCGGACCCGATTTTTAGGAAAACCCAAACAGACCCAAACAAGATATCTGGACGTTATTGTCTTGCGCATAAAATCTATAATTTTACCACACAATGAAATCATACATAAATACACAATTTATTCCATTCCACCGTTAGTTCAATTGAGCATTCGAGTTGATTGTGATTCGATCCAACAAATCTTCAATCATCAGAGATCAACCCTTCATAACTAAACAACGAAAAATTAAAAAATCGTTGACTTTATGGTAGGTTTTATTAAATAAAAAAACACAAATTTTGATTTAATTGCACTAAAAAGCCATAGAAAGGTTTGTAGCCATCGTGTGACAATGAGATAAATCGTGCGGTGACAGACATAAGTTTTCTTGTAATAGATGTACAGCTAGGCGAAAAAAAACTATAATCATGAAAGAAAAGTAAAAAAAAAAAGAAATATAGAGACGTGTACTCGAGTGGAGCAGGAAAGCTGCCAAAATGGCAAAGCCCCCGGAGCGATCACCCGTTAAAAGCTGCGACGTATTTCTCTCTCCATAAATATATATATATCTATATCGAAGAGTAGATTTATGAGTAAGTCGGACAAAAGTAGAGTCGGTTGGGGCTTACTTAGCCGGAATGGTGAGCCGCCAACGTGTCTGCTCGAGCCGTTAACGAGCGCTTAAATTCTGCACCAACGTATTCCAGTACAATTTTCATTCAACCCCCGACCCCCGAGCGCCGCCACGTTCCTTGCGACATTCAGCGCGTATCGCGCTATATGACTCCTTCAACTGTCGCTATATAGTCAGGCATTTGGCAAAACCGGGGGTGGCAGCGTTGCATGGCTGTATCTGGTGTAGACCAGAGAGTGGCACACTCTGCGAGAAATGAGCTTGAGATCTCGGAAGAAATGGGAATGAAGAAGGAAAGAGAACGATAAAGAGAGAGAGAGAGAGAGAGAGAGAGAGAGAGAGAGAGAGAGAGAGAACAACGATGGTAAGTAAAATACAGTATTACACAAGGGTTGAAGACATTCTCCCGCTGACTCGGCAATCCTATGCAGCAGGGTCTCTTCTCTCGAAACTATTGTTTCTTCTATGCTTCTATATACATGTGAATCTCTCATTGCAATGCCTTTTAGGTCCTTTATGTATGCTTTATTCGGTTGGCTCGGTCCCACAAAAAAATCCCGGTCTCTCTCTCTCTCTTGTACATAGATCTATGTAGGGCAAGGTGGGGCAAAATGAGGCTCGGGGTATAACGGGAAATGAGCTTGTTTGCGTGACAAGCACATGCACGAGGTGTGTAAATTAAGTAATGAGACTGGCAACGTAGCATTCAATCTGGCACCACTTGGGACGCGGGACTTGGAGGGGCGACGGGTAAACATTTAATACGTCTTCAGTACGAGTTGGAACTCGCTAGAGTCATTTGGTTATCCGTCGCCAGTTTTTTTTCGTGAAACTGTTTTTTTTTTCTAGTGCGTTCTAAAAATGAGTGACATCAATTTCGAGCAACGGTGTGCCATCAGGTTTTTCTTCTGACTTCGGCACATGGAAAGTTTTGCAAAACTTCAGCAGGTCTACGAAGAAAGTGTTTTGTCAAGGGCCCACGTTTTTCGGTGGTTTAAGGCATTTTCAGAAGGAAGAGAATCGATTGAAGATGCACCTCGCAGGGCAAGGCCTTCATCTTCAAGAATCGATGAAAAACTCGACAGAATCCGAAATCTTGTGCGTTCAGATAGTCGGTTGACAGTCAGAATGATCGGGGAAGAGTTGAATTTGACTCACACCACCGTTCATCAAATTTTTACCAATTAATTGGCGATGCGAAAAATGACTGTCACACAGCAATTTCAATAAACGAGTTTTTGCCCAGTAAAAACATTCCTGTGGCTCCTCTTTATTCGCCTGACTTGAGTCCTTGTGACTTCTTCATTTTCCCGAGATTGACAAATCACCTCAAGGGACGTCATTTTGGGACACTCAAAAACATTCAGACGTCTGTAAAGGAAGTTTTTTTTTAAGAGAGACAATATTGAATTGTAATTTTATTGGAAGAAAAAAATTGAAAAAAATTAGTCTCATTACTTAATTTACACACCTCGTATACGAGTCGACAGCGTCGGCATTCGTTCGTTGGTAAGTCCTTACTTACCTTACTTGAGTCAGAGTAAGTAGAACGTAGCTACCAAAACCAGTTTTTTTAGCGGATTTTTATTAATTTTCTTGCTAAATGCTTATGTGTAGCAAGGTAAGTAGACGACCTATGTGACCTTTCTTACCATAGGTTACTAGCAGTGTTATTAACGTATTCAACTTCCAATTCTTTTCGGACAAATTTGATTGAGGTTAGAATCGTCGAGCAACATACAAAAAATTGTTGTTTGAGGCAAAATAAACGGGCCATTATGGGCTGGTATCTCATTTTGCCCCTTCTTTACGGAGGCATTTTCATTTGTTATTTTATCATTCACCGCGCAACTTAACAGATAGCTGACATCGAGAGCATTAGTATTTCTCTTACTTAGTAGGTACCTACTTGTTTCACCAGATTTATTGCAAATGCGTTTTCTTTGTTTGCAGTGATAATGGTTCGTAACTACCAGAGACAAACTGCAAAAAAGGGACGAAGGGGACATGGGAAGAGTCGGCTGTGCTTGCAAATAGAATGGGTTTTCTTAGAGCTTAAGCTGCTTATTGTGTGCTAAACTTCATTCTGCCTCTTAGCTTTTCCTGTTTTGCCCCAAATACGGAGTAGAACGAGAAATATGCCACTTTTCATTTAGTTCCTGCTAGTTAAGAAAATTTGTTGATTAAGCCTAAAAGTGCAAATTAATATAACAACTAAGATTATAACTATTGTTTCTAATTCAAAAGTTTATTAATAAAACCGTTGATTTCGTACATATAAATCTTTTTGTCTCGAGTATCCCATTTTATCCCACCTACCCCTACGTGTTTTTTTTTTCCATACACATATGCACGTCTGCCCTATTTCCGTTTCTACATCGCTCACCGTGAAATATATACAACATTTCTACATACGCAAGCTGCGGCAAAGATGCATCTCGAATGAGGTCTCTCCGGTGAAAAGGCTTTTCCACGCGGTATTCTACAACGTACGCTCCCCCCCCCCCCCCCCTCCTCCTTCATCTTTTCCAGTCTTCTTTCTTACATATATCAGCCACATATATGTATCTACACCCACTTGAGCCTAGGTATATTTTTCCTCGGTATCTTCACGACCAAATTCCTCGCCCTCGTAAATGACACGCCTTTTGGTATCAGAGATGTAGGCGTCGGATTGCCCCCCAGAGGTAGCGAAGGGAAGAGATCAACCCGTATTTTTCACGACGTTGAAACAATGAAAACTCGTCGGCTCATTCGCATAAGATTTTTAGGGTTGAATGGCAGCAGACTGCGATCGCATTAACATATCGTGTATCTCATCCTAGACTCAGGAAGACACACCCAGCAGTCGTATACTAGGGAAAAATGAGGCAAAGCCGCGGATGAATATACGCTTTTATTGTCGAAAAAACGAATATGCTGGTGTGACGGCAATTGGTCATGTTGGAATAAAGGAAACGTGGTTGATAGGAGGGTGAGTCCGATATCCGGCGTGATATCTACCAATTATTGATTTTCATTCGGAAAACGAATATCGCACGAGCTAATTATACTCTGTTTACGGTCACTGTCTGTATAGCGGGAAGATAGGCGTTATTTTTGTTATTTTTCATAAGTACATTATAGCTTCATAAACAAATTTAAAAAAAAACGAATACATTTTTTTTTTTACTGGAGGAGATATAAGTCGTCTTGTAGGATCCTCTTCTGAAAATCCTTCCCGATGGTGGATTTTCTTTCTTCGTCAGATATGATCTGAAAAATAAAAAAAATTAAATATTCTTGTAAGCAAAAGTAATAATAACCTTAGCTAAAGTATAGGATAGGGAAAACATTTAAAAAAAAATAGTGTAGAAAATACAGCTGTTTGAAAAAAAACACTCTAATTTTTACCAAAATTTTGAGTTTTAAAAATCAATAAAAATGAATGCGGCATCCAACAAAAAGAAAAACCTATGCTACATCCTAGATAATATTATAAAGAATATGCGGTATAAATTTAATCCAAATCGGTTGAGATCTCGAGATTATATTTTCACCAGTTTGAAAAGTGGATCCTACTGGTCGAATCATATCTCCGCCATTAAAAAATATTTTTTGTTCTTTTTTTAAAATTTGTTAACGTAACTATTATGTATTTGTGACAAATAAAAAATATTTTCTATAATTAATAATTGCTTTGAATGTTTAAAAAATTTGTATACTTATTTTTCCGAGCGCCAAGGTGGTGTAACCCCTTAAATTAAATCGATAGTATAGGCAGTCGCACCGACCGAAATAGCTTATCGATTGATAAGCAATCGCGTATTTCAATTGAAATGATTGAACTCGCGCAGTTTCCAAGATGTCTCTATGAAAGAGATGTTTTGAAAAAAAATGGAAATTAGCAGCACAGAATATATGTATGGGTGCGCGAGGATATAGGGGATATATAAAAGGGAGAAACTACGAGATATTTTATGCTCCCTAAACTTACATCTTATCGGCTTTCAAGAAGAGACGATCCCTGCAAAAGGTACCCGTGAGAGAGTGCCTTCCGCTACTGTCGGCGCCTGACAGGACCAGCAGTCGTTACGAAACTTTATAACGACGACGTCGCCACGCCCGTGGAATTTCTTCATTTTATTCTCTCTCACTCTCTCTCTTTCCCTCTCTCTCTCTCTCTCTCCCTCTCTCTCTCTCTCCCTCTCTCTCTCTCTCTCTCTCTCTCTCTCTCTCTCTCTCTCTCTCTCTCTCTCTCTCTCTCTCTCTCTCTCCTCTCTAGCAAGCACCAAAGTTTAGTATACCATCAAATGTTTTTCGCTTACACGTCCCCCTCCCTATACCTACGCGGAAGTCCGTGCATATAAAAAAAAACATCGTTATACGACGCGCCCCCAGTGGGTCGGTCCCGAAGGGCGAGGAGTCAGTCATGCGGGGTAATTTTCAATTACGAACGAGGTTATATCGGCACCTCGGGGAGACTAGAGAAAAATGGCCCGTGCGTGAAGCCGATCGGCTATGAACGAAACAAATAATAATAACGTTGGTAATACGCGAAATCGATGTGTCATCGATTAAAAACGTCTTGACTGGAAAATAAAAAAAAAAGAAACTCTGGAATCTTTATACGGACACAGACACAAAGACCTGGTCGTTTATCTTTTTCAGTGAGCTCGAAAGTATTCCATCGAGGTTTGAGCACGACTTGAGAAAAGGAAAAAAAAAAGGAAAATTCGATTTCGCGTTCTATTGTCAAGATTTGGAAGGCCCCTTTGCGAAATGCTACGATTACTACCGATAAAATTCGTCGAGGGAACACGGCAGCGAAGTGAGAGGCGCATGATTGCCTCCGTGTTGTAATTAAAAGAAAGATTAGTTTTGCCGTCTATATATATATATTGCTAACCAAAGCGCTCTTCCTGGTTGAGTTTCATGATGCTCGGCCCCCCGCTCTCGTCAGCCTCTCATCGTTTCGTTCTTTCTTTCCTTTTTTTCTTATTCTCCTTTGAAGAGGGTAGTCGAGAGAGGGTGAATTTGGGACTAGCGACACTTGAGCGATCGTTGGAATTTAATGAAGTCGCGGACTCGTGGACGATGACGACGATTACTTCGAGCGATCACAAAAGATGTAGCAAATACCATTATGATGGAGATACGAGAATAGTATTGAGTACTAGATCGATCAGCGCATCGTTTAAGACTACCGTCTTTTTTTTTGCGACACCGAACCGACTTCTTAAGGGCCTTTTCTATTTCGAAGACTCAAAAAATAAGCAATTAAAATTTTTTTTTTTATTCATCAGTTGCATGTATCAATACACACTTTTTTTTTTGCTCAAAGGTACACTCTTATTGAATAGAAAACAATTTTTGTGTTGCAGATGAATGTACATTTATTTAAAAATTTATAATTGTGTAAAGGCATGAAAAAAGTATGTCGCTGGCATTGATGATTTCCGCCCGCCAGATAATCTGAAACAATAAATAGTAAAAGATTCTCAATCTATATGAGTGTCGCTATCGCCCGAACTAGAATTATTTTAAAATATCAAAAATGTTTTCTATTCTGTAAGAGTGTACCTTTAAGCGAAAAAACAGTTTGTACCGATACATGCAATAGTTTTTGAAAAACAAATTATTAGAAATAGCTTTTTTTTGAGCCATCGCAGTAGAATATCTCCTTAATAGCTGATTTTACACGTTTTGCATGTTTTGAATAAGACACCAATAGCGCGTTAAAATTTAATGAGTTTCAAGTGTTTGAAAATACGCATAAAATGTGTTTGAATTCTCTGTAACACACATAAGTGTGTTGCTTTTAAGTTGTGTATGGCATTTACACGTGTTAATTCATAAAAAATACACACCTTACGTTTAACAAATAACACATATGTATTCGCAGTGTACGCGAGGAAAGAAGAATATTTTTCTCCCTCATCGCTGAGCATTCTGATTCTAAGGAGCCGAACAAAATTCCTCTTGCCCGAATATTGAACGGAGCAATATGCCTTTCCCAGATTATCCTATCGTTTCAATAAGAAAACTTCAATTTTTTTCCCCACGATATCCCAAGATTATACGTAATCCCAAATCGAGGATTATATTTAATTATATTATTCCGTGACGTGATTCTCGGGTATTTCATATTCAACGGGGATGCGCCAGGTGTCCCGTACACAAGCCCCTCCCTCTCCCCTCGTCTATATATAGGTATAATACAACGAGAACGACGATGTTGTAGGAGAGAAGGATATAGATATACATATCGATCAATTTTGAGAGCTTTTTGCCTCATCCTTCTCATCCCAGCGGAAATGGCGATACGAGACGAAGTGTGCAAAGAGAGTAGGAGGGAGGGAGTGAGAAGCTTATTGGAGGTAACCCTCCAGTAGTAATGTCATGCTAAGATCAACTTTGTATTCCACGCATCACTTCGCAGAGCACCGGTTGAGCGGTACCCGAGCTTTTCCAAAATTCAGGCCATTATCACGAAGCTGTTTCTTATCAGAGCGGTAACTCATGTGGGCGTTTCCCTTGGTAACTCGTCCTTCACAGCATTATCAATATATATATATTCTTAGTAAACTCAATTCATATGACCGTTTTTTATTTACTGAGTTCCAACGTGTACCCTTGTGGCTTTTTACGTGTTACCATTCCAAATTGAACCCTTTCCTATCACTCCTTACCCGCACTTTGCTAATCTAACCTAACTTCCGTTGCGTCCACAGCCGTTCTAAGGTAAGCGTCCACAGATCAACATCAAATAGATTTATTAGGCGTAATCTAAGGGATAGCCATGCACAAGGCCCTCACACTCACGTTGACCATTTCAGTATAGCTATGAGTGAACAGGAAGTACCAGCGTCTGTTGCGCAACGCGTTATTATTTGTTTTCTTATCAACGAAGGTGTGAAATCGAATGAACTTTTGAAGAGACTCTGAGCACAGTTCGGTGATGCTACTTTGAGTAAAATTGAAGTGTTCTATTGGGCCCAGAAGATCCGAAATGGTCGTGATAAAGTGGAAAATCAAAGCCATAAACAGCTATCAGTCGGAAAAGTTTTGGCTCCTGTGTTTTAAGACTCAAAAACTGTACTTTTGATTGACTACCTACATGATCCAAGAACGGCGAATGCGGTCTACTACTGCCAGCTGCTTGATCACGCTAAGACTTCTTATCGTAACAAACGACGCCGACATCGGATTCGCGATGGCTTCCTTATGCACGACAACGCGCGGCCGCATGCAGCAGCTCTAACTCGTGATGAACTCACTAAATTACACTGGCAACCTCTTTAACACCCACCTTACGGTCCATACTTGCCCCCATGTGACCGTATGCTTGGTCCACTGGAGGAGGCATTAGGAGGGGAAAGATTTGAAGACGATGCTGCGGTCGAAGAGTACGTGTGCAATTGGCTACTGGGGCAGCCATCTTTTTTTCCATGAAGAGATCAAAAAGCTTCCTATCCGATGGAGAAAATGTATATCTGTTGAAGGAATTATATAGCAAAGTAAGGCACTCCATTTGTATTTTTATACATCACCAATACATCTGTGTTAAAAAATTCCGTTTTATATTTGAATGACCCTCATATGTTTGTAAATATTTGTTTTCCCATAAGGGCATCGTCTCTTCCTTTTTTACATGCCACTCGTTATTCCATCTTGAATTCAAACTTATAAATATATAGGTATATGTACTTACATATGTAGCTAATAGAAGGGACAAACGCTACGATGTTGTGGCCGGAATTTGAAGGAGAAACTTTGAGCCACGAGTGCTTTGAGCCAAAGTTTCAAAGTTTCGCAGTACGAGCCCGTGCGACTTGATCGGACCTCATCGCAATTCGTCCCTCTCATACGTATAGGATACCTGAAGCAAGACTCGAAGGTCCTAGCAGCGCGTGTATGTACACGACAATAATATTATTAGTCATACCTGAGAATCCGATACCCGATCCCCGAGAATACCGGACACAAATGGAAATTTCTTATCTTTTCAGTCTGAGAAAATACAAACATGGAATATAACCTTTGGAGCATTTGACCCTTTTAGAATGGCGAATGAAAAGTTGGTCGTTCCGTATCCGAAAATAGCACAAGACCGGGAGGGCTCCGAAAGAACCGACAGCCGAGCTCTTGCAGTGAGTTTTGTCGACTGTACGAAGCCGGAAAAGTTGCTCGTCTTTGTACACATACTACGAAACTCTTCAGGTGAAAGGAGCTTTACTTGCGACGGGGAAAAATACATTTCCGCTTTAATAGAGGTTCACACGTGTGTGTAGTTGTATTCTTATAGCTGCGTTTGTATAAAAAGAAAGAAAGAGAGAGAGAGAGAGATAAATAGAGAGCAATAGTCAATCGTTTTCGGTAGCAAAATGGATTTACCTGGAGCACAGGACCAATTGGAAAAATGTCTTTCTCGTACTCGGTCCTCGGCATCGTCGGATCGAGTTCGTTTACCGGAAAATGCTTCATGCGCATAGTGCTCTTTCCGATAGTGAGTGAATCGCGGCTGGTTATGGTTTTGTCGTATAGCGTCCCATTACCAAGCGACGTACGCGATTGGAGAGGCTCTTGGTCTAGTCAATATAATCGAAAATATATCAAAAGAATATAGATGTTTATTAGGCTTTCATGAATTTTCCAACAGGTTCTTATTGGCTCGATGGTCGTTGAGCCGCGTTGGCTAAGTTCTTCATCAAGCCGTGGCGCGCGAGAAGGAAATGCAGAGGGCGTTGCGCGGTGGAACAGGAAGGACAGGGCGAAGTGATGGGCGTGTTAAATCGGCCACGGAGCTACTCGTCGAGCTAATTAAGAGCATCGTAAAGACGGGGCGAGGATGTATATGCTGTCGTTTCTGACATGCGGGAGGAGAACGCCGCACACCGGCTTTACGGCAGGCAATTCGTATTAATAAACGAACCCCGCTCCCCCCCCCCCCCCCCCCCCCCCCAATGTATATATTTTCCACCGTATATAACCGACGTATCCACCGCGCGATTGTGCAAGAGCTGCCAAGGGTGGATAGGACGAGGAGTATAAAAATAATAATTAAAATGCATGAGGTCGTAGCGTCTTTAATCAACTTTCCAACACTCCCCGCGGGGCGTAGGAAAATAAAAATTGTTTATGGCTGATAATTAGTGACGGTTAAGTGGCGTCTTTAGAAGGGATGGGGGAGAAAAGAAAATGAGATCGAGAGAGTGAGAGAGAGATGGGGTTGTCTCAACTGCTGCTGCTGGTGGTCGCTCGGTCTACGACGAATTGCAGCATCAACAAAGCTCTTTCTTCCGCGGACAAGATGAGATCGGACTGAGAGACGTTTATTCCAAAACGGTCACCAGACGACAATACAGCTTTGTTAAGGAGCTCAAAAGTGTAGAAAAGCTGGAGCTTCAAATCCGTAATTGATTGTGCCCTACGAATATATATCTTCCCCGTAGGATTTCGCCACTTAGAACTTTAATCGAAATTGGGAGCGGGAGAAAAGACGCGGAAGACTTCCGAAGTTTCGGAGGAGAGAGAGAGAGGGAGAGAGAGAGAGAGAGAGAGAGAGAGAGAGAGAGAGAGAGAGAGAGAGAGAGAACACTGACGCGAAACAATGGAAAACGCCTCCAGGATCGCGAACAGTTCGGAATGACTTTCGGTGGGATTTCCTTCGTATTATTTTTTTATCTATCGCGCTCAGGCGTCTGGCTAACGATTGCGGAGTACGAGAAAGGCTCGTGAGAGACACACGTGGGAGATCGATAGTCTCAGCGCAGTACCTCAAAACCGGGAGGTACGAGCTGAATTTTGGGAGCAGGAGAGGGAAGACATTCAGGGGGAATCTATTCTGAGGAGGCAGCTTTTGATTGGACCCGTACAAAAATTGTCGTAGGCATCCGATTAGATTTCCATACTTGTTGCCACTTGCTGATAGGAATCCAATGCGTCATCGCATTGACGGTCTCCACAACAAAAAAAAAACATTACACGTAACTCTTTCAGGCGTGCGAGCTAAAGGAATTATGAGTTTCTCACTTAAGGCTTGCACAATCTCGACGTTTTTTCCCCTCAAGCATTATTGGAATATTTCATTCCTACTCACCGTAGATAAGTCTGGACATTTTTGATAGCCTTATTATTTCAGTAGAAGTCCATTCAAAAGCAATTACTCAAGCGAGCTGGGTGCTATGGGGTTGCCTTATAAGTTTCGGATCAGGGCAGTCAGGCAATCTGAAAGTGTCCTGAATCGAACCCTATCGAAATTTCTAGGCGCGAAATTCTGTTTGAGACCTCAAAAAAACATTTCAAACGACGTCATTTGGGACGTAATCCATGTGAATACCGCACGTCACGTGCGGTATTCACATGGATTTCAATGTGGACTTCCTAAATGCGCTGCCCCTATTGAATCCCTTTTGGGATGTGGTAGGATCCTGAGATCCAATAAATTGTTGCATGGGGAAGTCTACGTTTCCACTATTCTCATTTGTTCATTGGGACATAGCGACTGCACGTATTTGGAAAGATGTCAATCAGGCCTGTTGGATTTTCTAACCATCGACAGCCCTTGTAGCAGAATTTTTTAATCTTTCCTATTCTTTCGCCCTTACGGACGTTTATGAGACCATCCCAAGCCACCGAATTCCTCCCATCCTTACAGCTTGATTCATCGCGTAATAAGCTTTACGGTAACCCGACTTCCCCGTACCTTGAATTATACAATCCCCGCAGTATTCGCCACGTGGTCGCGCGGGCTCTTCCGAATTAAAAGAATATTGGCTGAGTCCCTTGCCACGCCGCGTAAATCCACCCCGTAATCTCGGCAACGACGGAAATCCGCCCTTCACCGGGGTAGCTACTCAGAGGTCGCTTTCGGCCTCGAGAGATTTCTCCTCGGGTAGGTAGACGTCATTGCCTTTCGCGGTGTGACACGGTGGAATTCGCCGCAAGAAGCACCCTCCCCGAAAAGATTAACGTTGCCTGTCGCGCAAACTCTCCAAGGATCCAGGGTGTTTTCACCCTCGTCACAAAGCCTGCCGGAGAATTAGCGAACCAGGTGCTTTGCTGGAAACTGCGGGGTGTGTCTCGGATATACAGTTGGTGGAGCACTGTTGGTTGTTCTCTGAACGAAGAAGAGATTGTGCTTCGCCGGTAGGTCCGAGTTACCTCTCTCTCTCGCTCTCTAGTTTCCTCTTGTTCCGGTATCCAAGGCCAATTTGCCAATTAAACTACCTGCGAAGAAGCGAAACTAACCGGACAAGCGGGGCAAGGCGACCCTCCACTGTTCCTGACGCCACTGAAATACCTGTGCTCGTTATAACGAGTGGTAGGAGAGCGAGTAACTAGACGCAGTCTAGGGCTGTCAGGGGGTGGCACTTGCTACTTCCACTTAGAGAGTCAGAGAGAGAGAGAGAGAGAGTTTCGCCAGCAGGGTCGACTTCCGCGTGGTCGGTAGCGCGTTTGCACTTTCACCCCGTCTAGAATATATCCTGGGAGGAACGAGCGACTGGATGGTGGGATCGGTATAAGAAAGCTACATTATTGCAGGGTATTCGGTCTTCACGGACCATAGAGCCCTCGGTCGCATGCCAGTAACTTAGAACCAGCCTGAACTAACGGCTTTTGTACGCATGGGTTATTTCCCATCTCTCTCTCCCTCTCTCTCTCTCTCTCTCTCTCTCTCTCTCTCTCTCTCTCTCCGAAGGCGAGAGAGCTCCGTCTCTCTCCCCCATGAAGGTCTCTAATGAATGAAAGAACCCTTTCTATCTCGAGTCGTCCCGGTCACTCGTGCTCCAACCACGGGAAAAGCGTTGCCTCCGGGTCTTCTTCTCGAGGTCTTGGACAGCTGGATATAACTCTGGGGTGTCGAGCTGCCTCGTTCCCTTTAAATTCTTCTCTTTTTCTCTCCGGCTGTAGAGTCCTTATAGCCAGTGGCAGAGTGTTCCACACTTTTCTCGTTGTATTCCACTTTTATTGGCGCATTATCCAGCGGGTTGTACACGAAATGGAACACCGTTCAAGGGCTTCCGCTTAAGCAGACTTCGTTGCGAGGTATCACCTCCGGAAAAAAAAATGTTCAAGTATATCATAGATAAACTATCCATATTCATGTACGCAAAGTTTCAGATAAGATCAACGACTAAATAATAGAGATGCAAATTATTAAACTTAGGATTTTTAACACAAGGCTGATGGGAGAGTCACCCTCAAAAGATTTGTATCCAGTAATATCTTTGCACTCCCTGAGTCAAAATTTTCGAGCCGCGTTCAACCCGCAAAATAAAGGCCTCCTTCCCCGAGCAGAGATCGGCGATAGCGGATTAACCGATAGCGATCGGGGACCTAAACGAGGGCACAGTATTTGAAATACTAATACGTTAGGGCCTCCGATGAACTTCCCAAATGGCAGACACTGGACATTGTCACTCAAAGGCGGCCAATGCAGAGCGTAACTGAACCTGCGAAACCCCAGGTGGGCCTATTTTAAGCGCTCCCGCAGAAACTACTGGCTCCCCTTTCGGTCTACTGTAGGCGCACTGTATACCCACCGGACCCTCCATTCAGCGAAAACGTATTTATATCGTCATCGAACGGGTTACCGACCCGGCCACAATGGAGTGTTGATGGAGAAGATACCGAATTTAGGCTCAAAGCACGCTAGGTGGAATCGAAGCAACGGACTTGAGATCGAAAGCAGGTTAAGCAGACCTGTGTTCTGCACATTTCAGTGAAACTGGGGGTCGAAAGTAGGTTTGGGAGGACTAGCAGAGGCTACACTGGACCAAATGGAGGCTTCTTCGTGGCGCTGATCTCGACAAATGGGGCTTGGTAGGTTGAACGGAGGCTGGTGGCTTGTACATGACAAAAAAAATGGGTCCTGCGAGTGTTCAGAGTAGGCTATAAATTTTGACTTGAGTCACGCAACAGATATTGACACAAAAAAACTACAGTAACGTTGGGTAGGTCATGAGGACTCCAAATACAATTTAAAAAGTTCTGGTTTAACGCCTCATGTAAAAAAAGATACTTAATGTTATAATGTCGAAAGACTTGAAGTTCCGAGAGGTTTCACGATCGTGTGAAGATTCACCAGGGTTGCGGAAGTCAAGTCTTTTGTATAACGCAGAAGCGCATTCGCGGGAATTGAAGCATCAGCTACCTAACCTTAAATTCGATTGTGATCGACGTATAGGTAGGACAATTGGATTCATCGTAATAAAATAACAAATTTAATCGATTCATGAAACTTAATAGTTAATGGATTAATGGAATGTAACACCTCAACTTCCTTAAATGCCGTCAACCGCTCTCGCGGAGTCACCAACTTTACCCTCAGGGACTCTCATCTCTCGTGGGGCTCCACGCGCATTGCATTCTCGCGATGATCGGATCTGTAATGACGTCTTCTTAATCTTTTTCCTCATCGTATTCTTTCGCATTCCCAAATTTCTTGGCCTGAAAAATGAATCCTCGGGATTCTTTTGCGACCAATTCCCAGGTCTCTTCTTCAAGTTTTTTTTATTCCAAATCCCCGACATATCGGATACTTCTTCCCAGGAAGTTTCGTCACCATTGGAGCATCGCACATTGATTCTTCACGCTGATACGATATTCTGGTTTTTCCAGTATACTTCTTCAGGTCGGAGCGATTTGCGAGCGTTGAAGAGCGGGGACCACAAGAAAATCCAGGGAAAAACAATCCTGGGATGTGTGTTGTATAGTATGAGGGTGCAGCAGGTGACGAAATGGTGGAATGACGAAGAGAAACAGACAAAGAGAGAGAGAGAGAGAGAGAGAGAGAGAGAGAGAAAGAGGCCAGTCCGAAGAAATATAAGAGATGAGATATATGGCTCTGTCGCGAAGCGAGAATCCACGAGAAAATCCACACGGCAGAGCTGCAGCAGAGTCTCCGACGAGGTGCTAAGCGATTCTGAAGTATGACTAATGCGGAGCTTCGTTCTCGCCGCGACGAGAATGTGTGCGGACGAAAAACATAATGCGGTTGAGGATTCGCGACCGAGCGCAAGATGTGCACTCGTCGCACCGCTGGCAAAGTCACTTTTGTATGTGCGAGAATATCCTCCAACTTGACGTCATTCATATACAAAGTTATAAAGACGATAAAGTACATATACGTTTTATATATACACAGGGTGACAATTATAAGTTGGCTACGGGTTTTCTAAAGACCTTGTGCCGAGATTTTGCGACTGAGAAAAATATAATTTTCAGCGGTTTTCGAGGTCCTCTTCGAAAAAAAAATAACGCGTTTTTGTGACGACTGAGTATTTGCGAAGTGATGAGTGTGATGAGTGAGTATTTGCGATTTTGTGATGAGTGAGTATTTGCGAGTGATGCATTCTGGAAAAAATTTGAAAGACCATTTTGAGTACAGCAGAATGAAGATTATTTAATTCCGAATATGAAATATCCCGAAAATTTTGTTTTGTTCATCCCGTCATGAAGAAAAAAATGATCAAAGATGCATTTTAAAGTCGATTAGTGAAATTTGATTTTAATTAACTTAATAGAATTTAATTTTCATTTACTTAATGGAATAAAATTTTTATTAATTTAATATAATTTACTTAATTTGATGGAATTTTATCAATTCGATGGATTTTAATTTCAATTAAATCATGTTTTGCACGTTTTGTAAAGACAATTGCGAATGAATGATTATTTTTTAATTGCCGGATGTATAAAACCGCATTCCACCAACCAGATGACGATTGCGTACTTCAAAAATGACTCTTCTTTCACTCTTATCGTCAATTTATCAAACCCTCCCGACGGAGTCGATGGCAAAAATTCCAGAATATTTTGCAGTCGATCTTGCAGCCAAAGAAGTACGTTAAGCATTCCAAATTTCGAAATTGAAGGTCTTTTTTTCTTCTATCGCGACAAAAGCAATTGAAAAATATAAATTTTCGTACTTCGGTTCATTTATTAACAAGCGTACTACAATAAATTTAAAAAATCAAATCCAGCTATCGTGAAACCAAATGAAAAAGAAATCTGTCAAATTAACCTTTTGCTTTTTACACTTGCACCGTTTGCATTTTATTGTTTCTTGAGAGTGCTCCAACTTAACGACTCAGAGCTCAATGTGTTTTGCCAACGGTTTAATATTTGTCACGCGTTGTTCCATTGTTGAAACGAATTCCCATAAATCCAAACGAATTATAAAGCGCACTTGGGGACATACAGTTCATTATGTTAATTAGACTCGTCGGGCAAATATCCACTCCAGCGCGTGGTTGGAAAAGCCCCTTCGTGTATACACATTGCTCGCGATTCGAGCTCGCAGTACGTTGTACCTAAATACACGCAACTATACGTAATTCCGTATACGTGTCTACATATATCTATATGGGAAAAGGCCATTTTGAATCCGTTACATCTATCTAACGATAGCTACCAGCACGTTTGGGTGTTTTGAGGACAGGCCTTGATTTTTTTGTTTGTTATCGACTTCTTGATTCTGGTGACAGGATTTTCCTTAAAATGACCTTTGTATAAATGCGTTTCCATTCATACAAGGGTGATTTTGAAGACTTTGGGGCTTACGTAATATTGGGTTTGGGGGACGATTGGCTAAAATTAGGACCCCTCGAAGTCGAATCTCTGCAAAATCACCTTTCCTCGTATATACGTGGTGTGTAAATTAAGTTATGAGACTGGCAACGTAACGTTCGATCTGTCAGTACTTGGGACGTGGCACTTCGTGGAGTGGCAGGTGAACATGTGATACGCCTTCAGTACGAGCTTGAACTCACTAGAGTCATTTGGTTGTTCGTCGTAATTTTTTCGGGAAACTGTTTTTTTTTCTAGTGCGTTCTAAAAATGAGTGACATCAATTTCGTGCAACGTTGTGCTATCAGGTTTTGCTTCAGACTTGCGCACAGTGCAACGGAAACTTTTGTAAAACTTCAGCAGGCCTACGGACTCAGTGTTTTGTAAAGGGCCCATATTTTTCGATGGTTCAAGGCATTTTCAGAAGGAAGAGAGTTGATTGAAAATGAACCACGCAGTGGAAAGCCTTCATCTTCAAGAACCGATGAAAATGTCGACAGAATCCGGGATCTTGTGCGTTCGGATCGTCGGTTGACAGTCAGAATGATCAGGGAAGAGTTAAATATGACTCACACCACCGTTTATCAAATTTTTATCAATTAATTGCGGGTGAGAAAAATGACTGTCGCACAGCAATTTCAATAAACGAGTTTTTGGCCAGTAAAAACATTCGTGTGGCTCCTCAGCCTCCTTATTCGCCTGACTTGAGTCCTTGTGAGTTTTTCCTCTTCCCGACATTGAAAAATCACCTCAAAGAACGTTGTTTCACGATACTCGAAAACATTCAAACAGCTGTAACTGACCAGCTGAAGGATATTCCAGTGTCCGAGTTCCAGCACCGCTATGAGGATTGGAAAAACCATCTCCTGCGCTGTGTGGCTTCCCAAGGATTACAATATTGAATTGTAATTTTATTCGAATAAAAAAAATAAAAAAAAACAATCTCATTTCTTAATTGACACATCTCGTATATAGAGCAATGAAAACGCGTGTGCATGATGGTATAATTTCTGGTTTGCGATTTTCATCGCGGTATCCGGCCCTAGTTGCATCTACTCCAATTTTCAGGGTACGTTAAATACGACTGGCTGCTGTGGCTTTCACCACACCTAGTCTGCTTTGGCCCAAATGTCGGTAGAATTTTCTTTCAGTTCGTCGCAGAGGATGCAGGGTTCCTCGGGCTTTTCGTCTCCCTCCCTCTCTCTCTCTCTCTCTCCCTCCCCCTCTCTCTCTCTCCCGCTCTCTCTTCCTTCTCTCGCTCGTCCTTGCTGTCATATGGATTCATTCAACTTTTACCCTCCCGATCTCACGCTCGCATTTACTATGTGCAGGGATTCGCTCGTGTAAAGTGTTTCCTCTGCGCTTCGTGCTTTGCGATGCGTACATGAGGACCTGCTAATACATTTGGTACCGGAGAAACGTAAGCGTTTCTCCACACTTGACATTCGAGAGCAGAAACTGCGATCAATTAAATTTATCAAAGCGAAAAATCTGTTTAGATTAATTCGATTATATATTTACCATTTATGGACCTAATTTCAGTTGAGTACCATTTGTTGTGGACACTGCTGGTGGGAAATAACAATCTTTATTTTTTCAAAAGTAATTCACATTTGTAATGTACACCGGGAGTCGACAGTTAAATTTAAAAATGTCAAAAAAACGTTTCAAACAATTTATTCATAACGATTCGTCCTGATAGTTTTTTTTTTACGATTTTTCTTGATCGTTTATTTATAAGGATTCGTCCTGATCGGCTTTTTTGTTACGATTCGTCCTGGTAGTTTATTTTTAACTATTCGTCCTGATAATTTATTTCTAACAATTCGTTCTGATAAAGTATTTCTAACATTCGTCCTGATCGTTTTTTCGTAACAACTCCTCCTCGTAATTTATTTCTAACAATTTGTCCTAGTAATTTAGTTATGACAATTCATCCTAATAGTTTATTTGTAACAATTTGTCCTGGTAATTTATTTATAACAATTCGTCTGGACTATTGATTTATAACAATTCGTCCTTGTCATTCATTTATATTCGTCCTGATCCTTTATTTATAACTATTCGGCCTGGTCATTTATTAATAACAATTGATCCTGATCATTATTATTCTGGACTCGTGTTCTTGTTATTCCCAGTAGGGTTGACATCTTCATCACATTATTATATAGAATTGAGATCTTCATCGAATTATTATATAGCTTTGGCATCTTCATCGAATTATTCTACAGAGTGCTCAAGTTTGAAGGCACCGTAAATTTGCAGTTTGAACGGTATGCGTGAAGCATTGTTGAATAATTGCAGCGACGGGAAAAAAAAATTGTGCCTCGTATGGTCTGGTCTTCTCCCAAATGAAACGTATACGCTTTACGCTCGATGTATTTTGCATACGGTTTTCTTATAAATTATCTCGTATGAGTTCGTAGACAGATGAATCTCATTTAATCAACATCCGCGGACGAAATTCTCATTGCATATTCCCATTTCGAGTGAGAGCTACCGCAACGGTGATGTGGTGGAGAATGCATAGAATCACGTGGCCATATTACTAATGCAGATATCATCCGCGGGATAGGGCTCGACGCGGAATATAATACGCGAAATACGGGGCTAAAATTTAGGGCCCCGATGAATTCACAATGGCGAAGAGTACACAATACAATATCCGAGTATATGTTGGATACGTACAAAAAAGGCTTTCTATCTGTCTGTCTGTCGCTCTTCTATCTCTTCTCTCTCTCTCCCTCGTCTGCTATGCCCATTTCCATCCTTGTCTCTCTGACCCCAAACATTTCGCTGCTTACCGTAATGCTGCTCGGCGGACAAAAAGTTCAAAAACTTTTGGGCAACGTTCCAACGCGTGCGATCAAACTCGCCATTTCTTTAATTCTACTTTCCAAACAGACATTCGCCTTTTGATTAAAAAAAAAAAAAAATCATTTCTCAATGCAATCTGGAGATAATTTTATCAATGCCTAATCCTTTATTGACGAAATTGTTTACAATGATACTAAATGTCAGAATGAATTTTACATTATTTCCATTTGGACAATTGAATTGCAAAAATTCGGAATTTCACGGGAACTACAATTTTTTCAAGGCTTTCGTTAACGTATGCGAGATTTTTTTTAAATCAAATTTCAACCATGATGTTGCATACTTTATGAAATACGTATGTATGATACGTGGAATGAGTAACGAAGCGCGGAGCCTTGCACCACCCGGAACCGCAAATATTTCGGTGCAATTAGGTCGAGCCGATAATGGACGGGAGGAGCCCGTGGTTATCCGAAAAGCTCGCTGTCCGAGTCCGCAACGTGTTATTTTGGCTCATTCTGAGAAACTCTCCTCCCCCCCGTCACGGCTACGAATCAATATAAAACAATCAAATTGATCAACTAAATGTGATCTTTTATAAATGTCCATTCGTCAAGAAGGCACAAATATTTATACGCTTGTAATACATATGTAGCTACATCGAAATATTCCATTTGCACGATCGAATCAAAATTTTACTGCAGCGTGTAAAAAATCAAGCAAAAAAAGTCCATGCAAAGGGAAAAACGGAATCAATCCTAAATCAATCGACGATGGATCACGGGGGTATGGACCAGACTAGAGTTTTCTTTTTTTCGGCAGCAACGAGAAATTTACAATATACACTAGCAGTCTACAGTTTGACTTCAGTATGGCAAAAAAACGCTATAGACAATTTGTTCATAACGATTCGTCCTGATACTTTATTTATAAGAATTTTTCCTGACATTTAATTTGATAACGATTCGTCCTAATCGTTTATTTATGACAATGCGACCTCATAATTTATTTTCAACAATTCGTCCTAATAATTTATTGATTATTCCGATTATTTCGTCCTAAACGTTTATTCATAATAATTCATGATTTTGCCTCATCCTGAGATGCCCTCCTGTCCCTCGTGCTACGAATCAATATAAAATAATCAAATAAATCAACTATCTGTGATTTTTTTTTAAATATCCATTCGTTGAGGAGGCATAAATATAGATAGGCTCATAACACATACATATCTATATTGAAATATTCCACGGGCACGATCGAATCAAATTTTACTGCAGCGTGTAAAAAATCAAGCAAAAAAGTGGATGCGAAGAAAAAAATGCATTAATCCTGAGTCAATCGACGCAGGATCATAAGAGTACGAATTACGGTGGAGTGTTCCCACCGTACAAGTGTACGAGGATCTTTTTTTTGTCAGCAGCGTTAAAAATTTGCAATATTCACTGATAGTCCACAGTTAGATTTCGAAATGTCAGAAAAAAACGTTCTAGACAATTTTTTCATAACGCTGCGCCCTCATACTTTATTCATAACAATTTCTCCTGTTATTTTATTTATAACGATTCGCCCTGGTCGTTTATTTCTAACAAGTTGTCCTCATAATTTATTTATAACAATTCGTCCTGATCATTTATTCATAATAATTCATTATTTTGGCTAATCCTGACATGCCCTCCTCCCCCTATCGCTACGAATCCATATAAAATAATCAAATAAATCAACTAGTTGTTTTTTTTTAATATTCACCAAATAGGCATAAATATTACTTGAC
The DNA here is from genome assembly GCA_963932345.1 of Ophion ventricosus. Taxonomy (NCBI): domain Eukaryota; kingdom Metazoa; phylum Arthropoda; class Insecta; order Hymenoptera; family Ichneumonidae; genus Ophion; species Ophion ventricosus. The sequence goes on from OZ010717.1 coordinate 27,060,634, forward strand.
TGCTAATACATACGTAAATACATCAAAGTTTTCCACGTGCACGATGGAATCAAGATTTAACTGCAATGTAAAAAATCAAGCAAAAAGGCCCATGCAAAGGAAAAAAAACAAAATTAATTACGTATCAATCGACGAAGGATCACGAGAGTACGATCCACCGTGCAAGTGTACGAGGAGATATTTTGTGGCACAATCGTTTCCCTCCGTAGTTCAATTCTCACATACGTGTGTAATACACAAAGGCTCTTCATGGAAAATCAAAAGGATACAAGCCGTGCTATTCAACGAGTGGAGCAGTTGGAATTCAGCCCTTTCGTTTTCCAGTGCTCGAATGATTGTTCGTACAAAATGGTGAACAAGAAGAGCCATCGCTCTGTTATCGAACCAATACTTTCTCACCTTTCTCTCCTCACCTCGGTTACCCCAACCCTACCTCGGCTTCCCTATTGTGTATGTGTATATATATATATCCTTTTCCTTCTTCTTCCCAGGCTAGGCTCACCCGTTACCCTTATCGGCTCAACAAATTTAACTTGATTTCCTATACGGACTTTGCCAGAGCTCCGGGGAAATACAGGAGGCACTGACCGGCTATACGGAGTCCGTTCCGTTTCGTCTAAACTCGTTTTACGATAAAGGATAAACCTTCGGAACTCACACATATGTATATATACACATATACCTGCCCTCTGAGGGAATTCGACACAGTCAGATGGATTTCATCCCTCTGGCGTCTTGCCTTCGCCACGAATACTCTCCAGACCCAGAAAAACTATGCTCCATCCTTTCTTCGTTGTTCACCGCATCGAACAGTATCGAAAACCTTTTTTTTTTCACGATAATAATTCGTGCGGTAACGCAAAAAAGTTTATACGGTCTTTTCACGTGCTCGTCTCGAGCTAGAAGAAAGTCGACTGAATGATGAGCAGAAACTCAAGCAGTGTTCTAGTCTAGAGGCCCACAATTCCGAAGTTTTTTCGGACTTGATAACGAAAAAAAAGAGAAAATATTTTTAGTATCCTTTTTTTTACAATCTTTCTCTTGGTATTTTCAGAATTTACAAAAAAAAATTTTCCGCAAAAAAAATAAAATTAAAAATGTTACGGACCTCTAAATATGGCTGTGAAAAAAAGGCTTGGAGTGGTTTCCATAATTCCAAAGCTCCCGTTCATCTGAAACGGAAATAAAACCAATTTTCTTTATCAATAACAATGTCATTATGGCAGGTACACAGAAAAAAAATGAATGGCGGCTGTCTGAAAAATGTTTATTTTTTCCCCCTTTTTTCAAGTTTTCAATTTTTTATTTAAAGGTAATAATAACAATTTTGCAATGCCCGAGGTACGGACGATAGAGGGATATATATTGAAGCTCCATACCAAATTTGAAGTTAATCAGTTTCATAGGACTCGAAATTTTATGTCAACCAGGTTGAAAAAAGTAGTTTCGAGAAAAACGCGTTAAAAGTTTTGGGTACAATTTCGGACAACCGCAACTATCAATTTTGATATTTCCTCTCGAGGACATATTCTTAAGAGTCTATACTTTAAGAAGATGCAAAAAAAAATCGTTTGTTTCAAATTTCCGGACTAGAATAGTGCTTCAAACAAATAAAAACAACAATATCAGGAGCCCGCTTATCATTATCAATCCTCCAATAATCACACTCATAGTTGTGTACTTATTCGTGACGTCAGCGTAATCGCGATGAAACGATCGGCGATTTATTAAATTCGCAGCAGACGCGATCTGCTGTTCTGGGCTCCGAGAGCTGGTTCCTAGAAGTTCAACGACTGACAACGCGTACTCTCATTTTTGTTGGATAGAGCATCCACGAGGGATAACAACGAAATTGCGGGGGAGAGAGTTTTTTTACGCTGTATTTGCGCTTTTTGCAACGATATATCGAGCATTTAGACGTGTTCTACGATGAAATTTCTACGGGAACATCACTTATTGTTCTTTTTGTCCAGTTGGTATGCTTTGAGCGGACTCTCAATTCTCCGGCATGCAGATATCCTGCACGGGCTGTTTCATCCCTTGTTCTACCACTCCTCTCTCTCTCTCTGTCTCTCTCTCTCTCTCTCTCTCTCTCTCTCTCTCTGAACACCATCGTCGCATCTCTCTCTGGCTATAGCCGTAAGTGTTTCTCGCAAGCAGCAGCTCTCGCCGGGGTTACACATAAAAGGCATTTGAGTCGGTTCGCAATGACGGCCCTCGGGAGGCTTAAACACGAGAGTGAGAGAGAGAGAGAGAGAAAGAGAGAGGGAGAGGTAGCGAAAACGAGACAGAGCGTGGCGTATGGTGTACACGCAGTCTGGCGCATAGTCTCTGTATAATTCAGTCATATCCATGCTAATCCTGCCACCGGGCGAACGTGGCCGCTTGAGCGTTATACTTCATGATGGATGTACGGCCACCGGGGAGAGAATTGCCCTTTTCATTGAAATACAACTAAAATTAAACTCATTTGCCGTCTGCGGGTGGGATTTACGATACGCCAAGAAAAATACATACATACATTCGTATATATATATGTTTATGGAAAGGTGATTGTGAAGACATTCGACTGCGAGGACCTGTGTACAATTGTCCCCATACCCGTGACGAAATTTGTTGGGTGGTCCCCAGATCATACCACATCCCTTCAGACATTTTGTAGGAACGCCGCACGTAGAGAGTCCCCATTGGAATCCAAGTGGATTACACGCTATTTCCCGATTGACGTTATTTGGGATTTTTTTTAATTAAAAATTCTGAATCGTGCGCAACTTTGCTGGGGAGTCTCAAGATACACCCACATCTCCATAGGGATTTGTTAGAGACACCGCGCATAGGGAGTCCTCATTGGGATGCAATTGGATTCTGTACTGTTCCCCGATCAACGCCGTTTGAGAATTCTTATGACGTTAGAATGGAAAATATGTGAAAAGTCGGGAGGAAAAACTCGGTGTGTTGAAACATAAACATTTAGTGATGTGATTCAAATATTTTTTTAAAGATATACTTTGTTATCCAGATAAGATTTTCAAGATCCACTTCAAGCTCCAATTCAACCATCAAGAATATTCTTGATGGTTGAATTTTCATTCGACCATCAATAATCGTTTTGGGTAATGTTCGATAATTTGGGAATCTTTTAGGATTCAAATTGGATTCGTACATTGCATTACAATGGGGAATCCCGATTAGAATCCATTCGAGCATGACATTTTAATATGATCCAATGCGATGACCCATTGGAACCTCATGAAGAAATGGGTACAAGTATGGAAATCCAATAGGAACCCTACGACCATTTCTGCACAGATACTCAACACTATTAACGCCCCCCCCCCCTTCGCCCCTCAATATCATTGAAATGTCCTTTGGCTAATCATATTCATATAAATATAATTTCGAAGACGGTTCTCTATTTAACATTAAATTTTCGCTTGAAAACTGTTTGAAGACTTCTTGAAAAAGCCAGACATGTGCTGATAGCCAACATTGCGTAGTTTTAACCGGTTCAAAAGTCCTTTTCCCCCTATATATATATATGTTCATACGTACGTACATCAAATTCATGCCATCGATATACTCGTACATATCCAAAACCAGAAAAGTTGGTAGATTACGACTCCGCTATGCAGGAACGTCTATCATGTTCCGCGGGCATTAGCAGCAGCGCGATGTGAGATGTATACGTACAAGTGCATAAAATCCAAAGAAACCTGGGCAATCAAATATTTTTGCCATCAAACCAAAATCCATCAGGGATATCGGGTTTTACTTCGCCTCATATACATATGCATAGACACACACACACACACACACACACACACACACACGCGCGCGCGCGCGCGCGCGCGCACGCACACACACACACACACACATATATATATATATATATATATACGTACGCGTATGTACGTTGTATAAAACTTATACACGGGATTTCGCGGCACGGACGGAGTCCCGTAAAAACAGGAAAATAGAGAGTCTGGCTTGCGGAGGTGATCCGAAGAGGAGACACTCTCGTTGAAATAGTATCTCGTCCAACCGAATCAATCCGGTCAAACGATATCGGAGAACGCGCGCACATACACGCGTGTGGATTTGTATGCACATGCAGTGGAGAAGGAATGGATGATGTTGAAAGAGGAGGGAAGGGAAGGGAAGGGAAGAGAGAGAGAGAGAGAGAGAGAGAGAGAGAGAGGCAAATAGAGGAAGAGAGAGCGAGTGAAAGACAAAAAGAGGAAGAGAGAGAGAGAGAGAGAGCGAGAGAGAGAGAGAGAGAGAGAGAGAGAGAGAGAGAGAGAGAGAGAGAGAGAGAGAGAGAGACAGAGAGAGAGAGAGAGAGAGAGAGAGAGGGCGATATATAATAATGTGGAGTCAGCGCAAGAACCGATAAAAATAATCTCTCGATATATTCGAGAAAGGAGCTCGGAAGAATTTCTCCGATAGAAAAATCGTCGTCGACGTTCTGATACTTTATATACAATCATACATATAAGAATATACTATATAGACTTATTTTTCGAATCAATGCTGCTTTAAATGTCTCTCTAACTGCCTCGTACCGAGAAACTTCAGATTTTAATTATAACGATAATGAAGATGAATCATGATGGGATTGCATGTTCACCCATATGTAAATAAAAAAAAAACAGTCAGACGTGCCGATATCCAATATTACATGGAAATGACAGGTTGAAAATATGTTTTTCCCATATATGTATATAAATATAGAGACACACATGAATGTGGGACGTGTCGTCATTTTGACTGCATAGAGGAAAAGATATTGAGAAACAGAGAGCGCGTCGCGAAGAACTCATTCAAGAACTGAACATTCTCGTAGTGTACAAGCATCATATATTGCACTTTCGAGTGGTAGCGGAAAAGACTGAAAGCAAAGGAGAGGAAAACCTTGCTAAACGCCAGATGTCACGGATTTCTTATATTTGACGGATATGCCAATATTTCGAATGTAGCGAAGTAACACGTCGCGTTCAGACGTGACGAGATAATATGTATATATATTGTATATACGGACCACCTCGCTTGAATAAGACACGCGATGTGTAACGCGAATTGTAGTATATATACAGGGTATCCCTCTTATCTCTGCCACCCGAAATAACTCGGTAATTATCGACGTCACAAAAAAATGTTCCAGAAAAAAGTTGTACGGTGTGAAGGGGGCCATCAAATGCGACCAATTTTTTTTTTTTATTTCGTTGGAGGCGCTGATGCACAGTGAAGGTCACCTCCACTTTTTTAAATGGAATGGTACATTTTTTTTTCAACCATCTTGTGGAGCACCTCAAGCCGCATAAAAAACGTAGGGCGTCAAAGTCGTTCAAGGTCATTCAAGAACACCTATTAAAATAAAATACAAATCTAAATATCTCGAATCCCTACCAAATATTTGGTGGTGATCCGAGATATTTAGATTTGTATCATCGATATTGACCTTGAATGACCTTGAACGACTTTGACCCCTTATTGTTTTTTATGCGGCTTGAGGTGCTCCACAAGATGGTTGAAAAAAAATGTACCATTCCATTTAAAAAAGTGGAGGTGACCTTCACTGTGCGTCAGCGCCTCCACCGAAATAAAAAAAATTGGTCGCATTTGATGGCCCCCTTCACACCGTACAACTTTTGTCCGGAACATTTTGTTGTGACGTCGATAATTACCGAGTTATTTCGGGGTGGCAGAGATAAGAGGGACACCCTGTATTTATATATGTAGACACACGCACGCATACGTACGGATTTATAAGCGTGAAAAAAAAAATTACGTTTTGTCGAGAAAGAGCGACGACGTCGCGATTTCTCACACTGCTCACAGATTTAAGAGCCGAGGAGAACCAAGGGAAAATCTATAACTCTGCTTTATAGTCCTGAAATATCGCGTTACCTTTTCTTTTTGGTATTTATGAACATATATGTATATATCGTTAGCAAATATAGGAGAGAGAAAGAGAGAGAGAGAGAGAGAGAGAGAGAGAGAGTCAGACTGATAGAAAGAGCGGGAGGAAGGGCGAGAAAGAAAAGGGGGGGGGGCAGAATTTAAAATGCTTCGCGACAAGGGACTATGTGACAAAAATGGTGCAACTGGACATCGCGAGGCGATTTTTTCATTCCGCCGCAACTCGAGTCCACCTCGTAAACATCTGAAGACTTTTGTCAGGACCTTGCTCGAGCCTTACGACCTTTACTGACGATTTAGAGTTGCCTGAATCCGGAAAGTTATTGGCAATTGCGAATCACTGGAATTCGAAAAATGATTGGCAATTGAGAGGTACTTGAATTCGAAAAACGAGTGGCGATCGAGAATGGCTTGATGTCTAAAAATTACTGGCAATTGAGAATTACTTGAATTCGAAAAATTATTAGTAATTGAGAATTACTTGAATTCAAAATATTATTGGCAATTCAGAATTACTTGAATTAAAACATTATTGGATGTTGATGCAAAATTCGCAAAATTATTGGTAATTGAGAAATACTTGAATTGCATAAATTATTGGCAATCGAAAATTGCTTGAAGTCCAAAAATTATTAGCAATCGAGAATAACTTAAATTTGAAAAATTATTGGCAATTGAGGAGTACTTGAATTCCAATAACTATTGACAATTGAGAATCACTACAATTCGAAAAATTATTGGGAATTGAGAATGTGTTGTAGTCTTCAAATTATTGTTAATTGAGAATCGTGGCAGTCGAGAATTACTTGACCTCGAAAAATCATCAATCGTAGTCGACGATTTTATGAAAATTATTTGAAAATAATTGTTGCTTAGAGAAAAAAGAAAACACAAAAGTATAGGAAAAAATGTCGCGAAAATATCCAATTGAGGCTGTTCAATTGAAGCGTAGCGACAGCAAGAATATTTTGCGATTGCGTCAAATTATGGATCGGGTGAATTTAATTTTTCCATCTGTTATATGATTTCAGCGGGAGATGTGTTTCAATTAGCCTGCTGACTGGCCACCGGTGATCATCAGGTACGATCGTTCCATTTACTCCCCCCAAATAAAATTAGACACCAAACTCCCATGCACCCAGCGCGGCGCCTTCCTTTTCATCAGCCAAGGATCAAGTAATTACGTGAAGCGGAAGAGAAAAATATGGCGATAAATGTCATACAAACGTTTCTCTTCTTTCATCAGCAAATAGCCGATGTAAGTAACTGGAGTTATGACTTGAACGAAGTCCGGGCGCAAATATGTATGGGCTCTTTGTGATTACAAGCGCCGAAATGGATCAAGCTCTTAGTCATAATTTCGCTGGGTCACACAGGGCTCTCGATCTAACGGCATAGGGGCATTATTATCCAACGTGCTTTCGTGGCCCACTTTTCTCGTCGAATCATCTCTATCTCTCTCTCTGTCTCTCTCTCTCTCTCTGTCTCTCTCTCTCTCTCTCTGTCTCTCTCTGTCTCTCTCTGCCTCTCTCTCTCTCTCTCTCTCTCTCTCTCTCTCTCTCTCTCTCCCTCTCTCTCCCTCTGTCTGCGCTTAGTCTACACGAACTGCGAAATGTCCGAGCGGTCCGATGGTCTCGGTCAACTTTGCGGTGATCATCGAGATATTTGATCCGCCGCCTCCAGGGCATCGAAACTTCGAAACGTTTCACTCTGATAAAATCCGACTAGAGAAAGAGACCGAGAGGGGAGAGAGAGAGAAAGATGTAAGTATATTTATATGGAAAAAAATCGCATGGGAGATCGTAAAACAGGAGAGAAAGAGAGAGAGAGAGAGAGAGAGAGAGAGAGAGAGAGAGAGAGAGAGAGAGACAAAGGGCGAAAATGGAATCGAATCGCCAGGACGGTTACACCCCATGTTCCCATTCCCATTTATACGTTGAAGAGGATATAAGGGGGAAGGAAAGAGAGAGAGCGAGAGAGAGAGAGAGAATGAGAGAGCAACTGATACGTATATAGAGACCCTCGTGTTTTTCGTCTCGATTTCCCTCAAAAGAGATCACTCATCGTTACCCGTGATGACCGTCTACTTCCACCGTGGAAGCATATACAGATGATAAAAACGAGTATATGTACGAGACTTGATGGAATTGCGGAGTCACTGCCAAATCAATTATTCGTCGCGACAAGAATAGCTGGAACATTTATTTGGATTCCTCCCTCTTATTTAATACTACTTTATCCAGCAGAGTGCTGCAACCCGAAATTCTCAAACACTCCAACCATTAATCCCCTACAACCTGATATTGCAGTATCTTTTTTTTTCAATTTTACGTTAATCGCGAAATGGAGAAAAACTGGCTGTTTTTGGAATATACACGAATAATCGATTGTTTTTCTCGTTTATAAAGAATATTGAAAATTACTAAAAATATTTCGTTATCCCAGAAAAGAATGTGAGAATTGAGATTGATAAAAAAAATCGGTAAATTGTGATCGACAAGGGAAAAAATTGGTAAGTAGAAATGGGTGGATACAAAAATTGGCAAGAAAAATGAATACCCTACAACCTGATATTAATTTTTTTCCTTCAAATTTGTGTTCATCGCGATATGGGAGGAGAAACTGGCTATTGGCAATATACACGAATAATCCATTTTTTTTCTTGCTCACAAAGATGATCCAAAAACACTCAAAGTGTTTGATTATCCTAGAATAGAATGTGAAAATTGAGTTGTACTGCTCGGTGTGTAAGTATTCTCAAAATCGCAATTGGGAAATCGAGATCGGTAGATAAGAAAATCGGTAAAATGTGATCGACAAGGAAGAAAATCGGTAATTTGGAAAATCGACAAATCGTGATTAGTAAGTAAGAAAATCGGCAAATTGAAATCGCTAAATAGGAAAATTGGTAAATCGTGATCGTTAAATAAGAAAATCGTTAAATTGAAATCGCTAAGTATGAAAAATCGGTAAATCGTAATCGGTGAGTACGAAAGTCGGCAAATCGAAATCAGTTAATAGGAAAATCGATAAATCGGAATCAGTAAGGAAGAGAATCGGTAAATTGAAATCGGCAAATAAAGAAAATCGGTAAATTGAAGAAAAAAAATCGGTAAATAGAAGAAAAAAAATGATTGATCAAATTAGTTGATAAACGCTCTGAATAAAAACGTACTTAACCTCTTTCGACGATGCGGTGATGTCTTTTCGTTCATCCCATTTTCCCATATCCCCGCATACACGTTCCCGGGTCACTGGCCGTACCTAGCTACAGGGGGTTGAAAAGCATCGTACGAATCTTGTTCTTACGGGAGGGAAGACGCGTCAACGCGTACAGTGGACAAACAAGAGTATTTTCTATACGTGTGTAAAGACAGAGGCGTGAGCGAAGCGTCTCTCGCGACGAAAAGATTAGGCACGCTCGCCGGGATTGCCCCGAGGACACGAAATAAATCAGGCGCGTTGTGTGCAGCACGTGCGGATATTCACGGACATTTCCCACGGGGTGTACCCGGTTGTATGGAGCCGATCGTGAACGCGCGCGGGGGTGTACTCACTCCGCTCAGTTGCATCGTCACGGAGAATCGTACATCCCCGAATCCCTATTCTCTACCCCTCCCCTCCCTTCAACCTGGCTACTCTTTTACCCCCTCACCGCCCCCTTTTTCGCCCCTCTAGCGTCCTGCGTCCGGACGTTTCGCGACGTCTTCCGCAACTCCATCCGCAAGGCCGCATCTTCCAATGCTACGCTAACACCCCAGACCCATCTCCCTGATTCCCCTATACCTAGAATTCCTGATGTCGAATGCGCGCACTCACGTTTACGGTAGCCCATATATACGCGGACTATTCGTCTTTTTTTTTTTTGCGTGGGAGTGTGTGTTCGCAAAACGATTCTCAATCCGAGCACGATTTTTCCGTACGGTTACAGTCGATTCGCCCATAAAAGTTGACCTCTTGGAGGGACGGGCGTTCGAACGCGAGATCGCTGAATTTTATGGAGATTTTGTCCGCTCTAACGGACAAACTGAACATTTGCACGAGCATAAATATTATTGAAGTACTTTTCTTTGCCTTTAACTTTCCCGCGTAATTTTCCTACATTTTCTCACCGACGAATATTATTGTTTTTTTTTTTTGGCCAGACGTAAAAATGTCCGATGAAAAATCATTGTTCAATAGAGATGTTCGATCTTCTGGAAAAATCGATTTAGGGATCGATTTTGAATTGGATATCTGAAAATCGATTCTGCAAAAAGTCGAAGAGGGAAAAAAATGCTTATAATGTTGAATAGAATTACAACAGATCTATTAGTTTCATCCCAATCAATTATAATTATCTTTTATGGGGTAAAAAGCAAAGCAGCTTCAGTCGGTTTTCTTGAAGCTTCATTTTTCAGGAAATGTCAATGTTCTGGCCGTCTATATATCACGAAAAAGTGTAGGGTAAAGCCAGCAAAGAGTACGCACTTTATAAACTTGTATTTCTAGAAAAATCAATTTTGATAATACACTTTGTACTTCTTATTTAAATTAAGCTTTGGTCATTTAAGAACATTATTTTTTATATAAATCTTAAGTAACAATCTCGAAAAATATTTAAAAAGGGTTAAACTTAGAATTCGTCCCGTTGGCACTCTTAGCTTGCTGTGTTGCAAAGAGTACGCAGTGAGAACCTTTCATAGAAGCTAAGAGTGCGAATGAGAGGGGAGTAAGATTATCAGCTCTGGTACATATCACAAGTGAATACAAGCTAAGAGTACGCGTGCGTACTCTTTGGGTGCGCACTCTAACCAAATACGTGTCTTAAGTCTATGGTCATTATAATTTTCGTAAGCAAGAAAAACGGCGACATAACCTCTCTATAAAAAAAATATTGAATTACAAATTTCAAGCATAATAACATTTGTTGGTCGCAAATTAATCGCGAACCTTACAAACCGTGTTTAAGGGGTTACACCTAGTTGGAATTTTTGAAAAAATCGATTTTTCGTTTTCGACGGATTTTTATAATATAACCTTTCAAAAATATTCTCTGAAAAATTCAAATCGGCACGTTGAAAATTGGGGGAGTTCAAAATATCTCAAAAACAACTAAACCGATCTGCTTCAAATTTCACAGACATTTTTTGTATATCAAAAGGCAGTCCTTAATTGAAGGATTTTTTTTTCAATGCATACTTTTTTTTTATATCAAGGAAAATAGAGTGTTTTTTTCACCGAAATTTCGACGATCATTTTCGATCGACGACCATTTTTTCAAAAATCATTATTTTATCGAATCCTTCGATTAAAGACTAGATAATACGGTACAAAAACTAAATTCATTTGGTTTTTTGATTTCAGATGATTTGTTCCCGAGCAGGAGTGGTCACCGCGAAGGACCTTTTTTGCACAGCGGTCTGTGCAATTTACTGTATCTCCGTCGTTTATAAATATTTCCCAATAAAAATATTGTCAAAGACACTTGAAATGATACCCTTTACTATAAAAAAAAAGTTAAAAACCTGCACCCATTTCCCAAAAAAAAAAAATTCACGAAAACACCTCTTTTTTCCGGCCGCGAACTAGGTGTAAAATTGTTAAAAAAATAGATCAAACACATCGAAAATCTATTATTAGTCATCAAATTGGAAATAAATACCTTAACGAAGCCAGTTGCTGTCCAATACCTTGACACGACATATGCCACTGAAAGGTTAGGTGGTGTTGCCGACACAAGAAAAAATGAAACAATTTAGAGCACTGCGTCCTCTTTGGTGGCTCTGCCCTACTTGCTCGCAATGTATTTTAGCCAGAACATTACAATTTCCAAACTTAGAGTGTAAACCATAAAAAACAATTTTGTGATCTTTCTGACCTGTTCCATGATAAGTCCCGGTCAGGTGAAACGGATGAGGCAAGCTTGCCCAGGTCTCGCCGCAAAGTAGGGAATGCCCGGTCACATTTCTGCACGGGAAGGGCTGCAGTATAAAAACACCCTATCAAATTTTCCCTCGGTGGGCCCGAGCCTTTCAGCAATTGGGCATTAATTGCTGCGCAAGTAGATAAACGTGTTGCATTTTCTTTTCCCGAGTCCGTTGTCGCCGTTGGAGCGTATACGCGCGCAGGACGGACTCGAAGGGCCGAGTGTACAGTTGGCTTATGGACCGCGTGCGGTCGCTCCTCGTATCAGGGGTCAGCAGAGAAAGGTTAAGCTGTCGCTTGACGGACGAGGCTAATAAAAGCTCAGCCCGCGTAATACAATCTGACGGAGGGCGCGCAAAAGAGAAATCCACCCTCTACCCTTCCGCCGTTCGCCACGCCGTCTGATCCATCTGACGTGGTAGGTCAGTCGCGTTGGCCGTCACATCGTGAAAGTAACGACCCGTTCTGGGCTGGGACCACAAAACGAAAACGTAAGAAAATGAGAAGGCTCACACTTGTGGGTGTGCGTGCGTGTACAGATATTCGAGAAGCCCCTTTTCCCAAGAGACAAGTGGATTATCCTCGCGTTCTACGGCTATGTACTCGATGGATATAAATGTTTTTTTTTGTTCCCTGTCAATCACTGGTCACGAATACCTTGCACTTCCCGTCATCCCTTCTCTCTCTCTCTCTCTCTCTCTCTCTCTCTCTCTCTCTCTCTCTCTCTCTCTCTCTCTCTCTATCTCTTCCAACTCCCTCGAAGCAACTTTCACCCCCAAACGTCCGAAATATTTATTACGTTTCCCTCTTCCTCGAAAGAAATCCTATTGACGTCTATCCAGAACGAATATACAGAGTGATCCAAAAATCGTCCGCCAAACGATCTTGAGAAGTCGTCAAGATGATTTCCAACCAAAAAATTATGTACAGGTTGATCCGTTTCCTAATAATTCCAAAGCTATTCTTTTTTTCGATTTTTTCGAAAAATCGTGTCCTAGCGGTAAAAAAATTAATTAAAAAAACACTGCTCACCATATGAGAGTTATTTTTTTTTAAAGATGTAGCCTGATGATGTGGCTTCTACATGAAAATTTAATTTTCATAATTGTCATCATGAGTTCTTAGAATAAAATGAATTTGCAAGAGGTTTTATATATATATATATATATATATATATATATATATATATATATAATATACATAGATTTCCTTCGATCCGCGACTTTTAGATCACCCTGTGTATATATATATATATATATATATATGTATATATATATATATATGTATATATATATAACGTTAAAATGAAACCATTTTTCTCGCAGTCAGATGAATTTTTTTTTTCAACATGTCAAACCAGATGCATTGCCAGTTAAAACCACGGTGAAGTATGGTCACAGATACAGTGCGGCTGAAGTGCAAACGTCGGTTATTTTGATACCATGCCATCACTCAATTCTCCATGCGAGGCGCTGTATTATAAAAAAAAATCCCCGCGAACTTCTCGTTCGGGAATTCCTGACTTTTATAGTACACCCCCCCGACAAGAACTTTCCTCTGGTGTGAATGTCGGTTTTTACTTCGTTTCGTGTCTCACAGTTTTGTAGCAGGTTTTCTATGCTCCCTCCTCTTCTTTTTTCTATGCAGATGAATTTGTCTCGTCGCTGATAATTACGGATTAACGTCACGCGATCGGGTCATAGTGTATGTTTTATCATAGTGCCTAATTTATATATATATATATGTATATATATATATATATATGTCCTATCACAGGGGAGCAACATTTTCCTCGTTTATGGAGAGGGTTCGAGCGATAAATCATCTATTCGAAATTTTGGGATTTCGCCGCCGTGATTTACGAGGCTTAATAGCGCTCCAATTTTCTACTTTGTCCGGAAGCCGCCGCACTGCTTACGGGGGGATAAAAATTTCACTTTTTTCTCGCCCCTTTGACGATGTACTAATTATCACGTGGTTACTTCCCTCCCTTCATATATGTACGTATATTCTCAAATATTTCATCGAAACAGTATTTGGTAAAAAAAAAAAATGCCGTCCTTACGTCGATCGAATTATAATAATAAAATGAAATAAAATAACAATACGAAAATAAAATGTAATAATAATAATGAAATAAGATGATAATAATCTAATTAAATTTATAATAAATAAAATGAGATATAAAATAATAATGAAATAAAATATAATGAGGATTTATAATAAATCGAATCCCTAAAATAACGACACTAAAATAATAATCAACGAGCAGCCGATGACCGGAAACTCCGACATATTGGATTTTCAACAGTTTCGCAAGTTCTGATATTCTCCAAGATATTCAAGGCTCATCGACAACTTGTCAAATCTCGCTTCCGCTACATTGATATGCCAAAATTTTCGTAGTATCTGAAAACGAGGAGTAACATAGAACGGTTTGCATCTTAGGGAGTGCCGAACAAAAAAGATCGCTGGTATATGCTTTTGCAAGTAAAATCGTTGGCAAGCATAAAGAGAGGGGTGGGGTTTGATTAATATGGCGTGGACATACGCGTTTGCAGGTAGTCTGATATCGACGTGGATAGCCGTTATAATTGGTTTTATCTTGTACCGCGGCAGCGAAAGTTCCACGGCCCTAAATATATAGGGTGTGCAAATATATATAAACATATATGTGTGCATATATATATATATATGTGAACGTGGCGCCTCGCGTACCTTGTAATGCGAATGATACGTCGACACGCGACTCTGCACAATTTTCATATATATTTATGTATTATAGGTATATATACACGTACGAGAGCAATAGCAGCAGCCAGTAGGTCTGCACGATATTACTATTTGCACAAAATTATCCCCTCACAGAGACCTAAGATTGCCGCACTTAGGAAACACTTGAGTTTCGATCAAGCTCTTACACTCCCCCCTCCCGCCGTCTCTCTCTTTCTTTCTCTCTCTCTCTTTACAGCTGAGAGCTTTCGAGACCTTTTGCTCTCGAGACTTTTCCATACGAGTATATTTCCGACATGGGAGACCGACGTGTGCACTACTAGTGTATGTAAAAGTTATGCACGTTTGCGTGAACGCAAGTACAAGTGCGAGTGAATTAGGATGAAGATAGACCATGAGAGAGTGAGAGAGAGAGAGAGAGAGAGAGAGAGAGAGAGAGAGAGAAAGAGAGAGCGTCGTGGTCGGGGGGGGGGGGGGGGGGGGGGTTGGAGGAGGAGGATCTGTATAGCTGTAGATCCTCTTAGTCGTTTCCTTGGCTGCACATTATAATTCGTCTTTATATACCTCGCTCGCAAGTTGGTGGCACACAGTATAGGTACACCATCCCATACTCCTGCCGGGTTCTTCCTCTTCGCGACAAAACCTCGACAATTCTTTTCAAAGCCGCACCGTTACCCTCTCGCCCGTACTGTACTCGCGCAAATCTCAATTTTCCTCACAAAGTTCCATAGAAGGAAAATTTGCTCGACATTTTTCCTCGTATATTCCTCTTCTCGGCTAGTCACGCGTTCTCTTGCCTTTTCTTGTCCTCTCTCTCTCTCTCTCTCTCTCTCTCTCTCTCTCTCTCTCTCTCTCTCTCTTGCTCTCGCACCTTTTTTTTCTTCTCTATGGCCACGACGCACGTACACTGTATCCTATTTTTAGTGACGTCATACATAACAGTGCCGTTCTTAACTTTGCGAACTGAATAACTGCGCAAAACGGTGAGGCGGTAAGAAAAGAAATTAATTCGATGACAGTGCCATGTCTCAGATGCAAATATCCGCTTGGAATACTCGCGAAATTTTTGGGTCAAAAAGTGGGTCACTTACGACAACGTCAAGCGAAAACGGTCATGGTCGAATCGCGGTGAGCCGGCGCAAACGGTGGCCAAGCCAGGATTGACGGTCAGGAAGATTTTACTGTGTGTTTGGTGGGATTGGCAAGGAATCATCTACTATGAGCTGCTCCCCTACGGCCAAACTCTTAATTCGGACCTGTACTGTCAACAATTGGACCGTCTGAAGGAAGCAATCGCCCAGAAGCGGCCAGCTTTGGCCAATAGGAGAGGAATTATGTTCCATCAGGACAACGCCAGGCCACACGCATCGATAGTGCCTCGCCAGAAGCTCCGGGAGCTTGGTTGGGAGGTTCTTATGCATCCACCTTATAGTCCGGATCTGGCACCAAGTGATTACCACCTGTTCCTGTCTATGGCGAATGATTTTGCTGGTGAAAATTTCGCCTCAAGAGAAGCTTGTGAAAATCGACTGTCCCAGTTTTTTTCCAATAGGGACGAGGGTTTCTATGAGACAGGCATAATGAAATTACCTTCAAAGTGGCAACAAGTTATCGATCAAAACGGTGCATATTAGACCTTAATTGGATGATTCTAACTATGCTAAATAAAGCCTTCAATTTCATGCAAAAATAATGGATTTCTTTTTACTACACCTTGTACATACGTTATTGTCTAGACTATACTGAGTCTATACAAATTTTTTGGAATTTTTTTACTAGAAAAAACAAGCGCTAAAAAATAGTTCAATGTATGTAATTTTACGTGCGGTTTTTTTTGGAGCACCAAGATAAACCATTTCTAACAACGGATTAACGTAAACTAAAATTTTGTGAACGTTTAGAAGAAAAAAAAAGCCTTCTTCCCCATCGAAAACCATTCATATTCAATATTGAAACATCAAGGTTTGGTAAAAGATTACGAATCTTTCCAATCTTTTTAAGCTAATAAATGATTACGATTCTGTCATAATAATCATCAATAATGTTATACTTTTTCAAGTTGGTAGTAATACAACAGTTTTCTTTTTTCACGTAATAAAAGTATAGAAATGTATAATTTTGCCCTTTAATTATATATTTTATGAAAACTTAACATCTACAGAATAAATCTATACCTCATTTGCATTTGTTTTTAGGTGTAATGAAAAAAAACTCATAAACCTTCCTTTGACTCTAGTGGACCGCTTCAACCTCCTTAAGTGAAAGCTGAAGCTTGTGTTAACATTAAAAAAAAAATATCCATCGAGATCCGTGACGTATGAGAAGTTTAATTATTTATTGAACATGGAAGAAAAAAACGTGTATTTTCGATGCGTTTCACTTTTTTATTTTCGAAAAGGCAAAAGTCATTGAACAGAATGTCACATATTCAGTTGATTGAAATCGCTTTTTTTTTGGTAAATATTTTGCGTTTGGAATTTACTCTATTTTTCTTACGGAATTATACATAGACCCAATACTTTCGAATTAAAATAATCGGTTCTCCACTCAGAACCAAAAGTCGCGAAGTGGCCGTAAAAAATTCAGCCGCACGCGATAAAATTAAACCATTGTTCTCGAAAGGAATGAAAAATCCAAAGATACGGTAAACTTATCAAATAAACTGTGAAAAGCAAATTTATCAAATAAACCCAAACAAATACAAAACTATTGTCGAAACGACTGCGAAGTAATTTTCTTTAATTCGTGTCGCGATACGAGAAATTGATAAGGCGTTTTTTTTTAAATTTTTTCCGCATAGTTGGATACAGCGGAAAATGCAAATGAAAATTTAATAGCAGAAAGAATGACGTCAATCTTTGTCGAGATCCCGCAACGAGAGAGAGAGAGAGAGAGAGAGGGAGAGAGAACCTATCGCTGTGGAAAATTACTTACATTTCCCTCTATCTAATAAGATAAAGGAAGATGTAACTAATTTTCTACGGAGAAAGCTTCTCTATCTACTCGAAAGCTCTCTTTCCATCCATCTCTCGCTCTCTCTCTCTCTCCCTCTCCCTTTCTGGCTTACATGCTTATGTCCTCGGTCCACCATTCATCATGGAATAAGAAATTGCCGAGCAGTCTCTTTCTCGTGTACCCTATGAATATTCAGTCAACCTGAAAGAAGCGAAACGAACAAAACAATGGGTGGAACGAGAAACCGTCTCGAATAATCCTCCTTCTCAACGAAGGACAAAAATAGCCGTCCGCAGCGCTTCCTTTTTTTTTTTCTACTGATCCTTCCGCTGATCACACGTAGTTATTTTCTTCACTGTATTTCCCATTCGTCACATGCAATGATCTCTCTCTTGTCCGAAAAACGATAGCGACAAGCACATCGATGATAGCTCCGGTGGCAAATCCGAAATGTTCCAAAAATAAAAAAGCGTTTGCAAATGCGATGGACTTTTTTTCTATGGTTTTTAGAGCCTGAAAATTCTTCAGACAGCGAAATCATCTTCGATAGCAATCTTTGGATAACGATTCGGCTATTCGAGGACAGAGAATAAAAGTGAAATTTAAATAGAGTCGAGAGTCGATCCTCGCTACATAACTTTCGATCAGCGTTGTAACAATTCCTTGACTTTGAAATAAAAATTTAAAAAACTTGGGTGCGGTTTATCGAAACCACGGTGCAAGTGAAACTTTTTTGCCATAATACCAAACGATGTTATTCCGAAATCGCCGAAAGTATATAATTTTTTTCTCGTTTTGCTTTTATCGTTTTATTATTATTATTCTATAAGAAAGGAAGTAAATGCAGGTACAAATGTTTTTTTTTTCAATTCAAATGCGGTCCCCATGATTGCATGCAGTCGGTTGATCTGAAACAAAAATTTCGAAAGGATTCTTAAAATGTTATGTATAAAGCCGTTCGCATCGTAGGATTTTTGGAAAAAAAAATTATTTTTTTTCACAAAATAGCGCCCGATTGAAATGTACATCCCTTTTTCAACCTAAATTTCCGACGTTTGTGGCTTGATAAAAAAAAATTGAGTAAAAAAATCCTACAATGCGAATCATGGAGCCCGCCAACAAGGGAAATTTTTTACGCCAGCCATAATAACAGCGCTCCCATTCGATATATATAAATTTAAAAAAATTGTCAACATACCACAATATTTATACTTTTGAATAAAACAAACTTAGACGAAATTGGACCAATAGTTTTTGAGATAACAACTCCCAAAATTTACCTTTTTTTTCCGCAGTCTACTCAGCTGTGTTTCCTTAATACCGTAGAAACATCTTCTTGAAAACAATAAAATAACACAACCTTTATAAAAGGCGCAAATATCAAGATTTCGTGAGAACGCTCTTAATTCAAAGTTTAAACGCGTAAAATGTTCCAAAATGTTCCATGGTAACTTCCTGAAAAGTACTGAACACATGGCGTGCGGGAAGCAGTTATTGAAAGTAAAAGATTCGTCATGCGTAATTGAACTTCGATTGTACCGGACGCATTTCGCTCGATATGCGTAACAGAATTTAAAAAGAATGCTAAATAAGTTTCACTTAATAAGCCGCCCCCCCCCCCCCTTCTTTTCTGCAAAGAATCATCAGAGACCTACACCAAGTATAGAAATAGCAAGCAACGAGAGTAGGGTACGTCGGGAGAGGATATTGGGGTGGTACAGAGAAAATATGAAATTGAAAACCCAAACCTACACAAACGGCTAGAGAAAATAATGACGAGAGCAATGAAATTGTACCGCTATGTTTTTTTTATTTCAAAGTTTGCCATAGTTATTTGGCTCCTCGTTGCCAGGCAATGGAAAAAAATTTGTCTCAAATGTGGAGAAAGTATGGTCGATGGGATGCGATTAGCGACGAGTGCTCTCTATTGGGAGATAATTGCTCTTCGTTCTGAGTGCGGTCTCTTCGAATGTTATTCTCAGCGAAAATGTTCTCGGTGTCTGAAAAGTCGGATCAATTTTTTTTTTTATCAAAGCACAAGTACGATAACTATATGCACGGATATGGCGGTCCATATATTTTTTTTACTGACAGTAGTGAAGGTGGTAGCGTTGACACGGGCAAATAGTTAAATGGGTGACCGTACAGCCCTTGCGCGTCGACTGCCGAGCGGGACAAAGTCTTATCGAATTTCTGCTGATAACACGGTAAAAATATCGATGTCTCTATCGGTACAGGTTTTTCACAGTTTCCTCCTGCCCTCCTCCAAATCCAACACAGTAATTTTTTTTCGTATCTCCACGAACGTTGCCAAATGTCTGATATTTACTTGCTAGCTCGACGCGTGTTCGTCGACCTTTAACCCTTCGTGGTCACACATCCAAATTCAATCGCGGTGGTCACATTTGGGTCGATTCTACCCAGTCATTTTGCAAAAGTATCGTTACGAAACTATCCGTTCGAAGTGGTTCAAAAAATTACGTAACATGCTTTAAACGTTCTAGATGATATACGGAAAATTTATTTATAGGAAATAAAATAGCGACATGTTAAAAAAAAATCATAAAGAGGTGAAAACGCAAAAAGACACTTTTTCGTTGAAAAAATCATAGTCCCGTAAATTTTCAACATTTATACCTAAAATTTGGACATGATACTCCTTAGATATGCTACTTTTGGGGGAAAATAGTAGCATAGGGCGCGTTACAAAAAAGGTATTTTTTCCGACATGTGAAGAGGGTAAATTTGATGGTATGAGGATACTTCAAACTCCACGTAAAACGGTGAATACAGTCCCATTCGAAAGCGGGAACTATTATATTATATATTTACGCAAAAAATCGATCGACGGGTCGATTCTACCCAGGGTGACCACGAAGGGTTAAACAACGTTTCACGTCGATCGTTGCGCTCCGGGGGTATGGTATTAAAATTGAAAGGGAAAAAAATGCTAATTATTGCCTTTATATGATAGAAATCGAGAGAAATGTAGGAAAAAGTATTGTCCGCGTGGAATGATGTCAAGCACCACATATATATATATATATATATATATATGTATATATATACATATGGCGTATTACGATAAGGTAATAAAGATGACATACTATAGATATAAAACGTAATAAAATGTGGACCCACGCCGAGAGAGGAAGAGAGTGGGAGGAAGTGAGGTCGAGACCTCGAGCAACTCTCTACATATATTTTTCTTTCATCCCTAAGCGCGTGTGCGTATATACGTTGCGACAGCGCTAATGGACGAACTAGAAGCAATGAGGATAGCGATTCAGATATTAATGTCACATTCATTGAATATACAATTACATGGCCGAACAAAAAAGTTGAAATTGATTACGGTTTGTGTGAAAACTTGGGCTGCTACGTACTTTTTCCATGTATGCTTTTTCAAATATTTTTTCTCTAAATTTTGAAGTTCTGTAGAAAAGGGCGTAAAATTTCGTACTGTCCGTCCGTCTGTCACAACAGACGTTCCTCACCTTCCTCCTCTATTGTTGCAAACCTTGCGCTTAACAATCTGAAATTATTCATGAATATTTTATTCAGTAAGTACATTCGAGTCCAATTATTACGGTTGATGGAGGATAATTAGTTCCGGAAAAAAAAACTTTTTCAATTTGACAATTGTCTATCTGCCGTTTTTCCAACTCGAAAAGCTTTACGAAAAAAAAACATCGGTTGTCAATAGAATATCGAACCTTATTAATAAAAAAAAATCCGTTCTTCTGATTCTTCTCCGGAACCAATTATTTTAGAATTAAGCGCAACAGTTCGACTAGAAAATTCTCACTAAATACTATCTTCACGAATTATTGCTCTCGTTTGCTAAACAACGGTATTTCCAAATGACTGTTCTTTAGAAACCGACAGGCTAATTCGCAGGCTGTTTTTAAATAATTGAGTTTTTATTCAATATTAAAGTTACATAAATTAATGCTTTATTCGCCACGCACTCCGTTGCTTTTTCTATATTTGGGATTGACTCGCTGCAAGCTCACGGAGAAGGAATGTCTATTTTCTGATGGTCACGAAATGCACAAGCTTCAGCTGGAGAAGCTTGCAAGCTCCGAGGACATCGCTGGTATGATCTGTAGTAAAGGCCCTTGCGAATGAGCCACTCTCTTTATCTCTCAGGAGAGAAAGAGAGGGGGGGGGGAGAGTGAGAGAGAAAGAGAGAGAGAGAGAGAGAGAGAGAGAGAGAGAGAGAGAGAGAGAGAGAGAGAGAGAGAGAGAGAGAGAGAGAGAGAGAGAGAGAGAGAGAGAGAGAGCTTGTTCGAGAAGACTTTCGCGATGTGCGACCACGTTTCTCACTTCTGTTCGCTAACCCATTTTCTTTTTTCCATCACGTATAAGAGCAGGCGCCTCCGGACCAAGTTTGAATATTATACCGCCCCGACGTCTAACAGAATCCAAATTTATCGACTAGTTATGCAAGCGGAAGAGCGGCTTTTTCGAGATCTGCTAAACGCTAGTTTTACGCTGGCAGGAAAGTGTTCGAGCTCTGTATACATGTGAAGGTACAAAGGAAGAAAAAAACATAGGGAAAGAGAGAGAGAGAGAGAGAGAGAGAGAGAGAGAGAGAGAGAGAGAGAGAGAGAGAAAGAGAGAGAGCCAGAGTAACGAGCGCCTATAAATATTCCTTGCACGGAACAGTAGCTCCCATAATTTTGCTTTATAGAGTGGAACTCAGTGCTAGACTCTCGAGTTCACATACTCGAGCCCTTTTATATCTACCTTGAATATACTTTTATACATGTGTGCGTGTATATATATATGAAGGGTGTCTCTAAATGACCTGACATTTAAATTTATTAATAAAACGTATTAGTTATTTGATAAGTACGAATATTTTTATTTTAATATAAGGTACAAACATGGAGGTTACGTGTGAAACTCAATATTCGATAAATGGCCTCCTCGTCCCTGTTTGCAAACGTTCATACTTTTGAAGAAATTTTCAATAACATTTTGGCACAATTGCGGACTAATTTCATCAATGGTGCGTCCAATTGCTTCCTCGAGCTCCGGAATGGTCTGTGGATCATTGGCATACACTTTTTCTTTCAGAAAAGCCCAAAGAAACAAGTCCAATGGCGTCAGAACGCACGATCCTGGTGGCCAATTCACATCGCCGTGGCCCGAGATAACACGACCATGAAACGTCCTCTGCAATAACTGCATTGTTTCGCAGTGAATTTTCGCAATTTCTATGCGTTGCTCGATCGTGTAATTCTCCATGACTAAACCTCAATGCTGCCTGGCCTCAGTTGTCAAAGATTAGTTATCTATGTTCGCCATATAAAAAAAGACAGACAATTTAAAATGTCAGGTGATTTTGAGACACCTCTTACATGCGTACATAGTACATCGAGTGTAATTCTCGATGATTAAACCTCAATACCTTCCTGCCTTCCTGCTGCCAGTTGGCAAAGATTAGTACTTTATGTTCGCTACGAAAAAAAAATGGCGCGCAATTTAAAATGTCAGGTCATTTTGAGGCACCCTGTATATATGCAGAATTGCCCGTACTATGCAGAATTGATTGACTCTATTGGACAGGGAAATTTCACACGAGGTAGTATAATCTGAAATATTTGATTCTTGATCAAATTCGAGTAAATTCTTCCTCGCATAATACCGAATTGTCGAGTCATATCTTGCTCCATTCTTATCTCTAAAATACCCAAGTTTCAGTTTCTTCCATACTCCCATCCGAATAAATACAGCCACTGACTGATTGGACCAGTCTGGTTTTCATCCCCGCAAGTTTGCCGTTTTTTTGTTCTTGGCTTTTTTTTATAAATTTATTGTTTGAAAAAGGCGTTTAAGAATGAACGACATTCACGATGAATAACTTTCATGGTTCCAAAAGTTACGTTTTTCTTCTAGAAGGTACCTTCTCTCGAGGGTAGCTCTTAGAAAACACTTTAAAGCAACCCTTTGTACCCTTAAAAAATACGTGAACGGGAATCGGCCGAAGGAGTAGAAATGAAATTCACGTACGCGAAAGTGACAGTTTGTGAGAGGAGGAGGCCATGGACTGATCTGTCCCAATGCTTTATTGAAACATATCGCAATATTCGATCTATTTCGCGCGATGTAAAGTGAGCTCTCACGGATCGGCGAGTCTCGCGTGTGGGCTATGGTTCAAGCTCCAGTCGATCTACATTTATATATATCGCACAGTAAAGGTCCTCGCGAAATGCGTCGTTTCCATCCCCTTTCACCCCTTCCGCCGCGCGCCCTTAACATCGCCGACGCGGGTTCACTGAAAAATGCTGACTCGACAAAGCAAAACCGAAATCGCGTCGAAATGCAGCCGACGTTGGCATCTCCCTGCTCACCGATAGAAACAACGAGAGGTATTTCCGACAAACGTGCTATCCCATGATTATATATATTTTTATCGTAGCTAAATTCTTTTTCCAAAACGCCAAAAAGCCGATTCAGATTCTTTGACAAAACCAACAACATTGCATCAGAAACGAATTACAATGGTTCAACTCTAACGAGAAGGTAGATAAATGATAACCCATGCGAAAAATTGGCAGGGCATTCCTAATACAATTTGTGGCCATCAATGAATTGTTTGTGAATTTCATAGTAGGGTTTTCTGTGAAAGAGCCGGACCGGGTCCATATTAGGCAATGGTAAGGTAGGTAGGTTGACTAAAACTATGGTCTAAGTGCGGAGACCAAGTAAGGGCCTTCCCTAGTAGCGATTTCCCCAATACTACCAGACATTGCTATTATAGGGGCAAATCAGTATAAATTGCTTGACTAAAGAATTTGTTGCATAATAATTATCGAGATCGATTAAATATAATAATAAAATTATGCGTTTAGTAGACGAGCTGTGATGCCTTGAACCAACACGCATGCAGTTCGTTCATTGGAACAACGCGGGATCAAACGTGTCAAAATATGCAACAGAATGCTAAGCTAAGTGACCGATCACTGATGGCCCACGTGAGGCTTCCAGACTAAGGCCTCAATGAAGTGAGGGAAAATTAAGATTGGCCCGATCAAAGCTCGAATTTAATTTTTGCACGAGAATGCGTGCAGAAATTCGTCGGGAAGTTCGCAGATCGTAAAATATCCCTATAGGGATTTGATAGGGACGTAGGGAGTCCACGTTAAAATAAAGGGTGTCTCCAAATGACCTGACATTTTAAATTTCGTGCCATTTCTTTGCGGCGAACATAGAGTGTTGATCTTTGACAACTGGTATCAGGAAGTATTGAGGTTTAGTCAGGGAAAATTACACGATCGAGCAACGCATAGAAATTGTAAAAATGCACTGTGTTAGATAATGTGGGAATCCTCTAGGATTCAAATTGGATTCGCAAGTTGGATTCCAATGGGGAATCCCGGTTAGAATCCAATAAACAAGCGTGACGTTTTGATATAGGGATCCAACGCGATGACCCATCAGATATCTATCAGGAAGTGGCAACAACTATGGGAATCCAATTGGATACCTAGGATAATTTCTGCACGGTAATTTCTAAGTGCCGCAAAGACGGTTCGTTTTAGTAATTGCTTTTGAATGGACTTTTACTGGAATAATAAGGCTATAAAAATTGTCCAGACTTATCTACGTCGAGGAGGAATGAAATATTGTAATAAGGCGTGGGGAAAGAAACGTCGAGATTGTACGAAGCCTTGAGTGAAAAACGCATAATTCGTTTAGTTCGCACGCCTGAGAGGGTTATGTATAATGTTTTTTTTTGGAGACCGTCGAGTCTCTGTATCTTCACGAGACATCTTTCTTTCTTTATTCTCGTAACAGATTGCCAGATAGTCTGGGAGGAGGCGGCCAATAACTGTGAACATTGGAGACAATCCGCCCGAGAAACGTGTGATTTTTTTTTTTCAGGAATGAAAATGAAATCTCGCACGCGGTGGAGAGAATAAGAACTTCGGCGAGAATCCCCTTTTGAGCTTCGTATTGTATCGTTCCTTCGCCGTTTCTCGCGATCCGCGTTTTTTTTTTATCGTCGCTATAATTCGCGCTGCGAATTTTCATCCCCCTAATGGCGCGGCAGTATGTTTTACCGGTGCTAGAAACACTTTGGTACATATTTCGCAACGAATTGCCGACACGTCAACGCAATCTGTACAACAGTTTATTACTCTTTGCTGAGTTGTTTTTTTTTATATTTCTTCGAAAGAGCCACTACGCTTCTTATTGATATCATTGCTTTTATGAATATTAATGTACAGCCTCATTTGGAATGGCGTTTATTATTCCGAGCTTCCGTTAACATATTTCTTCTCGTATTTACTGCTTCGATTAGTCATCTGAAAATTCATCGTTCGGATATAAATGTAATAATAAATGTTCTCTTTTTTGCACTTTATGTTTCATTATTTTTAACAATGGTCAGATGAAATAGACAGAATTTTATGAGATTAACAAAAAGGCGAATTAAAATTGAATAGCAATAAAGAATCTTAGGAAATTCTACTAAATATTTTATAAAACATTAAATTAAGTATGTTTGATTAAAGATTTATTAATGCTTAAAAATCGTCAATATTTCTTGACGACGTTATTGATTTTTTTAACCCTCTTTTACATCTGCTTCTTTTTATTCCGATTATACGTCGATGCAAAAAAAAAAAATTCCTGCAATATTTCTTAATTGTCAATTTTTTACTCTGCACAAATTTTGCATTTTGATCGGTGATTCGGAATTGAAACTCAGTAGAGTTTTCATGGCTCGTATACCTGAATATAAAGGGGAAAAAAATGATATGCGCGCTATGCAATATCGGGGATCATAAAAAAAGGCGTAAAAAATTTAATCGCTAGGCTGACACGCGCACTTGCATCTCAAGCGTTTCCCAAGCTTGACCTTTCTTTCTCGTTAATGTCGGATGTGTTGAACATTTTGTACTTATCGCATGTGCCATTTATAACGTGCTCGTTGACAAGGATAGTATTCGAAGTTTCGACGAAGAAACATTTTGAGATTTCATACCAGTGGATTTTTTTTCTACACAAGTCTTGCCAAACATTAGTACGGACACTTGCTGTCAGAAGGTAGAAAAAAAGTGGCGTTTCGTACGTCAACTCGAATCGCCATACGAAATGTATTTCGGAACGATCTCTTCTCCGCCACCTTGACGATCCAGCGGTGTAAAATGTGAGTAGGGTGGAAATGACTCGGCTCTCTTACGCTCCCGTACCTCGTTATTCATTTATGGGATAAAAAATGTGCGTGCGAGGACCATGAAATGCGTTGCCGTCTCCAGAACGGGAACAGGACTCATGGATATTTGACACGGGTACGAAAGTTAACGATATATATCCACCACACGATCGTACAGTCACGTTGAAAATATAGTTCAGCGGTAAAAATGCTTTCAACATCTTCTCACTTCTATTGAGAGAGTAATGCTTAAATTATTCGTTTCAATAAACATTTATTCGACTTTCGGGAAAGGCAATAAATTTCAATTGACGGGCGTATCCTTTTTTTTTCCTCAAACGATAGTCCGTATTTTACAAAAAAATGCTATTTTTTAAGATCAATGTATAACAAATATCAGTTTCAATAAATTCCTTGCATTTTTTGTTCGAAAAATAAAACGAAAATTAGAAGTGAGTAATAAATCAAATTAACAATAAAGTAAACAGTAATTAATGAATTAATTTTACAATTCGGATAACACCGCGCTAATAAATATTCACAGCCTAGACTGCTTTGCTTATTCCTTAGTTTCTAACGCTGACAATCCTTTTAGTCGACAGTAAAAATGGTAATTACTGTACCAATCTTTATTACCGCTGTAGGAATCGAATTCCCCAAGTCTCTACGACAGAGTATACGACACGGTGCCTTTTATATTATACATATAAATATTGATACATTTCGCGCGGGTCCCAAAGGAGATACGAGAGTTAGGGGACGAGCATACGTGAGGGTGAGCCTAGAGGAATTCACCGACGGAGATCGTAAAACTTGCGGGTGGGTAAGATAGACTTGCGTGCAATATCACCCTCCCTTTCTCTTTGCCAGCTTGATGTATTATACATTTACAGTAAATGAATAAAGGGAAGCATTGCCCTCGCGGCGCCCAAAAAAGCACAGAAATCATTTGATAGCCAAAGCCGAAAACAAAAAACAAGAGGCGTTTCCTGAGTAGAAATTGTTGTAGCCTCCCGATTAGAAATTTTGATCCGGCAGCCTGAACACTGATCAGGCCACTATCATGCTGCGATCTGGAATACCGTAATAAAGCACGCCTGATCGGTGCCGGATGTTCACCGGATCAGTGGAACCGTAGTACGGGAGTAAGAAAGCTTATTGTGGCCTGATCAGGGTGCTTTTTTACTCCCGTATATCAGGCAATACTAATATGGCCCTTTCTACCCAAGGCAAAATTTTCGAACCGCGTTTAACGCGAAAAATAAAGGCCTCCTTCCCCGAGGAGAGATCGGCAATAGCGAATTATCGGATACCTAAACGAGGGTACAATGCTTGGAACACCAATACGTTAGGGCCTTCGAAGAACCTCCCGAATGGCAGCAAGTGGACATTGTCACTCAAAAGAGGCCAATACAGAGCGCAACTGAAGCTGCGAAAACCCAGGCGGGCCTACTTCGATGCTGCACAGTCGCCATTTTGACATGTATCGCTGTGAAAAAATAATTTTGTATAGTCAATTACGTGTATAATAAAACTCCTATTTTGTAATTCCGATTAATTTTATGGTTTCGTTGAAAAAAAATCACAAAAGATGCCTTTTTTTTGCCTCTAGAGTGGCCTGAGTTCCGGCCTAGACGGTGATGAGATGTATTTTCCACTCGGGTTCATCTAGCCGACTAAAATAACACAAAAATCGTACGTTCGCATTTTGACAAAATATGTAAATTAATAAATTGTAATCTCTGGAATTCCATAATTCGACGAATAATCGAGCGATAATAATTTCATTATTAGAGAAACAATATTTTGCCCCAATCCGCGATATATTTTTATTGTGTCCCACTTCATATCATTTACCGACATTTATTATTGAGTTCTATAGATTATCTTTTTTTTAAATACTTATCTATTTTCGTATCTATGTTTTTTTTTTCGATTGGATTGTTGCATCAATAATCTTTTTCACTTTTAATAAACAAGTCACAAGCGTGGAAAGAACGGATGTATATAAATTTTCACGGATATACACACACGTATACATGGGCACGTACATACGTACATTTGGTCAATTCAATAAACGACTCCATTACACGGGGCTCTTTTATATACGATCCTCTCTATCCCGTCCAGGTGTATTACGCGGATAAATTGCATTTCGATAACGCTCCCGTTCGGCGCATTGCTATCACACCCGCTTGGCAACATTTATCGCCGCTCTCCACGCTGCTCTATGCCCAGGCTTCGCGAATCCGAAACGAGTATAATGAACGTGCGCAAGGGTTTTCTCGATGAGGTTAGCGAGCATCATCAAAAATCGATATATATATATGCTCGTATAGATGTATACGCGCGGAATGATGTTGCGAATTGTAAAATGATAGCAGGCTGGGATCCAACAACTTTTTGTTTACTCTCCCGATTTTACTATTCTGCATTATAAATATCAGAATATTTCGCGATAAATTGATGGGACCGTGATTTAGCTTCATTTTCTTGTATTTTATTAGTTTCTCATTTTGACAGACCCCAAAAAAAAAAAACCTAATCCCTATCATGTAAAAAAATTTAACTTCATTTTCAAAATGGATTTAATTTAAAAAAATAAATATCAGTTCGTTTTTTAAATGTATTTAAGGCGTTACGTGGGTTTCGAAACCAAAAAAAGCATATTTTCTCTATTTTTAAAAAATATAATATATAAAATATTTTATTCAAAATGTTAAGCACATAAAACAGTAACATTTCAGCAATATTTAAAAAAAAATTCATCCAAACATTTGGGAAATTCAGCCGGTGGGACCTGGTTTCCGGAAACCCCTAAAAAAAAAGTGTCCTCGTGGTGGTCAGGATAACTCATGATAGCTTTATCTGAAATTAAAAAACCAATTTTTTTTTCTATTAGTAGATAAGTATAGCTCGTGATTGAACGAAGGACACTAAAAAAAATTGAAATTTGAATTTTTGGTAGAGTTGTATGCATTTAAAAAAAAATGGATTTTTTGACATTTTCAAACCCACGTAACCTCTTAATTCTGAAGAAAATAAAAAAACATTTCGTTTTCAAAAAATTATTACATTTTTTAATGGAATCATTTATTCGATACAGAAATATTGAAATAAATTCGACATCTACCAACTTTATCGATATATTTTCAATATCTTTGAAATTATTGGTGGCGACGTGAATAAAAAAAAAAAAAACTTTCCGACTCCCGGAAAGTCTCGCTTTGTTTATCGCGTTCTCCAAGTGTAATAACAGATTACGGTTAAGCGCATCCATCACAGTCACCAGTTGCCCGAGCCACGCATACGTACGATCCAGGTTGCAATATTATTTTATATTGCTCGAAGCAACATTTCCGTATACGCGTACGCGTGTATGTGTCGTTACGGTATTTCAATCAACTTCCATAATGTATTATTCATTCGTCGATCCATCGAAGCTTCGATTACCTTGAGTGTCTGGGATTTTCGATATTGCGCAGGGCTGCATATGACATATATATATATATTATATCGATGCAAGCGATACCTTGATAATCCGCGAGCAGGTTTATGATCATCGTTCCTGTTATTGTTCAATCATCCGATTTTTAATTATTTCGGGCACTACCGTTGTTATTGTTCGGCAATTTTTCGTTCGTTTATTATCGCCCTCTGGACAAATATAAAAGTGTCAATTTCCCAATAGACAAATGCCTGTAATGTGTTCGTGTATCGTTCCTACCGTAAAACGTGAACATCCATGGCATACGCGACAATAGACACATTTGCTTACGAGTATTTGCAATATATATGGGTATACGTAAAAAGTGGATATGCATCGATATAAATGATAGACGCGAGATTATTGGACTATTATTTTCTCCCGTTTCGCTCATAAAAAGAAGGGCAAGTCAAACGGAACTGAATAAGGCTGTGGCAGGGGGGGGGGGGGGGGGTGTTTAAAATAAAATGAAACTCAACTTTTCCATCCGATCGATCTCGTCCGTATATTAAATCCGTCAGTTCGTCGTCTCACCACTCGACTCGTGCAATTTTCCACTCTAGGTAATATGACGTACACGCGCGCATTTTCACATCGAAAGGAATTATCGAGAATTATTTCTTCAACCGGAAGGATCAACGCTGCGGTCGGTGAACAAGAGCAATACAAATTGGTTTAGCAGTATGACGGAAAAATTATTTCTTATTGTAGGTATGAATGTCGTGTCAGATTCTTATTAGAACACCGAAGCATTATTTCCATTAGTCAGAGCGTGAAAACATATCTCTCTTACTCTCGTATAAAACACCACTTGCATTTTCGTCAAAGAAAATTACGAAAATGATTAAACTTGCAAAATTTAGGACCCCTGGTTAAAAAAGTTCGCAGACAATTCTTATTTTATTGTTAATTATTCTTTGCTACTGTGTCCTTAAAATACAAATAATTAAAAAGTTTGATTCCATACAACAGTTTTGTTTTTTAAATTGCCTACAATTTATTTTATAAAAAAGAATAATAAAAATAATATCTCGAAAATGGTTTACTTTTGCATGAAGCATTAATGGGTTATTTGTTAGCGAAAAACATGTCCTACAACCTTTTCACAAGATCGTGACCAACAGCCCTGTATATACAGGGTGGTCCAATAACTATTAGCACCTTGGATATGTTCGAAACTATAAGGTTCACAGAAATATTTGCTGAAATGAAATTGCACAGTACGAAAGGGGCCATCCGATAGCGATAATAGTTTTTTTGCAGGTGGAGGTACTTCGGACATTTGAAGGTCAACTCCATTTTTTTAAATGGATCGGTATGTTTTTTTTTTCTGTATCATGAAAGAGGAGCTTAAAACGAGTTCAAAGACCTATAACATAAGGTCATTGAAGGTCATAGAAAGTACAGAAAGGCGTTTATCTTACTATAAACGTACTAATTTTATTTACTACCGAAACTGTAAGTATTATCGCCTTTCTGTACTTTCTATGACCTTCAATGACCTTATGTTATAGGTCGTTGAACTCGTTTTAAGCTCCTCTTTCATGATACAGAAAAAAAAACATACCGATACATTTAAAAAAATGGAGTTGACCTTAAAATGTCCGAAGTACCTCCACCTGCAAAAAAACTATTATCGCTATCGGATGGCCCCTTTCGTACAGTGCAATTTCATTTCAAAATATTTCTGTGAACCTTATAGTTTCGAAGATATCCAAGGTGCTAATAGTTATTGGACCACCCTGTATATCAAAGCATAAATCACTAGGTAAAAGATCGAATCACTTTCCAGTGCCCTTATTCCATGAACTGTCGATATTCGGACACGTTCCACGGTACACATGTACTTGTATGAGGTTTCATAGCGGAAATTTCGTCTCATTTGTACGTAGGCATAGGAACGAGCATGACACAAGTCGGGAATATCGATGGCACAGCCTACTTTTGCTTTTATAATTACCTATATATGCATTAATATAAATATATATATATATATTTGACACATACGTTTGCATGCAAACGTATGTGCAAACGTATGTGTTATACCAATGTAGGGTAACCGCGAAATAAGCGTGACGTGTGCTCACGTTAACGCTCTTCTCATCATCCGATAAGCCGCGATATAGCACCGTCGTATGCTCGCGTTCGAATATATAACGAGTACGTGTGTATATATATATATATATATATATATATATAGACTAGGTATTGCGCATTCATGTACATATATATTCATATATTTATACGGTATAACCGCATCGTTACTTTTCTCTTTCGTGAATTACACGGACGATTTGGCGACGATATTAGTAGCGAGAGGGCGAGAGGGAAAACTGCCGGTAATTCTGATCTCGATAAACACGAGCTGTGGCGCCCTTGCTTGGCGAGTATATGCCTGCCGCAGGCGTCCCTTTTTTCCTCCATTTCGCAGTTGAGAACATATTATCGTCCAAGTTATGTCAAGTTGGGTATAGTTAAATTAAACTGCTCGTCATAAATTCAACGTAACAACTCTCGTCGTCCACGTTTTCTCGCTGTTCATTCGGATTCTTGATGAAAAAGCGTCGGAACTAATTTTGACGCGACAATTATAGACTCAACTCAGCAGAGCTGGTGCACAAGCTATACAAATGGGTGGTGGTATGTATATATGTTTGAGGTAAAAAAAATAATTGAGGCTCTCGATTTCTTTCTTGTGTATTTTTAGGTAAATTATTTTTGAGAACGTTAGTATGAAATATTTTTTATTTTGAAAAAAGCTATCGGGTTCTTCTTTCAAGAGGTTTTTTTTCTTGGAAAAGTGAGGTTTGCAAATGCGAGGTGACCATATGTTTTTCAAGGGTCTCCCGTACAGAAATTTGTTGAGGAGTTCCCAGATCCTACCACAATTTCTATAGAGATTTGATAGGGACGCCGCACGTAGAGAGTCCATATTGGAATTCAAGTTGATGCCGTGGTTATTTCTCGATTGGAGTCGTTTGAGGGTTTTTATTTGAAATTCTCAATCGTAATTTGTTTGCTCTTTCCATAAAAAATATCCTTTCGTGATTCCGTTCACAAATTTTTTGGGGAGTCCCAAGACGCACCTACATCTCTATAGGGATTCGTTAGGGACACCGCGCATAGAGAGCCCTCAGTGGCATCCAATTCCATTCTGCACTGTTCCCCGATTAACGCCGTTTGAGAATTCTCACCACGCTCAAATCGAATATATGTGAAAAGTCACGAGAAAAAACTTGGCGTGTTGAAACATAACCTGCACGCTTCGATATACTTTTTCAAGCCATTTGTACATTTTTAACTTTGTTTAAAAAAATTCAACGTACAAAATGCGATGGGATCCATCAAGAATCTTAATGCTGTTGAAATTTGCATCGTTGGAAAGCAATGAAAATTCTTTTTTATTCTCGTTATTCTCTATTTTCATTGTTACCCAAAATCGTTTTCGATAGATTTGGGCTGTACGTCTCCGAGGAAAATTATTTTTGAAGTATGCCGTAGATTTGAACTGTCAAAAAAAAAATAGGGATTATTTTCGTTGCGTTTCAACGATGTAAACTTCAATATCATGAATCATATAGGATTCTGTTCGATAATGTGGCAATCGTCTAGGATTTAAATTAGATTCGTCTATTGGATTCCAATGGTCACCCAAAAACAATATATACACGGAGAGAATTAAAAAGTAATTTTTGTCGTGAATTTCACGGTAAAAATTACCGTGATATATTTCAATTTGGTGACAATTGAGAAAAGCATAATAATTCGTATGCGACAGGTTTTTTTTAACTCACGTTACAGAAAATTTCAAACACGTAGCTAAAATTTTACTATACAAGAAGGGTAGCGCGCACGATAATTTTTACCGAGAGCACAATACATTTTCCTATAACACTCATTAAATTTTATAATAAATCTTAAAATAACTGTTATAAAGACGATACTTTTTTATAGACATTTTTGAAAGGCATAAAATAATAAAATGCAC
Organism: Ophion ventricosus; assembly: GCA_963932345.1. Lineage (NCBI taxonomy): Eukaryota > Metazoa > Arthropoda > Insecta > Hymenoptera > Ichneumonidae > Ophion > Ophion ventricosus. The sequence goes on from OZ010717.1 coordinate 27,094,798, forward strand.
AGTAAAATTTCGCTGATATTATATATTTTTCAAATTTAAGTTTTGCGTATTTTGTTACACATTAAAATTTACTAGAAAATCTGGTAAAATTTTCTATCTGAAGGAAGAAAATTTATTTTATTTTCGTGAAAATCAGTGTTTTACTCAGTAATAATAAGCGAAGTTTCAGGCTTGTCATCTGGTTACCGTTACTGCACGGTAATTTTTAACATTTAATTCTGTCCGTGTATATGTATATTAGGCAAGAAGACTGGATTTAGCTCAAGCTGTCTATTTCTATATTCAACTTGGCAATCGATTGGATGATGAACTATTGGTAACGAAAACGTACATATGTTCTTCACTTATCTTGTGAAATTGTGTCAATAAAAAACAACCCCTATTTTTAGTTTGTTCACCAATCCGAACGTACGTTTAGAAATTAATTTGGGATGTGGGAATTCCGGTGGGCGTAGGTTCCAGTAGGGCGGTACAGAGAGAGAGAGAGAGAGACAGAGAGAGAGAGAGAGAGAGAGAAAGAGAGAGAGATGAAAAATCATATAGGGATAGAGAGCCTGAGGGAGATGCTTTTGGCGTTGTTACACGTCGAGAAGCACGAGAGAGTTTCCCGGGTGAACGTTTATGGAAATATAAGTCGTTGCAAGCAGTATATATACGTGTTCTACACGATCCTTTATTCATAGGCTGCGCACCAAGGGGATATGTGTTGCATCCAGTTCCGTGAGACGGATAGACGAGCAACAAAATGTCGAGACTCCGTTGCTATATTTCCCACAGCATCACGATCCAACATATATATGCACGTTGCATTCGGCTATATACTTGTATGTTTATTTTCTTCCGTGCAACGAAGGCGCGTTTGACGGAGACCACCAGGTCCGGGATTTTCCATTCATGATAAACGCAGCGGAACCACGGATGATGTGATCGACATTTCTTTAATTCCGTTTCAGCAATCCCTCATCCTTCAGCCCTTTTCCTAACGATCGAATAATCATGAGGTCTGGGGGAACGTTGTGAAAAGTTCGTCGTCCATACACAATAATTCACGAAAGGAGTACGCGAAAAAATAAAATTTTAACGCAATCCTTCAAAACGTGCTGTTACTTTGCAAACGCGTTTTTGTCACAAGCAGGGAAAGAAAAAAAAAATGCGTGTATCGTTCGGGACGAGAGACAACGAAGGGCCAAGGGGAATTGCGGAAGTGTAATTAGCGAGACGCACACGCCTTACTCCTATTTTATCGCGTGAAAATTCCTCACCGGACGGCACCAAACACTTTTTAAACTCTGCAACAAAAGCAAAAGTATAACGACGGAAAAGCAGGACAGGCATGGACAAAGGCGCATGGACGCTAAAACACGCCTGCGATTAACGAGCATCTTCACGAGCTCGCTTTAACGAGTTTTAACACCGCCTCCCTTCATCTCTCATCTTACCCCTGGCAATCTTTGCGTGTGATATGCGTCAAATACGATGGAAGCTCTGGTCGTCATACGACGAACGAAGACAAAAAAATATAAAATAATATGGGATATTCTAATATTACGGGTTTCGATAAAGACGAAGTCGACGATTCAAAATGTTAATGATATTGCAAAATTCTGATAATGCGAATTTTATTATGTCCACATCCGAGTAGACGGTGGAAAAAATAGTTGAGTTTTGGGAATTATTATCTCAAAAACTATTTGTCCGATTTCATCCGGGTTTGTGTTATTCGAACATTGAGCCACGTGCGCTTTCTCGGAGTTTCGTAGCTCGTAAATTCTCAAATCTTATGTATTGGACCGCGATTCATATTAGGTTTCGTCAAGCCTAAAATAAAGACGATAGCAGCTCACAAAGGATTATTGAAAATTACAAATTGATTTAGGGCTTGGAAAAAGAATATATTTCGCTCGCCGGGAAAACGTAAAATATAACGACACTTTCTGTAGCGGCTCCGGTTTTCGGTTCCGTATCGATAGGTTTATTATTTATGATGCACTCAGTGACTTGTGTTTTACCATTCGTAGTTAAATTAATAGCTATTTTCATCAATAATCAAATATTTTACTAGTAGGATACAATGTGTCACCGAGTGGTGGGGCCAAATGAGTCGACTCTCAATGAGGCAACAAAGAAGTGACGACGCTCCGAAGAAGCGCAATGTGTCACGGGCAACTGTCAACCACATGCGATTTATCGGAGTTTTCTAGCTTGTAAAATTCGAATTTTTTTTTGTCTTGGTCCGTGATTTATATTAAGTTTCAGCTGGCCTAAAAGAAAATCAATAGCAGCACACGAAGAATTATTAAAAGTACAAAATTAATTCAAGCTTCGAAAAAAAAAATTCGCTTGCCGGGAAAACGTCGAATATTGTGGGGCAATTGTGTGGAGCAAAATGTGTCATCGAGTTGTTGAACACGATGAGTCAACTCCCAATGTTATTGGCAAATAATACCTGTTGCGAAATTATCGGTATGTATGAAAATCTGTTATCTATGCTAGGAAAATATAAGAATTTCAACCGGCTCGTTGTACTCTACGTTTCGCAGCACTTGACACACTGTACCCTGTACCTCTGACTGTACATCACTGTACATCTGACACATTGTACTCCACCCGTGGGGCATAATGAGCCAATCCGCAAATTTTTTTCGAACCCATTATTTTAGGATTTTTAATATTTTTGCAAAAAATATGGTAGATTTATTGTACGCCCAAAGGTCTATAAAATCGATTATGACTTTTTTTTCTAATCAGATTACTTTGGTAAGAGTAAAAATTCGATAGAAAAAAAAGTGACACACTGTGCCCCAACTTTCCCTACATATATTGAGGTATATTGACGAAAATTTGTATAAATATATGTTGACTGAAAGCCCTGTTATTGTGGCTGGCGTAAAAATGTCCCTTGTTGGCGGTCCCCATGATTGCATGCAGTCGGTTGATCCGAAACACAAATTTCGAAAAGATTCTTAAAACGTAATGTACCCTTCGCATCGTAGGATTTTTTTTACTCACTTATTTTTGGTTTTGATCAAGCCAGAAAGGTCGGAAATTTAGATCGAAAAATAAATGTAAATGTATTTTTTATTAAATATTTATTCAAAAATTGTCAAGATACTTCAATATTTATACTTTTTAATAAAACAAACTTTGAGGAAATTGGACAAATAGTATTTGAAATAATAATTTCCAAACATCACCTATTTTTTTCTATCGTCTACTCGGGTGTGTCCCCTTAATGCATTCGATCACTTATCCTTCATCGCCCCAATGCATTTTTTTGCAAATACTTTCAATTTACAGACACGAAAAGTTTACAGTTTTATTATATGTATAGATTTAAATTATTATTATGAGACGTTTTTGATAATACGAATTTCAACGCTAACAATCCGAATTATGAACCATTGCAGCAAAGAATATAATAGAACGAATTTTAAAAAAAACAAAGAAATGCTAAAACACCACGTTACTTCCATAAAGTTACGTGTACAAATCTTCCGAGTCAGTCGTAGCTTCAGTACCATTATGGACCATTTATTTTTTTACCATAAATAAATAAACATTATAGTATTTTACGCATGAAAGAGAAGTCTCCGAAAGAGCATTGTGAAAATCATGAGCGACTAATTGTTCGTTCGAAGCTTTTTCACTTTCCGACCAATATGGATACATGTGCGTGGGTGTATTTTCCGTTTAAATTTGGAACATAAATCAAACTGTTAAAACGGCGAGACGGCTTCGACATCTTTCGGGTAGCCAATGCACACGCTTAATTTTCATATGAATGTGAAAAACTGGCCGTTATCCTCATTCGCCATGTCAAGTGTTGAACAGTCCATTAAAGAGTGCTGTCAAAATGCCTTCAAATGATAAGCATATTCCAGCAATTTTATCGGAATCCAATGAACAAAAAGTTTGCCGCTAATACGCGAATTGAGTAACGTAGCCGTGACATTTTTTCGAATATATAAATATATATGCAGCTCTCAACTGCCGCTCAGTTGCGACCCTTCCTCGCTACATCCCGAGTCTGTTTTTTTTTTAATTGTCAACGCCGATCGTTCGACTCGTATCTCGGGAATCTCGTTTGGTCGCCAGCCGAATTAATTGCCTAAGTGTTATCCAAGTATTTGACGTTTTTCCGATTCACTATCCGTGCATTCGAAATAACCTCGAGTAAATTGAAATAGCAGACGATTCGGAGTGAAAAATAAATGAATTTAATCCCGGATGTGGATCGAGAGCCATCTTTTATACGTTCTCCTGACACTCGTCTGGACACTAGTCTCTGGAGGCTCGAGAAATCCATCGGGATTAAAGTAACTTTGGGCATTTGACAGGCCGGGCCAGAGATTTCTTTTTTTTTTATGGTTTATCAAAATTATTGACAGTTTTGAAAGCTTAACCGTTTTGACAGAGATTTGAATAGCACCAGGTGATTGGAATATTTACGAAAACTAAGCTCAAAAGCAATTCGATCAATCTTGCGGTTGATGCCATTCGTTGGTCACTATTTTAGACTAGTCCGCGATGTGCACTCGTTACGTTAACCTTTTGACGAAGTGGGAGACCTTCGTTCGATGCTCTATAGACTGCACTCGCTGTGGGAAGGGGGCGGGAGAGGAATCTATAACGTCGCTTTGACGTTGCAAGAGTGCAACGTACCATTGGTATACGGCATATAGTCTTTACTGCAGCAATGACGTATCGCGGCGAAGGAGGAAAAAAAAAAAGTTTCGACCTGTCTGACTCGTCGGCCTCTTTGCTGGAAACTTTTTACCATAGATGACGTCACAGACTCAAATGTAAGAGCTTCTTATAGACCGAAGTGACGTTGCAACCGCGTCGATAGACGCCCAATCGTCTAGGAAGTTTCGAACAACGCTGAGGTCGCAGCTGATCGCAACATTGCGAGCGTACGCTTTCCATTCGCTCTTGTTAAACGTTGTTTGAAAATTTCTCAAGAATCAATGACCATTTGTAGGGTACAGCGATCAGTGAATGGACGAAAACTGATTTATATTTTGAATAAGTAAAAAAATTGTCGATAAGAACTCGAACCACCCGTGCAAAAATTTCTTAGGGATACCTAAATTCCGATCAGATCCCGATCGGGATATGATACGGATTCCCTAGAAGAGTTATCCTCATCAGAATCCAGATGGCACCCACTACGTAGCACAAGGCGGAGATCTGGTGGCAAGAATTTGAAATACGTATTTCAAATACTTATTAAAAACATTTTTTTTAGAAAATTAAATACATATTTTCTTAGTTCGAACGATCTCCATTTAATTTAAATATAATAACTTAGAATAAATAACCTATTTCATTTTTCTCCAGGAAATATAAGTCTTTGAAGGTCTATATATAGTTTTTTTTTGAATTTTTTAATTAAATGTAAAGAATTTGGTTCGAAATTCTGTTATTCGAATATATAAGTTTTGACAGTTATACTGTAGTACCAATTTTCACTTAATCTTTTTCAGATCCTTGAATCCAGCGTCTCCAGCTGATCCGGATCGGTATCGCCTGGTGATTTTTACATTCGTATCTGGGATCCGATTCGATATGAAACTAGATCTTGTTCTAAAGTTCGAGTTTCTAGCCTGGATCCTATGCAAAGTTTCTATTTGGATTCTGACTACAGTCCTTAATAGTTCTGGATTAGGGTCCTGGCTAGAATCCGATTTGCGAGCGTTGCATTTCGCTCCCGGATCCGATCCAATGTCCGACTGGATCCCGATTGAGAATCCTGGATCCTAGTCCGAATCGAACTGTATCCATAATATTTCTGCACGGGGATATCCAAATCCAGCTCTCAAGGCCTTAGACCACTCTAGGATTTTCCAAAAATCGATTTGTTTCGTTAAAAATGTACCTTAGTACCTATAAAATGATATTCCAAAAAATTATGGGCGTGGAAAATCTCTAAGTACTTGATTTTCGAATTCTAGCGCAACCCCTCTTGATTCATGTCGTGACTTTCTACTAACTTTAAACGCGTTTATCTCAAAACTACATTTTTTCAAGTCGGCCGGACTCATAACTCAAACAAATTTCAACCGATTCACTTGAAATTTTATCTGTATATTTAGAATTACATTTTCTGAGGCACAACGTACGATTTTTTTAAATTATATTGCATAGTTTCTTTTTTATAAACAATTTTCTGACGATTTTCTCATGGCATTTTATCCTTTTTGTTTTAGAAATGCGCCATTTTTACAAAAAAAGATATATCAAAAAAATCCTACGTACTTCTATAGGTATTGTTATATATAATCGAAAAAACTTTAGTGTCTCATCATAACTGAAAAATTATAGGAGCTGTTGGTCCGGCCGTTGACCTTCCAGAAATAAAGACGTCATCGGAAAAATACTGCACAGTCGCCATTTTGATATGTATCGCTGTGAAAAAATAATTTTGTATAGTCAATTACGTGTATAATAAACCCTTATTTTGTAATTCCGATTTATTTTATGGTTTCGCTGAAAAAAATCACAAAATATGCCCTTTTTTTGTCTCTAGAGTGGCCTAAGGCCGTAATAAAAATGATTGATAAATCTTTATCCTTTAGAGCGTTCATCTGCCCTACACATTCAATTACTGGTCATTTCGCTACTCGTTCATCAATTAATATTTTCTTTCTACAGCACATCTGAATCCTACAGTATCGTTATTTGTCCATTCACTGGTCGTTGATACCCTTTTTTTTAAATAAAAAATCGATCGAATTATTTTCTCCGGGGAAAGTTTTGAATACGAATTTATACTTACCGTGAACAAAAAAAAATCCGTGGATCAATTTCTTCGATCTTCGTCACTGTATCTAGTGACACTTTCTCGAGTTTTTTTTTCGAACAGACACTATAATTGCGAATAGTATGAACAATGATTGGGCTCGGAGTGTCTCGGGGAATTCGTCGTTCTCGTTTATTGAAATGAGCGTCGGAAATCGTTTTATCAAAGCAAAACTTTATTATAGCAATAGTGAACAATGGATAACCGTTAAAGATTTTTCGTTTCTTCTTTTACACGCTATTACTCGTTTCTTCTTTTTTTTCTCTACGCTTCCCTTTTCATCTCGATAAAAATAGCGATTAGGGATGATCGGGGTGGGGTGGTATAGTTAAGGTGAATTATCCTAGATGAGGGGTCCTTCTTACACTCCTTTGACTCGTCTCACGTCTACGACGATCATGGGTTTTGCGATAATTAAGCGTCAATACCTTTCGAATACAGTTTTATGCGAATTGTCAAGGGGATCAGAGCGATATGATTAAAGCTAAATAATAATGTGGATTATCGTACAATTGACTGTCGTCACGTGTGATCTCCGAATGGAGTTACAATTTCAAATGAACTAATATGTAATAAAAAAAAAACGTTTTGAAAATATATTGAAAACAGCAGCAACTGAAAAGGATCGATATTCAATTATTCTATTGTTGTTTTTTTTTCCCATCGTAATTTTTTGCCAAGTTCCAACCCAAAGCGTTTCTTGATTCCTTTTCCGGATTCTCAAGTATGACGACGTATTTAATTTTGTCTTATTTTCGTTCTCTCCGCATCTCGCTTTCCCGATTTTTCGCTTTCCCACTTTTGAGCAAGTACACGATTAATGCGTCATAATTCAACAAAGACACGACTCATATATTTTTTAAAGCCCAGAAGCGCGTTTACCCGTCATTTCTTAGAGGGAATTGGCAAGAAAAAAAAGCCAAGAGCTTTGCTCTTACGTCATGTGAAATCGGATCTCTCTTATGTCTCATGCGCAAAGTTTCTCGTAGCATTACGTACTGAGAAACGGATAAATTGATAGACAGAGACAGGGATAGAGAGAGAGAGAGGGGGGGGGGGATAGGAAGCCAGATAACAAGGAAAAGCCAAGACAATGAAAAAAAAGAGAAAAAAATCGTCGCACTTATGAGACAAGTACTCTCTACTTTCTACAAACAACGATGTGCTCCATACGAGGATGATGTGGCGTCGCGAAGAAGAGTCGAGAGATTGAAAAACGCGCCGAGGCTAAAAAAGTGACGACGAAAGAGAAGATAAAGAGAAAGAAAAAAAAAACAAAAAAATAAAAACAAACCGAAAATGTCGTGACAAACGGAAAAGAAATGAGTTCTACAAAATGAACGGATTTTTAGTTGCGGGGGCGGAATCGCTTCTCGCGTATCTGTGTCACGAGGTATACGGTTGGATTGAAAAAAAAAATAAGAAAGAATCTCACGCGAAGATAACAAGAAAAAAAAAACAAGATGGAAAAAAACATTGAATGAGTGAATCGTAATAAAGACCTTCGTCGGTTTTTGTTCTTGCCCTGAAAAGTTGGATCATAATTTGGAATGAATGAATAAAACAAAGATAAAAACGTGATGGAGTTAATGACTGAAAGAACTCGAGAGGACGGAAAATAAGAAATAACAAATGGAATAAGAGTAGAGAAAGAGAACGACCAAGAGTGGGAGAGAGAGAGAGAGAGAGAGAGAGAAAGAAAGAGAGAACAAAAAGTATTAATGGTAAACCGACAAAATAATACGAGGGTCGTGATAGTTGGCTATTATTTTCTAAGTGATATTGAATGAGTCTTTATCTCGTCCTATTTCATTTTCACCTTTCGCCACAGTAGAAATAATAATAATACTAGCAATTATAGTGATAATCGTAATAATAGTAATCGCAATGACAATAATAAGTAATAATGACAAAAATAAAGTAATAATAGATCGATAATCATGGTAATAAGTAATCGCATTATTTCTATAATCTCCGGCAAAAATTCGTCGATAAAATAGTATCGCTTACACATGTAATTATATACTCTTACCTCTGCCTCTCCGGTTGACCCGACGAAAGCTCACAGTCGCGTTCGACAACTTCTACCCTCAGCCTCCCGCGCTGAGAGAAAATTCATCCCTCGCAAACTCGTTGACTCGCGAGCGAGGGTAAAAAAACAACAGATAAAATTCGCTCAACCATCACACGAGAAACAAATCAAATTTGTAAAAAAAACCATCTGCATGCTCGTATAATGACGAAATAAAAAAATGTGAAAAATCAAACTCGTATTAACAAGTATCAAATCAAGATGTGTTTTATATGGAGTGAAAAAAATTAACGACACCACGAGGTATTCAATTTTAATATGTTTTTTTTTTCTTTCTTTTTCATCCGTCACTTTTAATATCGCGATAGCATCCGAAGAGAGTTTCGCCGTGTCAACCTTATTCGCAAAAAAAAAAAAAAAAACTAACGGGAAAAAATATGAAAAATAATGAAAGATCGTATTTAACATATACATTACATGATAATCTTACAAATAATGTGTCTAATAACATTAGTTTCGTCTTAGATTGCTTTCCGTAATCACCGCCGACTTTTCAGAGTGCGCTCAGGCGAAAATCGAAATATAAAAGCGAACAGATTTTATTCCTCGTTTTCTCTTTATCAATGTTTTTTTTTTCCCTAATGCAAAGTCGATTTTCGCCTCGCGATCTCTGACAAAGGATCATATACACCTTACTATTTCTTACTCTTAACTCTACACGATCGATCCATCCTACCAGCCTCCCTCTAATATTTTATATATACTTCAAACATACGTACGTATGTTTAAATATATATATATATATATATATAGCGTTCTGTAGTCATAGGTATAGTTATGTGTGATTCTTTTTTACTCTCTCCTTAAACTTCATCTATTTCTTCAATTACGCGATCTTCGTCGTTTCGTACAAAAGTCTCGAAGTTCCGTCTAATAATTTTTGCATACGTGTCGGTAGTCGAGACGAGAGACTTCCGCTGCATTCGGGTCTCCACAGATTTTCCGTCATTTTCTAGGTATGAGGCAAACCTTTCTCTCAAACCCGATGTCCGAAAAAAAATCGTACTTTCTCATTGATCTATCATCTCCTTCGGATACATGAATTTTCGGAGCAAGGAGAACGGAAAAATGAGAAAATAAAATTTCCTTCGTGACGGTCTTATTGTGGATTTTCCACGTCAATAATGAACATCTTTATTTTTTCATTCGTCAATGAAGCTGCACGCAGTTATATTTCACCGATGAATCTGTGAAGACCCAAGGAGGCGACGACAAAAATCACAACAAAAAAAATATATATATGTGTGTATGCATGTATATGGAAAAGTAAACATTCGAGTTCGCGAAGAATGTGAAAAGTTGGATTGTGATTTCATTTATTCGTTACGTCGGTGCTTTGCGGATACGACGTACATCCAATCTTATCATTTAAATTCATATAATACTAATTCAATACTTGTCGAAGCTCATAGCAAGTACATTTTACTCAAAGGTTTTCTCCTCGCTAGTTTTTTTTTTCTCTTACCCCTAGTCGGTTTTACTCGTGTTTTTTTTTTTTCACGAGTCTCTATATATTTTCTGCTTTTCGATGGAACTTCTCTCGTAGGGCGATTTCTCGCATAGGGCAGAGAAAGAGAGAGAAAGAGAGAGAGAGAGTGAGGTGTTTTTAAAAAAATCACGCTGGCTTGAACGGGGTTTTCCAACGTGGAAATTGGTAAAAAATTAAATCGTCTAACCGTTCTCTCCTCCACCAGGTCCACCTGTGCTTGTTTTTCTTTTTCGTTTTCGTCTCCTAAATTTCCCCGTAGGTCGTGAGCGATTTTTACTTTCCCCCTCCTCTTTTTCAAATCTTTTGTACAGAGCTTAATAATTACGCATTTTTCTTTCACGCCTCCGCCTCTCTTATCATTTATTCGTAATGCATTGGAGAGGAGGACTATTACCCTTCGTTCGCGCACTGAGCAAAACTCGGTGGGAACTCGTCACATCGAAGTCTCTACCTAACTATTCGAAAATACGAAAAGAAAAATTAGAAATCGCGAAGTCATGACGCTAAAGAGAAATCGAAACGATAATACTTGACTTGATAATAATAGTCGTAGTGGATAGCTCGAGCGTAGAATATATATATATATATATATATATATATATATATATATATTATTTACAAATTGCAAAGACATTTAGGTTCTGACGTCTTATTTATTTTTTTTCTTCTATTTTTCATTTACCTCTCTGGGAAACGTAAACTCGCACACAGAAAGGTTTCACGACCTTCATACTTTTAAATGGGTTTGTGATTTTCAGACGAGTTCAATTGTAGATCATTCGATATAAAAAATGTTATAAACGATACTGTCCCTTCTATTCAATGAGAGTCCTTCAAGCATCGTGGACATCGATTGAAAAATATTTTGTCTTGTCCTTTCTCTGCTTGTTCTGCCTGGTTGTATTTTTTTTTCTGCGGGATGTCCATGAATGTCAGAGGGATTAATTTTTTTATCTCTCGCTATCACATATATATATATATATATATATATATATATATGGAAAATTCATTCAATTAGCCCGCAGTTTAATCGCTCCCTGATCCTTCACGAATTTGGGTAATCCTTATTGCGCAAAGTAACACATTCGAAAATATGTACGAGGGAATGATTCACGGTTGTCCCGATTTGTCATAATTTCTCGCACCTTTTCTACTAGTTCGTAATGAAGTAAGACAGACGCCGTTTAATCTTCGAGCGATCCTGACATGACTTTTTTTTCCATTTTGAATTAGGAACGTTTGATGAAAATGAGAGAGGAAAAATCGACATTTTCTAAGCTAGCAGGTGACTCGAAATTTGTCCACGTTAAATATTACACGTCAAGTTTCGCGACTTTTCGGACTCGGTATTTACAATGGGATCTTTCTCAATCCAATCACGCAAACTATCTGTGTGCGTGCGCGTTTTCTCACGTCTCATTGATAAACGGAAAGTGCAACGGAAACATTGCGCGAAAGGGGTTGTGAAGAGTTTTTCGTACGTCAAATGCCTCCTCGATCGCAATAGTGAATTTCTCAAAGGGTTCTACGTTTTATTCAAGGAGGCATTTATTGCGAATTATATTGAAGAAAAATTAAATTCTTTATCCTTGAGACCGGTATTCGCATGCTCCAAGCGTAATTTTTTTTACACAATTTTCCTAAAAAAAAAAACGCGAACGAATATACACGTATCCCCAAAACGTAACGAGACAAGCAATCTCATAAGTAACGCGATTGAGAAAGAAAAATTGTCGAAAAATACCATTGATCATGAGACGACGGTCGTATCAAGATTATCATAGGCAAAAAAAATAATTCAAATATTAGCGGACTACGAAAAATAAAAATAAAAAAATAGTTGTCAAGACTTCCGGTGTAATAGTATCGGTAGAAAAATTCTTTCCTCGATTGAATACTTCCTAATGGTATTCTCGCGTCATACACATACGGACAAATGCACAGCAGAGTCATTGAATAATCTCATGATGTAACTTACGGAGCTCACACCCAGTGAGATCGGTTTATACATATTCGGAGGAAAAAGCCCTTTTCTATATGCATATATATATATCATATGCACTTCGTGGCATAAATCTTGACAGTTTGCACCTCAGACTCGCTGGTCCTTCATTTATTTTCCAAATGATCGTCTCTCCGATAATTTGACGAAAATACCAAGAGGGCGCTGATTTTTTTTTTTCACAGACGCGTCGACCCCATCCTATAAAAATGCCCCTCTCTTTGCCCAAAAAATTCTCGTGATTGTTTTCTGCCTTTCGGAGAGGAACGCAGAGGCTGGGCAAGCGGAGACCGCCCGCGTTCAATTTCCGGTCTGGGAATACACTCAGTTCCGGTGGGACGTGATCGTGAACTGGTCTGGACAATCCACCTCAAGTCGTTTGGATTCACGGAGACAGCCCTCCGCCGTTCGTTCCCCTCTCATCCATATCACAGGTCTGAGGAAAACAGAGAGAATACTTCTTTGACACCCTCGTCACCTCGACGATTGTACAGACACTCGTTTTCTTCTCTTCTCCTCGAAGTGCCATTTTTTTTGCCACCCCCACCGCTTCTTGTTTTCTTTTTTTCTTCGACAGTGGGGTAAGCCATTAGGGTTGTCGATTTTGCTGGTCATTGATGGGTCTTCGGATATAAATGTACATATGTATATATCGCGGTACGACGTTTGAATCGAATAATATTTAAATAGGGAGTGATTTTCATCTGCCAATTATCGTTTCCTCGTAGATCGCTGGAGAAAAAGTGATCGCTTCTCCTTCCGGCACGAGGGGAAGGTATGAAACTTCACGCGATCTCCTCCACCGTAAACGGGCTTTCAATAATAATAATAATAATAATCATGGTAATAAAAGAGAGAAATGAAAATGCCAGGAACAATCGTGATAGTGTCGCTGCTTTTTGTCCTCTTCCGTTCTGCTTCACTTTTTTTTTACGTGTGCGAATCGAGTTCCGAGCGGACACAAACTTGGCCATTGCGCTGCCAAAAACTCGCACGAAGGGACACAGAGGCTGAGAGGAGGAAAAAAAGAGAGAGAGGGTCACGGTGGCACTGCTGTTTTTTTTTTTTTTTTCGTTTTAAATTCTTTTCCCCCCCGCACGAGGAATATTAGTCTTTTTTTCCTCTATTTCGAATTAGTTTTTATTTTTTGTTTTGTTTTTTTTTCTCGATCGCACGCGATAAAACGGTTTCGCGTTCACTCGATGGACGAAGCAATCCAGTCTTGATGGAGGAGGTAGTGGCTCGTTGAGAGGAGTAAAACGATGATCCAGAGGCCGGTAAAGATTTCACGTGGGGGCGACTCGTTACTCGGTAGAACGCTTATACGGATCATCGCGTCGTAATCTCTGCTCGACGAAGGATCCAGGGCGCGACTCCATCACACCAATGGCGTACCGTATACCTCGTTCGTGTGGACGTTCTGGTTGCTATCGTTTTGCCTCGAGGCGCATTGCTGCAATGAAACAAAGCCGAGGGTTCTTTTTTTTTTCTTCCAAAATTGGATACGCTTGCGTCGGGTTCGTTTTTCGTTTGTGATTCGCTTGGTGGAGTGAACTTTTTCAACGCGTGATGCGTGACAGGATTTGGAAAAAGTATTATCGCAGATCCGATTTTGGATTATCGAACGATTTTATCGATGAATCGATTTTATCGTATTTTGTTTTATCGAACGAGCGAAATATTGCATATTTGTTCATTTGGTAACGTTAGCTTGAAAAGTGTCATGAGGATTCTGATGAAGATAATTATTCGGCTATTAAGGGCGTATTCTAGTCTAGAAATTTGACAAAATCGATTTTCTTTGGCATTTTCTTGAAGTTGTAGACTCTTGAGGTAATAGTCTCGCCAAGGTGTTTTTCTATAGATTTCTTATTTATTTTGGGGATCCATTTAGGACACTATTAAGTGATTACCTGCAGAATTTCAAAAGGATACACTTTTGTGTATTTGAGATATTGGCAATCAAAGAACACGTGCTCTTATGGGGAGCCAGTGGAACATTTCACTTTTCACGCAATATCTTCGAAACTTTTCTACAGATTTTTTTTTTCATTCTCAATTACAGAAGAACATATGACGAAGTAGGTAGGGAAAAATCATGAATTTTGACCGTCTAGTTTCAGAGATATAGCGATTTGAGTTAAGCAATATCTAGCGACGCTAGCGCCAAATATCACGACAAAAATTCGCTGGGCGTGCGACGTTGCCACGTTCTCCGCGCTCGCTAGACTACAGTAGTGTTTGCATATCCGTATTCGCAGAGTATCTACGTATTAGTAACCGGAATGGATAGTCTGATGCAAAAGTGAGGATTAGGTGATGGCGAGAACGTTGTTATTTTTGGAATTCCAAACATTATATTAGGCGTTTTCATTATTACATTATAAGTTTTAACATCCCGAGAAGATGTACAACCCAGGCCATCCAAGCACAGATGGCCCGAGTCGTGACCATGTTTCGCCGATTTTGTCTACTTGTGGCGCTAGTGAGCATAGCTTATCTCGCTTGCACACTATTTCTGTTTCAGTGGCGCAACCCCTCCCCACTCGCCGCCGAACGAAAGTACAAGCGATGTCAAAACAGGCTAAAATCTAAATAGTACGCCGGCGTGGTTTAGTTTGTTCTTCAGTGAACAGTTTTCATCGGTCATTTATGCGTTGTGCAATGCATTTATATTTTATTAAAACGTACTGCGAGTAAGTGAAAATCCATTATTTTTTCAACAAAATTCCGTATAGTACCCATCGAATTCGTGAAAGCGACTATATATGTTAATAATATATTGTTAATTACTTAACGGATGGTCAAATCTCATTGTGAGCACTAATTATGATTAATGCTTTGTGGTTGGTCACCATAAAAGCAACTATTAGAAACATGTGTTAATCACCTGAAAAATAAAAACTCAGTGAGGGTTCCATACATTGATTTCACGATTGTTGACGATTACTTTAGTCGTTCAGCCCGGTATCTTATCATTAATACGCCTTGAAATAAAAAATGTGCTTTATTTATTATACTTGGCAATATTGCAATAGTTCGCCAGAGCATGCAGATTTGTAGTAATTTCGTCATGGTTCGGTCATTCGGCAAGTTTTGAGACGATTATGATGTGATATTCAAAAACGTATAGTGGAATAAGCCGAAATAAATTTGAAAATCCTTTCTAGTATTGAAGTTTTGGTTCTGGCTGTACTTTCTTACCGAGGAATGAGAGGAGACGAGTGCGCGAGTGAAACAGAAATAGTGTGCAAGTGAGATAGCTATAGCTCACTAGCACCCCAAGTAGACAAAATCGGCGAAACATCGTTACCACTCTGGCCACGGCAGCTTGGGGGGCCTGGTACAACCTACGTTATAAGTACATTTCGCTATATTTCGAAGCTTTCATCGATTGAGCGGAGAATAAACTTTTTAACGTGACTGTGGCGAGACTACTACCTTAAGAATATATCCTGAAAGGAAATTTGGAAAATAATTTTGTTTTTTTTTATCGAGCCCAAAAAAACGCCTGAAATCTAGACCTCTAGAGTAGAATTCTGCCTCAACCTGGGTATTAATCCTGACAGATATTAATCCTGGCGAATATTAATCCAGACGAATATTAATCCAGACGAATATTAATCCAGACAGTCATCAGTTCACATGTATGGATATTGATCCAGACGAGGCCAAAAAACCCAAACAACATCGAAGATTTAATAAATTCTTCATTTAAAGCCTCGAAGCCTGACACCCAGATCACGGTGAGTCAAAACTATGCCCTCTTGAAAGATCATTACATTGTAACAATCAGTAAGTTTTTAATTGAAAAAGTGGAGGAAATTAGGATTTTCTCAACGCACCACCGAATACGGCAACTTTGCATTCGTGCCCGTTCTCCGATACTGTACAAATATGTAAATCGTCAAGCACGCTGCACGTGGTTACTCTTAATTTACGAAAATCTATCGGTGGAATATATTTAAAAAAAGTTTTTTTCCAATAAATTCCGCAGCAACTTTCAGCCAATGTGCTTATCGAGGAAGATTTCGCGATATTCCATTTTTAGCGGTTACTAACGCGATGTAGCGAGATATTTCGATGCTTATGGTACAGGTCTATATAGAATGGATTAGCGGACCTAGCGTGATAAATTATGTGCATTATCGACTGGCAACTTTCTGGAACGGTCTGAGCAGTGAATGCGCCAATTATGTGCTACCAGGCACCGACGAGTTATTCAATAACAAATTTAATCGAATTAAACAGTTTACTTAGTTCGGGAGCACCATTTTTCCGTTACCTTTACGAAACTTATGAATTTTGCGGCGTGGAGGTCGCGGCTTTACATTCGGAGCATTGACTTTGATGCGCTAATTGATAATCTTACAGATTTTGCAACCGGTACGTTTCCACGCGATCGTAAATA
The DNA here is from genome assembly GCA_963932345.1 of Ophion ventricosus. Taxonomy (NCBI): domain Eukaryota; kingdom Metazoa; phylum Arthropoda; class Insecta; order Hymenoptera; family Ichneumonidae; genus Ophion; species Ophion ventricosus. The sequence goes on from OZ010717.1 coordinate 27,111,594, forward strand.
GGATTCTTTCTAACCGAGTGCAAATAACGATGGAATTGGGCTGTGAATTAATCTAGGATGAAAATTCGTACTTGAAATAGTCCTCAGTACCTGGATGTCATAACGTGTCGTTTAAGAATTTAACGGTCGAACATCAAGCTAGATATTTCAATGAGTTACATACAAAACTTGGATTGAATCTTGTTCCAAAATTCTCCACTCGCCAATTTTGGAAAGCTCGAACAAATATTGTTTGGCTTAAAAGGTGTTTAAGGGTCTTAAAATATTTTGATATACCAAAATACTATGAGCTGCTAACATCGCTAAGTACCCCTGGTACTTAGAGATAATGATGGTACATATAAATAATATGTGCGTGGAGGCAAACGCGCAGCGCATCATCATTATAAACAATTGTTTGATAACTTTTGCCGAAAATTTATAAACGTTTTTTCCGAAACGCGCCATTTTGGCAAAACCCAATATATCGAAAAAATTCTACGCACGTCTGTAGCTGTTCTTGTATATAATTGATGAAATATTGTTTTTTTTGTACCAGGCCAAAAATGGCATGAGCTACATTTCCACCTATCGACCCTCCCAAAAAAGGCGTGGACGGAGAAATGCTGTGCAGCCGTCATTGGGTTATTAATCACTACGAGAAAATTATTTTGTACGGTAGAGCCACTAAAAAGTGCACGCTACCAAAGAGTACGCAGTGCTTTCAATTGTTTTATTCTTTCTTGTGTTGGCAATACCGCCTAACCTTTCAGTGGCATATGTCGTGTCAAGGTGTTGGACAACAATTCGCTTTGTTAAGGTATTTATTTCCAATTTTATGACACATAATAGATTTTCGATGTGTTCGATCTTATTTTTTAACAATTTTAAACACGTTTTGTAAGGTTTACGATTAATTTGCACCTAACGAATGCTATTATACTTGAAATATGTGATCCAAATTTTGTTTTTATTGAGAGGTTTTGCTTGCCGTAAGCAAGCCGTTTTGCTTGCTTACAAAAATTATAGTGATCATAGACTGAAAACTCGTATTTGGTAAGAGTGCGCAATCATACTCTTAGCTTGTATTTACTTGTGATGTGTGCCAGGGCTGAGACCTCACTCCGCTCTCATGTACACTCTTAACTTCTATGAAAGGTTATCACTGCGTACTCTTTGCAACACAGCACCCTAATAGTGCGCACGGGACGAGTTCTAAGTTCAACCCTATTTTAATGTTTTTCGAGATTGTTACTTAAGATTTACATTTAAAATAATGTTCCTAAATATCCCAAGCTTAATTTAAATAATAAGTACAAAGTGTATTATCAAAATTGATTTTTCTAGAAACAAAAGCTTATAAAGTGCGTACCTTTTGCTGGCTCTACTCTACACTTCATTAGTAATATAATAAAGATCTGTCCACGGAATTTCGTTTTATTTTATTAACTAGCTAAAAAAAATTCCAAAAAATGCTTACTTTTTTCTTGCTCTAGAGTGGCCTAGCTCCTTGATTGAAACTTCAAGTTCCCATTTTGAAAATGATGAATTTTTATTATTCAGCCTAGCTTATACTTGCAGACAGCAAGAGTTTTGCTTACTGCGTTCGCTTTAAAGTTTGGAATTTCTAAATACGGGACCATGCAAGAATGAAAGACGTTTTATAGCTTACCGCTTGTTTTCGTTCCCAGCTCTTCATGGCCGACTTGTATTTCTCGAACTCGTGACACCAGTCCGAGTAAATTTTCTGATAGTCTTTGGATTTTGCGGGTGCGGAGCATCTGTGTGCATCGACGGTAATGTTGTAAGAGCACAATAGTGCACCACCGAGCCAACAGTCGTATCTGCCGGCGTCTTGTTCGTTTACGCCAACGATCACTAGACCCTTTTCCGACGTTTCGATGAACTTGTCGCCCCCGGCGCCATATCTGTACGCTATCTGATACCTTCCCTTCTCCTTGCTGTAATGGTACCATCTGACCTCCTGATTGGCAAGGACCTCGGGCATTTTGACGAAACAACCGAGATGAACCGACTGGCCCCACGTCACTACGAGTTTACGTTTGCCAACGCTGCTGTCGCAAACATCAGCCGTGCTGTTCGATACGTCCTGCAGGAGGCTACGAAAGGACCAACAAAGTTTCACAATCAAAAGCATTTCCTCGCACGAGTAACGAGAGCACGGGCCAACGAGACCGGAAACGCAAAGCTGCCTGGCTCGGCCAAAAAATAAAATGTATCGGGTTCACGTAAACGCGACGCGAAATCAAATAAATCCAGAATCTCGTTCGTGAATTCGAAGAAAATAGCGTGGGAGAGGTTGGATAGGGTAAGGCCCGACCTGAATTGCACGAGACGGAATTCCATCGGGATGGGAAGAGTGGAAAAGGTAGAACGGAGGAAAAATGGAGCAAGGTTTACACAAGAATCAACTCGATTCATTATCGAAGCTTTTTCCCGGTTAACGTTTCGAACGGTCTTCTCTAATCCGATAAGGTACTTCCTCGTTCGTCTAGAGTCCCGTAGGAGGCTACGGAAAGTTGAGAAAACTTGTAAACTCCCCGAGCGATTACCGCTGCCCCGTTTTGGCTCTCGATCAATTTTTATTTCCTCCCCCTTGCCAGATTAGCAGATAACGGAGCGGCCGGAACTTTGTGTATCGTAGTGATTGATAAATTTTGCCTACATTTGAAAAGCTCGATCAGCACATTTTAAATCTTGCAATCTTTGCACAGGCACCTAGGTTAACAATCTCAAGTCGGGCTCCGATTATTCTTCAAACAGAACAATTTTTATGAATCTCAGTAATTCAATCTTCTTTCTTCATCGTGTCCCCCATTATGTCAACGGTGGAAAAAGTATCGGGTTTCGGGTCTCGTTGGGGGATAAAAAGTCCCAGGTTTTTTCGACCGAAGGTGCGTGAAAGGAGGATAAAAAAACGAAGATAAGGCATCGATTCCACTTACCCGGGGGCGTAAGGTTTGCAGGTATTCGTGTCTTTGTCCCATCCGCAGTAAGGATCGTGGACGCATCGGAGACAATTGTCGTATCGTCTGGAGCACATAACGAGATCAATCTGCTTAATTCGATGATCAGAGGCGACGTAGAGTTCTTTGTGTTCCTTGGATATCTCCATTGCCTGTATCGGTTCACCGGGTGTCACGTCAAACACATCCAGGAGAATCGACTGGGACTCGCCGTTGTTGTCGATCCATTGAACCACCTTGTGCACTCTACCGTCACCTGTAATATGAATCGAAACGATCGCGTGTCGTTGCAAACAATGGTATCTGTGCAAACTCCTCCTCAAGGTCTACCAAAAGTTCACTTCAGGAAGTAAGATATTTCGACTACTGTTTCGTCAGGTACGGTAGAGAGGAGCATGTTGAGTAAGTTTGGAATTAATCGCCCTGTAATTCCTTATAAGTCTTCCATATAAAAATGAAACCTAGTTTGGTCAATAGGAAATTTATCTGGAAAAAAAGTCTGTAGACGAAATTCCTGTTATCCTTATTGTTTCACAGATAATCGCTCTCAAATAACTACGGCCATAATGCTCAACCTGCCCCGATAGTGGGGTAAGTTGAGCATGAGTATGAGGTAAGTTGGCCAAAGTAAGAAATGCATCAAACAATCAGGCGTATGCAACATGATTTGGTACAATATAGTAATAAACCAACAGTTGCTTGTTAATCAGTTAGGTTTTGAAACATTAACATTAATTGCAATGAACTTTGGAATATTTTTTCTCATACAATGGTAGAACAACATCTTTCAATCACGTTTTTTTTACTTTTGGGTGCAAAAATAATGAAACGTCCCGTGTTACCGTCTCGTCCGCCGTATGGCAACGGGCGATGGCGTGATGTGTTTCCCTCCCCCATTTCTCTTTCCGCCATTTGATGCACCCGCGTGCGGTGCTTAGTTTTCCAAGTATTTCGATTGCTCAACTTACCCGACTGCTCAACGTGCCCCCCTCTACTCTAGCTAAACACGCCACCTAAATCGCATGTTTAGACATACTTTTCGCTTATAGCTGTGTTAACCATATTATGATTGCGGTGTGAATAAACTATAGGGAATCCATCTTTTCCCTTTCTAACCATAGGGGTTGTAAAAACCATGAACTTTTCTCTCTGTATGGTCTTTGGGGGCTTCAGCGATTTATAAATCGCTAGGAATTATGGAAATCCGATGAAAGATCAATACTCACTCGATCCAGCGTAATACACCGTATAGTCGAGGTCCATTCCCACAAAGTCTATGCGAAGCTTGTCGACGACGAGTCTGGTTAGCATGATGTCCCGTTTGTAGAATACGGGTTTCTCGTTCTCGTGAGATATGGCGGAATCCATCAGTGGATGTGACCGTATAAAGTTGAGTACGGTGTCTGGAAGGGTTTCCGTGTCGTTTACGCACTGTCCGGGCCTTGGCTCCGGTACTTTGTTCGACAATACCGGAAGCCAGGCGCTGCTGCTTGTTGCCTGCTCCTTGAATTTGCCACGGAAGGCTTCCTGTATCGCGTTTATGTGGAACGAGCAAATGGCCGAGCCCATCAGACCGTTCGTTGATGTCGTGAACGTACCGTAGAAATGGGTATCGTCATCTGGTACCTTGTAAATGCTCTCTGCAAGTACACCATTGACGAACGAGTATGTGAGTCACAGTGATCGTGTACGAATTATCATTGATGGCATGTGTGAGGTTTGTCTAGTGTTATTGTCAACACTTTGAAAACATTAGTGCCGGAAAGTAAAGTCGACAATCGTACAAAAATCATTTTGGTTGGAATAACGAGAGTGGAAAAGTGACAAATAACTTTTTGACGGAACATCATCGATAGGAATGGTCAACGGTCAATATACTCACGTATCTCGTTGAAGTAGAACGGAAACTCGCCGGGTATCGAGCAGTTCAATCGCGCCTTTAGATACGTCGCCCAATTCTGCGACAGGATGTTCTTTCCACCGGTGTCTTTCTTGCACACCCTTGCGACTCGCGAGTACACGCTCTTGCCACAATTTATGTACTCAACAGCGGTCTCCCGGAAGAAGAAGAACACGTGGGCACCGATATCAAAGGATCCGACGAAGTTGGGTTCTACACGAGAATGAAAGAAAAAAAAACATCAGAAAAAAAGAATAATGGAGAACGGCGAGTGATGAAAAATCGAAAAAGATGAGATGTACAAGTAGAAAGGAGAAATCGATGATGTTGTTTCACGAGGTGAGGAGAATTTCTTTTCTCCTCTTGTTGGGATGAAAACGTGGTTTTTTAAATGACGTCTCAGCGCTTCTACGCGCTGAATAACGATCGAAATTGGATACCCGATAGATTGGAAGTTATACGATCCGGGAGCTTCAAGTTTTCCACCAGCCGAGGCTTTCGTACATCGCCCTCCTCTCTCTTCCTAAAGCGTTTTTCCACCATCTAGGATCTCTGAGAAAACTGTAAAACTGGTATTTCGCGAGGGAGTGTGTGCAGAGCCGGCCGATAAACGCTGGAAAGCTCCGACGTTTCGAGAAGGCTCTAACGACCTTTGTAGCTTTCATTGAGGGACCGATCAGCCGAAGCGACGCTTTGGAAAGAGGACCTTAGGTCTCTTTCCGTGGTCACGGACTACCTTGAATTCCACGCAACTTCAATGATCATCCACTTGTCGAGTTTACGACTGGAGCTATCGTAAAAGAGTTCAACTGCTTTCTCGCCCTCCCCCCCATTGGCTTTTTCTCGCGCTGTTCAGAGTAACGACGATAAAAGCGTTAATAATTCCGAAACCGAATGAACGAGTAAAAGAAAAAAATATTTTCCGTCAAATCAGTCAGCAGGAAGCTGAGAAAATAGAGACGAGCTTCATTCCACAAAATTCTCAGGTATGTTCAAATTGATTTAAAAAAATTATATGAATTCAAAATCAAGCGTACGAAAATAGTCGTTCAGGCAAATTCGTTAGAGCAAGTAAGAAAGAGGACGCTCTGCTTATCTTGAGAAACGTGTAGCGTTTTCAACAATACTTTAACCATACTTTATATTTCTCTATTATTTTAGCAGTTACATAAATTTTGCACCGCGTTAGCTTAACAATTATGTTAACCGCAACCACCGATCTTACAAGCATATGTTCATTGTTCCGTGCTATATAATACAGTAGGTTTTCACAAAACGGATATTCCCTTACACTATCAAAAATGAATTCCCCCAAAATTCTAATAGCGAACAGGACTAAGATATACACTAGCTTCCATCCGCGGCTTTGTCCGCGTGGAATATCCGCCCATAGAATCTTCATCACCAGTTCCACCCCTTATTAGGCTTTGTTTTAAAAAATCCTAAAATTTGCGTTTTATTATTTGTTTGAAATAATATTTATACCGAGTTTCAAGTTGATACAAGCAAGGAATATAATTTTCTAGCCCATTTCATCCTCTTAGGGGTTGATTTTTTTTAAATCCTTTCTTAGTGCACCTCTACACCTTCTAAGAAGCATACCTTCCAAATTTCATGTTTCCATCTATAGCAGTTTAGGCTGTGCGTTCTCTCTATGTCAGTTAGTCATTCAGTGACTCAGACAGTCAGTCAGTCAGTCAGTCATGGAGCTGTTTTATATGTATAGATTGGCAAAAAAGGTTGCTTGTGATTTTCGGCGGTTTATAGTGATTCGTGCCATATTATATGATACGACCTGCTACAAGAACAGATGGTTAACTACAAGGAGAAGTGTTGAACTAATATTCTATTATTGCGATGCAGCAAACATACTATATAACAGTTTGTAAGTAACCCGTAGTTCTTAAAACGACTAAGCCGTACTTCCTTCAGCTGCAAATGATTAACGTCTTCAATATAAGTAAACATTACCATAATTTTTTTTTGTATAGTCATTTTTCGTAAGGTCCTATAGAAAATCATAGTTGACAAACGTTAATGTTAACTATATGAATTGTACAAACTTAAATAGAATAGTAGAACCTGAATAATAGTAGTAACTGAACAAAACCTAACTTACAGTATACAGAATGAGTATTTATGCGCCGATTTTATGAAAGCACTTAATTAACCATATCTATATTGTGCAGCCTTTTACAATAGTAAATAATTATTTCGGGCATAATAGATAGTCAAACACGCCACCCAAATTGCATGTTAAAATATACTTTTCGTTTATAGTTGGGTGAACCACATTATGATTGCGGTGTCAATAAACTATAGGGAATTTAACTATTCCCTCTTTTACCATGAACGTTTGCTCTGAATGCCATCGATTTTTCTCTCAGTTTATCCATGTCCATGTTTAAATGTTCCGACTGTCAATAGCTCAGTCAGTAACTCTCCGAATATCTCTCGCTTCATAATTGAAAGGATGAAATTTGCCTAATTTTCCCTCGTGGAGTTCCCTTTTCACACTAATAGGATCATACTCGGTAATGACGTTTTTCGGTTTATTTAAATCTTGTTAAGCGTGGATAATTCGTCTCAGCTCTTCGGTGTACCCCCGCCTCTGGAACTACATCCAAGTTTTGTTGGTCCTCACCGTGACTGCGTTTAAACTCTGACACGGTGCGCCACGTGATGCCGATCCATCTCTCGGGTTCCATTTCTCGTTTCCTCTCTCGAGGATATTTAATCAACGCCTCGGCTAATAGACAATCTGAATGGAAAGAATGGGCGCTTGATGGCGGAGCAGCTTCCCGGAGGGCGTCTCCGCTTCCCCGGCTGGTGCGAATTAAACGACGAAACAAATGGCTAATCATGCATCCCGAGGACACCAAAGAGCGTGAAACGAGACAGAGAGTATATGTGCCTCGAGCAAAAAGACTGCGAGATTTTTCGGATATACGCTGAGACGCTCTTGCACGCGAGCCAAAGAATATTCGAGGGGTTAGATATCAAGCTTCGCTCCATCAAGCTTAAACGAACTTTCTGTTCTTGTTCCATTGCCAAAGTTCCACAAGCCGCCCCCTCCGCCTCCCCGTTCATCTTCACGATCGATGTAGCTTTTCTTCCTCCAGCTCCAGGTTTGCATATTCGTCTTCGACCAAGGTATAGCCCGTGCTTCGCGTAACTAACCTCTACCAGACTCCTAATAGAAACCTCATCCCTCTGGATTCGCAGTCGAATATTCGTTCGCGAGTTTCGGAACGGCCGCGAAGTGTCTCGCCGGTAAATTATTGACTGCTGCTTCACGCAAGTCATACCACGTTCATTTATTTTGGAATTTCGAACAAATCATTTTCAACCCCGCCAAGCCGAATTGCATTTGTACTTATGATGGGTAGATTCTGATTGTTTTCGGATGGCTTTTCTTTTCGATAAATTACCGATGAACGAAAAAAACTAGATAGAACGTAGGAGGAAGTTGTTTTCCTACACTGAGAGAAAAATTCTTTTGATATTAACTATATGCGTCTATTTGATTTTTTTTTAATTTGAATTAACTAGATTTTTCGTGAAATCAAATTTTTTCTATTACATTCCATTATTCACATTTTTTGTTTTAAATATATTTATTTATTGAAATCCAGATCTATTTAATATCGTCTAATAATTCAATATTTTATTTATTCCTAATAAATCTGTGATTTGGTTTTATCTGGAAATATAAGACAAAAGAAACAGACGGAAAATGGTACAGGATGCAGTGTCTCAAAAATCTCATGGCTTTGTTTTCATTAGAAGACTGTTGTAACATTCTGCAGTTGAGGGAAAGGGTTAGTCTTTCTATACATAAATAATTGTGCCGGTTAATTAAAGGCACGATGATACTTTTCTTTTTTTTTCAAATAACAGCCTTGTTAGTGAAAAAAAAATAATATTTAAAATTTTTTTCACCGCACTTTTATGTCATGAACTTATATTCCTTTCTCGTATTCATCCGATATATCGTGTTTTATCTTTATGTATTTAATATGAATCTAATCTTCATTTATTTCATTTGAATATATTCAATATTTGAACAAATAAAGAAAAATATTTGAAACAAATAGGGTCGTAGTAGGCCGTAAGACAAGAAAAAAAACCTATTTCATTTAAATAGATCCTATTTAAATTTAATTTTTTTTTTGGCAATGTACAAGTTTCGTCACTCGATCAAAGCAAGCCATCGGCAAGAAATGTTCGGTTCGAGACGCCGTCACCAGGCAGCTGTGGAAGTTATCGGATGTAGGGGCATTACTTTATTATCCGCGATATCACTTGTCCTGCTAAGTACAACCTATCGTTCTATTCGGAACCGTTAACGTTAATGCGTTCACCATCTCCCACATTCCCTCGAAAATGCTGCGAGCCATTTTTCACGCGTATTTCCGGCGCGTGGATAGTTCCTACAAATGAAATGCTTGGAAGGAAACACGGCTTGTAAACGACTATTTTCCTCTCCCTTAATCCCTGGTATGCGTGTACAATAATTCTGCTCTTTGTTAATAAGATCGAAGGTTCGCGTTATCTCACGGATGAGAACAGAGTGAGTGCCGCGCGAGAAATTTTCATTGCGGCGCATATTCTTGGCAAAGCCGTTAACCCCGAACGTTGAACGATCACTTCTTTGGGTCTCCCTTTTGTGGAGGGGTTCCATTATTCGATTAGATAAGTCCGCATCGTTTGTGCATGAAAAGCTGTAACGAAGAGTCTGTGGAATAATCAGCCCTCTGTCGCCAATTTTGGTGTACCTTTGTCCTAAAAAGGAGCTCGTGGCGTGGCCTCGAGAGGGATGGCTCAAATGCACATATTCATAGTCCCGGTCTTTATGAAACTTATCGTGAGTTTGCGAAGCGTAAAATATCTTAAATGACACTTCAAAGTAACGTACCGTTTTATAAGAGGATCAATAATGAGGAAAGAGCAGGAGGGATGAAGAGAAAGAGTGTGTGTGAGAGAGAGAGAGAGAGAGAGAGAGGCAGAGAGGGATGAAAAGAGGTGGAGTGGAAGCCTTCAACGCATCGATGCTTCTTCAGGGTCCTTAACTCTCGAGTAACTATGGAGTAGTAGCGTAAGAGGGGATCGCACCGAGGTCCTCGTTCTATCAAAACTTTTCGCACGCTTAATGCCCGCTCATTGTTCGTCAGCAAAATTGTCCCCGGGTTAATTTTTGCCTAGTGTACTTTCTCGAAGGCTCCGAAGAGGCTGATTTTCTCAACTCACATCGGTGCACTTGATTGCACGAGTAAACGGTAATCGGTCATGGGGATACAAATATTTTATCTTCTTGTATTCGTCTGAGAGAGAGAAAGAGAGAGAGAGAGAGAGAGAGAGAGAGAGAGAGAGAGAGAGAGAGAGAGAGACTCAGAGGGTCTTCAGAGAGGGAGAGAGACTCAGAGGATCTTCAGAGAGAGAGAGAGAGGGACTTCCGATATTGTTTTGGGGCAAGTTCCGATGGTACTTACTGTCCAGCCACTTGGAGTCGTACTTGAGGGTCCTCTTGAAGCTGTAGGCTTTCCGTCCGATGGTCAGATTGTAAAGATCCGTGCGAAATATGACTGTATCCGCTTTCGTGAATTCGGCATTTGTGCCAGAATAAAGTGCCGGCAAATCGCCAGGATTGCCCTTCTCGACCCAGACAGCGGTTGAATTGTCAGCAGGATCGTAAGGACACTTGGCTATGCCCATACCGACTCCTGGCACGAACTCGTTCCTCGGCAAGTGCGTCAGATTGCTCTGTTTTCAACAATAATTCCAGCAATGGAATACACGACTTTAAAGTTATTCGAAAAATATGCGATATTGGATGATTCGATCCATCGAGCTAACCAAAAATCAAGGGACTATTCTGATCCCGAGGATGCGAGATGCGACTAAAGACCAGATGAATCAAGAATCGTGTCGAATTTTATTCTACAATATAAGGAATCCGTTAGGGTTCAAATTGGATTCGTACATTGGATTCCAACGGGGAATCCCGATTGGAATCTAACGAATGAGCGTGACGTTTCAGTACGGGGATCCAATGCCATGAGCCATTCGATCCCTATCATGAAGTTGGGCCAATTATGGGAATCCAATTGGGTCCATAGGACAATTTCTGTACGGGATCGGTTGTTTCACGGATCGGCGATTATAAAGCTGAGCGGAGACTCGTGTCATGTTCGACATCACGAGAGCGCTATACATTTTTCGTTGTGGGCTCTAAGCGACATCGTTACACGGACAATTGAGCCGCGAATGTTATACACGGGGGTTGGACTTCCGGTACGTACGAATTGCACTACATTACTTGGGTTCGGTGATACCGGTTGGCTTTCGTAAATTGTTTCTTACGACAACGGTTATTTTTTTTCAATCAAATTTCGTCTCGTTGAAATAACATTTACATCGATGAAATGTACGCTCGGGAGAGCACAATAATTAACTTCGAATTTAAAATTGTTTTTTTTTCAAGAGCGTACACAGAAGGCGATGATGAATTCGTCTCGTTCGACCTACTTTGATTTTAATTATCCTCAATGCTATGCGAAAACAAACTCGGAGTCGAAATTAAGCAAATGCGGAGGATACACAAGCCATGTAGGCCACCGACCACTTTAATCTCATAACTCTGGTAGAGTTTATTGTCACTCGTAAGACTTTTTTTTCCCATAATGCAAATGATCTCGGTTCTGCGAATCGACTGCTTCTCATTTTTTCCTCAAAACTGGAGCGCAAAACGAGCTTATTTGCGGTTCGCTTAAGGGGGGAGATCCCTTTATAACGTAAAAAAGAGCTGATGTCCGAAAATGAACTCAATGATAAAACTTATGGCCCTGTCATCTCAGATTAATCGATAGGTTATTAAGTGACAACATTTTTAAGTCATGAAGCTTTGAACGCGTTTTCCTAAAAACTACTTTTTCCATCAACGTCGTACAAGATAACGCAAAAATTATGCAATCGATCATCTTGAAATTCTGCGCACTTTCAGATAATGTAACTATGGTCTACGTGAACCTAAAGTTCCTTAAAAATGATCTTTAACAACAACTTTTTCATTGATAAATATAATGAAAATTTCATGGCAAATAGAATATTTTATCCAACACGTACGATTTTTCGAATTTCTACTTTTATTTTGATTTTTTAGGTTCACATAGATCGCGTGAGTCGTAGAAATCTAAAAGTTCTTGGTTCTCATGTTTCAGATCAATACACCAGATGCTAGGTTGTACGCCGTGGAACCACCCAGGTGGCAAGTGTCGTACAGCCGCCGTTTTTTAGTATTTGAGAAAACATATTTTTTTTGGTACATTAAATACGTTACAATATGTACATAAAACTTTGATTATGCAGAATAAATAGTTTCGACACGAAAAAATTTTGAAAACTTGCTTATTTTCGGCTGCCTAAAGGGATATCCCCCCTTAAGCGTGATTTATGTCGAAAGAAAGCTTAACTGCGAAGAATAATATGACAACGGGTTTGGAAAAATTGTATACTCACGTAGATGACCCAGTCTTTGGGGGAGTGAGCGTTGGTGCCGCACATATAAAGACGATTGCCATCGCCCATCGGTTGGATCACTCTGATATGGTTGCGACAGTCAAAGTGCTGCGAACAAATGTAAAAAAAAAAAAAAAATACCGTCTGGTTTCTAACGAACGCAATACATTTTCTGCTCTCTCTCTCTCGTTGCAGCGTTCGCTTTATTCGTAGGTTATTTTTTCGTCACCCAGAAAGGCCCAAATACAAGCTGTTACCAAAAGCTCGTCATAATATTTGACCGTTTGGTGGTCGAGCGAGCGAAATAGAAAAAAGCACCCTCCGTTGGGTCGTACGCGACGGCAGAAAAAAAGAATCGCGCAAAAAATCGAACGACACGGGGAAACCAACGAAAAGAAAAAATTAAAAAAAAAACACGAAAGAAAGGAAAGAGAAACGAGAAATACAATTTTCACGTACACGGTACTCGTTATCGATATATCGACTGCGGGTTGCCGCTCCGACGGACATTTTTTTCGTTCGAAATGTTGAAAAAAAAAAAAAAACGTTCGAGACTCGCAAACGCGTTTGCTCTGCCAAAATGTTCATCGTTACGGCCTCTCCATCGAGGGAATCGTTTTTTTTCTTTTTCCGGGCGAGAACGGTGCCACGCGGGGAGGGGGGCTCGGCAACGATGTGACCGCCATGTACACACGGGGGTACAGCAGAAAAAAAAAGAAACAAGAAAAATATTGGGGAAAAAAGTGAAATTGGCTTTGTCGACGAGACATCGACAGAATCGACGTTCCACGAGGAAAGGGCACTTTACGCTTCAATTAAACGCGGCAATATTCGCGAGAATGAAAATGTTGAGAACCAAACGTTTTTGTTCTCACGCGAATGCATAACGATCAAACGAAACGTCTTTTTGAACACGGTAGGAAAATATATCGTTGCGGAGGATCGATCTGGAGAAGATATTGCAAAAAAAAAGAAAAGAAATCAACGAGGTATTCCACTCACCTCGGATTTTCCTTTGGAGACGCAGTTGGCCACGTTACTCGGCTCGAGATTGAGGGCGTCTCTCTAAAACGAGAAAAAAAAGCGATTGGAGAGTTACGATCGACGTACAACTTCGGTATCTGAAATATAAATATTTATTTTATTTTTAATTATTTTTTTTTCCATGATAGTAGACTTTTTGCCCCGGGCAACGCACTTCCTTAGTTTGCACTGGTAAACATTCAACTCGATCTTAATGTATTTTAACTTTATTATTATTTTATTATTCATATATTTTATTATTATTATATTATTATTTTTTTAATTATATGTACGTATGATATATTTTTATTTTGTCTATTTATGATAATCATAAATAATATTATTATATTTTATTTAATTCATTTATTCAGCTGATTCGGAGATTTATCCGATGATAACTCAATCGTGAATTTGGCATTTGCAGTACGCCACTCGAGCAAACGAGTGTGTGGAAAATATTAAAATGTGTATGACCCAATTCAATCAAATGCAGTGGATTGCTCAATCAATAGTATTGACTATATAGCAATTGGGAAAAATACTGATCTGTGCTAGAGTTCCTCCCTTCGTTCCATCCCTTTTCTTATCGTCATACTTTTTCTCCATTGGTTCTACGAGAAATCCACAACATTGTTCATCAGAGTTGTGTAAGCATGATTAAAGCTGCGTGTTCTAGATCTTCAAGTAACAAATAAACGGTCTGCTCATCGTTCTATTTGCTTCTCTAAAAAAAAAAAGATTTACATTTTCGTATACAGGGCACAAGACTATATCTGGACGCAGTTGTGACAACAGTTCCGTTTGTAAGGGTGGAAGCTGCAAACGCGTTAAGGAAAACGAGGTCAAAATCCATATATGCTCAAGAGGAGAAATATGAAGTGACACGCTCTGAGACTATTTCGAGAGAAGGCGTATTAAGAGTGTGAGCCTCGCTCTCACCGACTCTCTATTGCGGTACTCATAATATTTCTACCTCGCGAAACCCTTTTTGCAGGCTACGCGCTCGTTTGCTTCTCTTTCATCTTCCCCTTTCTCTAAAGAAAAAAAAAAAACGTCCTGCGTCTCTTATCCCTTTTCCTCATTTCGACTTGTCGAGCACTCGAGGAGCGACGAGTCTTCCCGACTTTTCGTCACCGGCAAAGTCCGTTGCTCGCGTTTTCCACTAGTCTTGAAAATGCGTGTTGTCCCTTAACGTGGAGGATTTCAAGCGGAAATGTCTCGCGTTCTTATTTATAACGTGATATTGTAGTTTATGGACAGTATCCGGTTGGTTGGCATCTATTGGGTTGGGTGATCATCTATACATCTAAAATAGTTCCGTGACAGACTGACTGACTGACATGAAGACAACGCACAGCCTAAACCACTGAAGATACAAACATGAATTTTGGAAGATATGTTGCTGAAAGGGCGTAGATGTGCATTAAGAAAGAATTTTTCGAAAGTCAACGCCTAGAAGGATGAAATGGGATGCGAAAGTTTCTATGGATAATTGTATTTTTTGCGTGTATCAACTTGGTATAAATATACTGCAGAACAAATAAAAAAACGCACATTTTAGAATTTTTAAAACAATCTCTAATAAGGGGTGCAACTGATGAAGGTTCTATGGGAAAATTTGACACCCTGCCTTTATCTACTTGAAAACAACTTATAAATACTTTTCAAAACAAATAATGAAAAACGTATTATACAATAGGTTTTCTTTTTTAGTATTTCTATATTTTATTTTAGTATTCCAGTATTTTTTTCTAAATTAAACCCTACAGTTTATTCAACTGGAAAAAAAGTATACATTGATTTTGATCAGTTATTTTTATTCGAACTAAGCAATTTTAGTGAGGTTCATTTTTGGATGAATAGTTATTATTTTGTCTTTTTTCGATTTGAATGTAATCTGTTCAGAAACTCCTTTGCCCTCAGTCGCTAATAGCTTGAAGCCAAGTGCCACGCGGGTGAAGCCGTAAGCGGAAGCTACTTTTACTTACAATGTCAGAGCGAAAGAATAAAAGATATTTCGTGCAACTTTATTTTCTTGCCTTGCGTTCGGGGCGATGGCTCAATTACGTATTCGGCTTATAGTAACCATCATAGTAAATTTGTTCGATTTTTGCACACGGACTAATCCAACGACCAATTCATCGTTTCCCTTTTTGAACGATCAGCAAGTGTTTCTCTCTTTTCGCCGCTCTTCGCTATCTGTTCTCACCAGCCCCTTTATTCGATAATTAAGATCGATGCAGTGCTAGCCAGGCATGTGTAGTACAGAAGCCTGTACAGGGTGGAGCGTGGACTACTACTGCGACGGTACTTACCATAGAGGTCGAGTGCACACTAGAGAGTAGCAGTGAATGCAGAGAGTGAAAATAGAGAAAATGGGAAATAGAGAGCGATGGAGGTAGAGAACGAAATGGAAAGAGAGGGACAAAGAACGATGCTATCCGCCATGTATGATTAGAATTTCTAGCCCACCGACCCACTAGCTGGACGAGTCAGCCAACACGCCAACATGCAACCCTGTGCTTTTCCCTCTTCCACTGACACGTCGCGCCAAGCCTCTCTACTTGCTCTCCACTTCATATTCATACGCGACGCTACGATGTGCCGCAAAACCAATACGATCAAACACTCGACTGGATAAAGTCCGGGCATATTTTTTTTTGTTTTGCCATACCTGATGTCATACCACTTTTCCATCGGCAATTCTGAGAGAACTCTTCGATGGCCGCGATTCTAGACCTAAAGGCACGTCCCTATGTAAAACAGCGACTTTTTTTCGGTGCAAAAAGAGTAGTAACAATCAGCGACGAAAAGTTGTTGCCCGACGGGGCTGCAGCATGCGGAATTACATCCATGCCACGTTATCGGGTATATAGTTGCAAAGCTGCACGTACGGCAGCTCCGCGGAAGATTCGTGTGGATGAGAGCATCAGCTAGGCTAGGCGGAGTGATTAAAGGAAAAGCAGTGAGGTCGCGACCCGACGTAGTCGCGGCAAAAGACAGAAACGGAATACGACGAGGAGTCGAGAGAGAGAGAGAGAGAGAGAGAAAGAGAGAGAGAGAGAGAGAGAGAGAGAGAGAGAGAAGAGAGAAAGGCAAACCCGATGAAAACGAGAAATGTTCTGGTACTACTCTCTGCGTCGTCATCATCGCCACTGCCTAACCAAAAGCTTAATCAAGGCCCCGTTCGCTCGGGCGACATTCGCGAAAAGTCTTGAGCATCGTAGAGAGGAAATACCTGAATAGGCTCCAGATGATGAACGCCTTTCCCGTAGTCGGATGCCGAAAATCATCCAACAGACACGCAGAGAATCGCGTTGAAGGCACCGAATGCACCGGTCTACGTGAATGTGCTGCTGAGAAAAGAAGCGACGTATTGCTATCAAGACGGCATGATTGCAACACGAGGCATCCGATGGGGACGTGAGAACAAGGAAGGCAGCAGTGCTGCTCTTGCGCTGATTACACGCAGACCCCTAATGATACACGTAACCTCCGAGACGAAGAGTGAAAGAGAGCAAGACCATCAACCTTTCAAAGAAGACACTATAGAAGGCGCTGCGAAAAATGATGTCCAAACGGAAAGATGACCAACGCAGAGTTAGCCACTTTGATGTCTACTTTCCAGTTTACGCTTGAGACTAGAAGAACCGCGAGGTACGCAATCATCAACCCTGAAGCTCCATCGTTTGATGTAAGAAATTTGTTGGGCAGTCCCCAGATCCTACCACATCTCTATAGGGGTTTGTCAGGGATGCCGCACGTAGGGAGTCCACATTGGAATCCAAGTGGATTCCGCGCTATTTCCTGATTTACGTTATTTGAGAATTTTTAATTTGAAATTCTTAAACGAATACGTACATTCCAATGGGGAATCCGCATGAGAATCCAATGTACCAGCGTGATGTTTTGGTATAGGAATCTAATCCGATAACTCATTGGGTCCCTATCAGGAAGTAGGGACAAATATGGGAATTCAATGAGATTCCTACAACTATTTCTGCACGGATAGCTCCATTTCTCAAGCGATCTTCGTAAACTTTCTCATGTAAAGCAAGGGGGAGGTTGCGTTTACTTGAAAATCTTCGTCTCTTGTACACGTACGTACGTAGCGAGGTTTGTGGTTCCGAGCAAGGTAAAACTCGCGTCTTTCCTCCTCACCCCATCCCCTGGAATACACGCTCAAACACTAATCTCTCTCGTTAGACTTTACGGGAGTTCGGTGCTCGTGTTGCTCTCGTAGAGTCGTAGAAAGGCGGTAAAGGTTGGTCGTAGAGCAGCGCTTGCACGATTCTCCGTTGCACACCAGGAGCTGCACCAGAAGAGTGCACACGATCCCTCGGAGGCTTTGCTATTTCGCTTCATCCGCATCGTGGCTATGAGAACGGAGGGGCGAAAGGGGAAAACAAAGAGGATGTGGCTCGGAACCGAAAACCAAGCACCCTGTTTTCCTTCGTTCCCAGTTGGCGAACGGGAAAGAACGGTGAGATGAAATTCTCCTCTACGGGAAGAGGAGAGCGCGTTACATGGCCTGCAATAGCAACTACGAGGCGGAATCGCAATAGGAAAACTCGGTAGTGTGGTGTCCGCGATACCGGCTCCCTGGAAAACCCACATTTTCGCAGCCTCGTTCAACTCGCGCTTCGTGTAACAGCGTGGCGTTTCTAAGTTTAAGCAATGAGTTCGCTCGACAAGCGAATTCCAAGGGATTGCGACGGCCGCGAAAAAGCAGAGGGAAGAGAGAGAGAGAGAGAGAGAGAGAGAGAGAGAGAGAGAGAGAGAGAGAGAGAGAGAGAGAGAGAAAGAGCGAGAGAGAGAGAGAGAGAGAGAGAAAGAGAGAGAGCAAAAGAGCGGGAAAGGGAGAGGTATCGAAAGGATTGGGTTGTTCCTGTTTAATAGTCAGTACATAGTGTCGGTAATGAAAGCAGAAACGTTTGCATGCAACGCAGCACACTGGTGTCATAAAGTCGATGCTGGTATACAAACGGCAAATGCACCACTCTAAAGTTACCCGTATCGCGCCTAATGGTATCGGCTTTATCAAAGTACATCTGGCATTTCGATTTTCATTTGGAAGCTGATAACCTCCCGTACACTGCGGATAAAAACGCTCATTGAAGGCTGCCCGACGTTTGAAAATGGAACCCCATTGACATGTGGCAAGACGTATTGAGTCAAAGTGCAGCTCAGCTGCAAATACGATGTTGTTAGGAGATTCGCTACCCGTCATAACACGGTAACAAATTTGTATGGTTAATATCGAGCTCGGGGCGTACACTGAAGAACCCACAAAGTTACGTGTTTCGAGTACCATGTCGAACTGCAATTCGCTCGTATCGATTGGGTGAGAACTTCCGCAAATTGTCGCTCCCGGTCTCTCGATTCAATGACTACGATACCGGAAGTACAAACTCATCTGTGCCAGTATTGCGGTCCACGATACAACATCCTGACGGGTGGTTAGCTATAGGTGCGGTACAGCGGAGAGACAGAAATGTCGAGGAAGATTTCAAACTCATGGACCAAGTCATCAGGCAGGCAGAAGGAATAAGCGGATCGGGCACGTATAGGGATATTAGAGCAGGAGAAGCAGGTTGGTCGTGGCAAGAGGAACTAGCATCCCGATCGGACGATGGTGGAACACCAGTCGCAAAGGAACTACCGACCGAAAATCTCACGCCCAGATGCACCTCTGTACCCAAGTTTCCAGTTGCTGCAGGAAGAAACTTTGGTACCGAATCCCTCTCGCTGGTGTACCCGCTGCTTTAATTAGTGAGAGAGCAAAAGCTAGGTATGTGGATACGTATATATGTATAACGAGAGTACCCGGTGTATCGGGTTGTCCGATGTAATTCAACGTGATCATTAGGAAGCCGCCCGCAAGACTTGCTTGCCCGATACATGTCGAGTTGCTTCTCTGCCGTGCATTCCGACAAGCCCTTCACTCTTGTTGGTACAGTTCGCAATAAGAAACGCCATTCCGTTCCATACAGGCAAAATTTTTGCCACAGCTGTGTGTTTCGCTCAGCTCGGCAAAACGTCATCTGCTCGCTCCTAATGGCTACATCGTTTTATTGTCATTCGTTGAAGACCGATTCTATCTTTATCTGATGTAGACCAAGTCCAGTCTATTTGACAACAGCTTGTACGGCTCGATTTTTTCCTGGAAATCTTTAGTGGGTAGGTTCGAACGCGAGCAAGTAGCGGGACCCTTCCACCGAGATGCTTTGTATGGAAAGTCTCAGTTGTCATCCGATCATGGTCACAGACGAACCGCTATTGTTCGAGAAACACGTCAAAAAAAAGACTTACTTAGGTGAAATAATGTTTGGATTGTGATTGGGAGAACGTAATTGGTTCGAACAAAGCTTCTTTTTGGCCACGCTTTCCCATATCTGGTCTAACCACACCAATAGACACCAAAGATCTAGAACGTCAAGCAATTATTCCGACAGATTCGACTCATACGGAGATCTTTGTCACCAGATTATACCATGAAATTAGTGAAAAGTATGCCTCGGAGATGCCAGGCGATTATTGATATTCGAGGCGACTGGACCACTCACCAATGCATACAGAACAGTTTCGTGACTGATTAAATGACTGATAGACATCTAGATAACGCATAGCCTAAACCGCTGAAGATAGAAAGGTTTAAAGGTGCACTAAGAAAAGATTTTTCAAAAATCGACCCCTAAAAGCATGAAACCGGAAGTCAAAGTTTCTATGGAAAATTGTAATCCTTGAGTGGATCGACTTGAAACTTGGTATGAATATTCTTAAAAACAAATAATGAAACGCACATTTAAGGATTTTTTAAACCAACACCTAATAAGAAGTGCAACTGGTAATGATGTTTTTATGGGCCAAATTCCACGCGGACGAATCCATGGGTGGAAGTTAATTAGTAATAAAGCATCACGGTTTATATCATGTAGTGTGGGCATTTTTTTCAATGCCTTCTCTCCAATAGTTTTTGAGCTTCCCCATACACGGTCTTGTCAAAAAGACTGTATGTGTGACTCCCCTGAGTGACCGTGTACCGATTGCGTTATGTGACATGATACCACATGTGACAGGATCATCGGCAGTGGTATTCCATAATTTGTAATACTTTCCTTTAGGTCAATGATCAATATACTTTGGAGAAAGGGACTTATAAAAAGACAGGTAGACGAAGAGGCGGAGAGGATCAATTCGAACATCTCGGCATATTACGCCACACATACACGGATATATATACTTAACCGGAGCGCGCACCTCGGCCGTTATTGGGGTCGTTCGAATAATTTCGCTCCAACGCTTCGTGACCGGAATCGAAGATCGAAGCTTGATCGTTACAGGGGGCTGATCGGGACAGGAGATCTCTCTTTCGTTTATTCGACGGATCTCCGTCAAGCGTGCCAATGGGAAACTCCGCGTCGATCGGCGCTCGCCTCTTTGCCGAGAGAGTATAATGAGCCCCCCCCCCGCATATCCCGTGAACGTCACATTGCTATTGCACTCGAGGAACAAGTGGAATTCGATAAGCTCGTCAGCTATGGGCTTAATTCGGTCGACACGGCTAGATTCCCGATTGACTTTTATAGATGCGATCGATCGTAAAATTATCGTCGTACGTTTAACGTAATAACATCAACGAGACTCGATCTTGTGCTCGTATGCGGCGACGTTGAACAAACGTTACTTGAATATCCTTGCTGTAAAGGAGAAGCATTCGTTTTATTTTCCTTCTAGTTAGCAAAGAAAAGAATCTTTCCCTAATTGTATTTAACGTTGTAGGATCGGGCAATTGCGTCAACCAAAAGAACAGTGTTAATCCGCATAATTTGACGGCTCAACATTTATCTTGACGCCTTTTTCCTTCTCTATTCGTGAATTAGTGAGGGAGTTGGTTTTTTTTTCACGGTGTAATCGCGAAAAGCAGACTGCCGCAATGGTTACAAATTGGCTGGACCCGACTGAAATTGGTCTCGGTGAAGTATGTGGCGGCGGATAGTCATTTGGCGAAGATGGAAAAGGGAGACATGCGAAAAGCTCTGGCCACGAACGTATATATATATATATATATATATATATATACATTTCTACATCGTGGAACGAGATCGATGTCTGCGGATCGTACAATTTACCATCATAAAATATTGAGGGATAAAAACTGCTGGCCTCCCAGGGGTCTTGACACTCAACTAAACCTCCCGAAACCCCAGGGTTGGACCACCGTTGGGGCCCCCAAATGGCAAATACATTCGCCATGCTTACTCCCCCTATATGTATACAGGTCCTGTGAGTCTCGCGCCAAGCAACCGTTTAAAAAATTCACGAAGCCTCGTGCGCGCCACCGCTGCCCTTTTTATCTCATTAAACATTAACATCCACATTCACTCTACTCCCATATATATATATAAGGTGTACTAAAAAGAAATCCATTATTTTTGCCTACAATTTCATGCAAAAGCAATGGATTTCTTTTTACTACACCTAATATGTTTTCGTAAACGAGTAGCAACCTTTTCCATGATTGTGTTTCAGCCTTACATCCATTCTTCGCACCTCTTAAAGCGTCCTCGCAATCGTAGGTATAAGGTCCCAAAGTCGTCCCTGGATTATCCAATTTCTCGATACATATAGCTCGGTTATTAATTATCTTATCCAGGGTTGTTTTATCCAGTGGGGCAGAAGCGCGAGGGAAACGAATTGTAAAGTTTGACAAAGATCGATGTCAAGTAGGGTAGGAAAGGGCATGTTGAGTAGTCGGTTAAAATGGGCAATCGAAATATCTAGAAAACCAAGCACCGCACGCGGGTGCTTCAAATGGCGAAAAAAGAGGTATGAGGGAAAGGAACACATCACGCCATCGCCCGCTGCCATGCGACGCACGAGACAGTAACACGGGACGTTTCATTATTTTTGCACCCAAAAGTAAAAAAAAAAAACGTGATTGAAAGATTTTCTTCTACCATTGTATGAGAAAAAATATTCCATAGTTCATTGCAATTAATGTTAATGTATCAAAATCGAACTAATTAACAAGCAATTGTTGGTTTTTTTACTGCATTGTACCAAATCATGTTGCATACGTCTGATGCAATTCTTACTTTGCCCAACTTACTGAGAGCGATTATCTGTGAAACAGTAAGGATAACAGGAGTTTCTTCTACAGATTTTTTCCCCAGATAAATTTCCTATTGACCAAAGTAGATTTTATTTTTATACGGCAGACTGTTGAGGAATTACAGGGCGATAATTCCAAACTTGCTCAACATATGCCCCTCCCTACTCTACGAGTTTGACAAATTTACTACTCTTGAATAGTTATAAAGAGTATGCTAAGTATCTGTAATAACGCGCACACTATGCAGTATGGATAAAGAGATAGGGTAGGAGGAAATAAGGTATCAAGATTTAGGCACTTCGTATGAAGAGTGTGCTTGTGGGAGGCTAAGCCGTCGATGTGCTTCTTCCGCATACGAACGAGCGCGCGCGTTGCCAAGTGCCTTTTGCTGTCGTCCGATACAATAAGTCACAATCTCCTAATGGAACCCGTCAGTCCCCGCCTTTTATCCGCCATTTCCCCATTGGGATCCAAATTCAATCTGCATTCAATATTGATTTCAATCCGATAACCATGGATTTCAATTTTTTTCCTCGTGATTTACTTCTTAGGCGGTAGAAAGAGAACGAGAGAAAGAGAGAGAGAGAGAGAGAGAGAGAGAGAGAGAGAGAGAGAGAGAGAGAGGGTGAAAAAAGCGACACTGCAGAGAATGCAGATCGGAAAAGCGGCAGGATATGTCATCCTGCAAACAGGCAACTGTTGTGTCCCTCGCGAGTCTATCCCTCGATTTCATACTCATCCCTTCAATATTTTTCTGCCGCTCTGGATTCTTTCATTCTCTCGACGTCACCAGCGTCCATCAATCCTGACGGCCATGCACTCTCCGCGTCATCGAGTATAGCACAATTCTATTCACGATCGAACGAGAGAAAGAGAGAGAGAGAGAGAGAGAAAGAGATGAAAAGATCTAGGCATTTGCTTGCAGTAGAAATTGTCAAAACGTTGACGTCTGCTTCTCTCGCAGCTCTCTCTCTCTCTCTCTCTCTCTCTCTCTCTCTCTCTCTCTCTCTGTTAGATCTGAGTTTTTCAATTCTCCACGTAACACATTCTCCTCTTCGTGCTGCACCGAGTGATCCTGATACGCAAGATTTACAATGCAGTTTTGTCCCCGTGAGTGGATCACGCTGAAACTATCCATTTGCGTAACTCAACCGTTAGCCGTACCTGTCACAGAATCATCAGTAACAAAAATTCCTCAGTGTTTGCCCCTTGATCCTGGGACAACCTTAAGCTTAAGGAGTTTCGATACCGTTCCTGAGCTGCAAGAGTAGGGATGAAAATTCGATGAGCTTTCGGCATGCTGCCAACTACTTGCTAATAAAATTTCGCTTAAAAATTAATTATTATTGAGTAATTTCCAACTCATAATATTATTGAAAAGTATTTCCATGCTGGGAAATGGCATTACTGGTTAACGTTTTTTCCAATTAAATATAAATATCTTGCAATTTTATTCAAGAAAAAATAACTGATGGACTTGGCAACAGCGGCAGTTTCTGCCATTGTCACAAGTGACTAAAGCGTCGTCGGCTTCAGGTTACGTACATTGTGAAAAACGTTCAACGTTAAACGCTTTGTAAAGAGTTTTTAATTCGACAAAGTCGAGAAAATGTTAAAATTGTCGAGCGGACAGATTATTATAAAGTTCAAATGCTGCAATATTTTATTATAAATTATTATATTTTATTATACATTTTATTATAAATTTCATTATATTATATTTTATTATAAATTTATTATTATTTTATTATGATATTTGATTATAAAGTTCAAATGCAGTAATATTATGTACGTTTTAAACACCCGCCGATTTTGAAATACCCGCCAATTAATGTTTGACTGTGAGTAGCTCACTCGACAGAGCCAGTGGCTCACACCGCGTCAGCCACGTTTAACCTAAAAGTTTCGTTAATGTGCGAAAACAAATCGTTCGTGCTCAAAATTCACATCTTTTTTCGAGTATGAATTAACGAAGTAGAAAAAAAAACATATGATTATTTAACACGATATCCCTCACACTATACCCACGGTTTGCTCAGTTTTTTATCTAAATCTCTGTATTATTTTTGTCCCTATATCCCTATAACTGATGTTCACGAGGTGTCATGTGTATTGCCAAATGGATATGGTTGAACTTGAACATTAAAAAATCTTCGAAACTATGTTCCGAAACTTTTTGATTTTTGGACAGTCAATGCATCCTAAATTAATTTCTCGATGATATTAATGTCAATCGTCTACAAACATTTCGATTTCAGTGTCGAAAATCCTCAAGAGCTAACCGCGTTGGGCCAAGAACTGATATGGTGAGTTCGATGTTGAGTTTTTTTAAATTCATTATTATCATCCAGATTTTACAAATGTTTTTTCAATGCGTATATAAAAAAGAGTAAAAAAAAAAACAGTTTCAAATTTGCTTTCGATACTAAATGGTGGCACACTAGTGCTCTATCTGAAAGCATACTGACGTGACTTTTCAAAAAGCCCGAGAACATTGTTCACGAAATAACAAGGTGACGAGAATCTCGCAATCGTTTATTCCTCGGTAATGAAGCATCCACTCTGATAGGGACTGTAACACAGCGGATTGGGATATATATATATATATATGCGAGTGTACGAACTAAAATGACCATTGTTACCAGCGCGAGCGATCGCTAGCATCCGTGCGCGTCATACATGTACGTTCAACGACTGTCACGTGGCACTTGCAAATTTTACTACTCTCATAAACAATGCCCTCACACGGAATTCATACGAACGGGAAAATGTTTCTTCTCCGTCCTCTCTCGCTCCCGTTATGCAATTTTCTATCGGCGTGTGTACATTGGTGGCTGATGAAAATAGCTTTCAACATTATTGTGTACACGAAAGCTTCAGGCCGGAAGAAAAAAAAAAATTATGTACCATACCAATAGACATCCTCTCGTCGATGGAACATTATTTTTTATTAATTAAACAATATTTCTGTACTGTACTCGTTTTTTTCTCTGTATAGAGTATTAAAATTAATAATATAAAAAATAAACGATAGATAAAGTATTAAAATTACTAATATATACAAGTAATAATAAACAAAGTATTTACATGAATATTGTTAATAATAGTTAAGGCAGTATTGTTGTCTAAAGCGCTGTTTTGGAGGTGATTTTTAGGATGGATTGACTATTATACAATTTCCGGTTTCTTTCTGAAATTGTTTACACATGTTTATTGATCTTTCGAGAATATGTAAAAATTTATTAAGAATCCTTCAAAAATATGTCCAAATTCAAAATCTTTTGAAAATATGTACAAATTCAACCCTTCAAGAATATGAACACATTTTTTTCTGTTTTTACAAAAATTATAAGACCAGTAAAAAAATTATTATCTAGTACTTTTGTGTGTTCGTTTAAACCGGAGTCGAAGAGTCGAAAGAACAAGGTTTTTTTCTATTCACATTTTTTATTTATTATTTTACGTTTAACCCTTTGTGGTCACACATACAAAATCAATCGTGGTGGTCGCACTTTAGTCGATTCGAGTATTGTGACCAAACTATCCGTCCGAAGTGGTTCAAAAAATTACGGAACATGCTTTGACCTTTCTGGATGATGCACGGAAAATTTATTTATAAAAAATAAAACGGCGACATGTTAAAAAAAATCATAAAGAAAACGCAAAATGGCAGTTCGATTAGACGACGAAATGTATATGAAATATATTCGTTTGGATCGATATTGATCACAATGAGGCTTTGGTCGAGTCAAATTGGAATGTCTCGTGTACATGTGTTCGCATCTGTTTGAGATACCTCTCGCAGCATCTCGGGAGGTAGCTCTTTGGGGCTTGCTGGTAATAAATTTACGAGGGTGGAGGTGTTCTTGGAGCTTGTTCTCACTCTCGCGAGAGCTTTTCTCTCCTTGGGTATACAATATACACCCACATATATACACCCTCGTATTTTCTGAGCAGGATCCACACAGCCGGGCCAGTACCGATTCGAGGCTCGTTAGCGTGAGCTGGTGCGAGTTCAACAAAGGGGCAGAGAGAAAGAGAGAGGGGATGAGAATGTTGCGTTGCTGCGTGACACAACCCAAGAGAGAGAGAGAGAGCGGGAGAGGGGGGGGGGCAAGAGAGAGAGAGAGACAGAGAGAGAGAGAGAGAGAGAGAGAGAGAGAGAGAGGGAAAGCATCAAGGGGGAAATAATGTGACGATAAACACGAGTCAGAGCTGTAATTAAAAAGTTAAGCCGTAAAGCAGCGAAAGAGTAGGTGCAAAGACAAACGGAGGATCGAGCTGAAGTTGCCGGAAACTTTGTTAGCCTTCCTCCCGCCCTCCTTCCCCACTTCGGACTTTCCACGGTCCCGGTAGCACCTTCGCAGCTTCCTCATATTCCACCGTACATACTCCAAAGTTTAACGGATCTGATGCGTTCACGCCAAGGACATCCCCGAATAAGAACGACTGAACAATCCTTAAGCCTTTCGCTAACGTGTGCGGTCAATTTTTTTTTACCTTGATGACGAAGTCTATTTGTATTTGTAGCACTCATTGTATTCATAAAGTTTCTCTCTCGCGCTGACTCTACCTCTCTCTCACTTTCTGCCTCTCGAAATAAATGAAAGTTAATTTTATAATTTTCTAATTCTAATTACAATATTCTAATACTAATTTCCTAATTCTAAT
The DNA here is from genome assembly GCA_963932345.1 of Ophion ventricosus. NCBI lineage: Eukaryota > Metazoa > Arthropoda > Insecta > Hymenoptera > Ichneumonidae > Ophion > Ophion ventricosus. The sequence continues at coordinate 27,138,787 of OZ010717.1, forward strand.
TATAATTTTCTAATTCTAAACACAATTTTCCAATTATAAACATAATTTTCTAATTCTAATTATAATTTGCTAATTATAATTATAATTCTCTAACTATAATTTTCTTATCCTAAATCAAATTCTAATTTGCTGATGCTGATTCTTGTTTTCTAATCCTAATTCTAATCTCCTATTTCTAATTGTAATTTTCTAAATTTTTCATTCTCATTGTAATTCAATATTTCTATTTTTCTAATTATCTAACTTTCTAATTCTCTTTCTAACTTTCAAATTTTATTTCCACCACTCGAAAATTCGAAGCACGCTGAAAGTCCTTTCATTCCAAGAAGTATCGGAATACACGTTACGAGGGTGCTTGTGCACGGTGTACTAGCATTTATCGCCAACTTTTGGAATTAATACGGATACAAGTACGGATTTTGTAGTCTGAGTGTCCTGAGAAAAGCCACTTCACCATTCTAACAGTCTCGCCTAATTATGAAGCTTGACGCGCAGTCGCGATTCAGGTCTCTCCTAGTTTCATGCAAATATACAAACGCGCACAGTCAACAATTTTGACTCCGGAGAGTTCTCGGAGGATTTTCGTGTTTATAAATCCTCGAGACAAGTGCGGAGGTTTGCTGCCTCTGGAGAGTAAGCGAGATTGAAAGTAAGCGAAAACAAGTGTGCACTACCGCGGATACGAAGGTGCACAGAAGGACAGCAGTAGCAGTATGAGAGAGTTAGCGATAATACAAGTGAGAACATATATATGCAAATCCGTATTGTACGTCTATTTGTCGTTTGGTAGAGCTCCATATCGCAGGGTCGCTTTTTCCTACTCGTTTAACCTTCCATACAGCCAGTATCTTCTTTCACTTTTCGCGCTCTTCGCCCGGGCCTTTTGTGCCCAAGAGGAATGAGATTGCCGCGAAGTAGCAAAAAAAGAAAGTTGCCTCCTGTTCTTTGGGGCCGCTGCAAAGAGTCTGCACGTATACAAGCGCAAGTAAAAATGTACAAGGTATTCCACGACACCTCGAGCAGCCTATTATGCCACATTTGTTTCAGCGCTTGCTCAAAATGTCTGGAATAAATTCGTGCGGTTCTTTCAAGCCAACAGCTCCGCTGTATTAAAAGATGCTTGAAGTTTTCTTAAGGTGCCCGCTTTTACACAGTTTTGGGTTTTTGACGACTCCACGAAAATTGTGGAAACTTGGAATGGCCTGTGCGATCTCTCTCTCTCTCTCTCTCTCTCTCTCTCACTTTCTCTCTTTCTCTCCCCAGGGGAAAAAACCGACGAGGAAAAAAGATGCGGCCACATACCCACGAGAAGGGTTGCATCCACGATGCCACCCTTCAGCCCCGATTTCACCAAGTTTCCAAATTCAAGCCCCATCCCGCTTCCGCGTGTTTGAAAGACTCTTTTTCAGAGCACGAATAAAAATGAAAGAGCAAGGAGTCAGACCGAGGGATGAGATATAGCGCGAGTGGCAGTGTGCCATTGATTGGAAATAATGACTGGTCGCCTAGTTACGGACATGCAAGAGAAAGGACAAGAGAGAGAGAGAGAGAGAGAGAGAGAGAGAGAGAGAGAGAGGGAGAGAGAGAGAGAACAAGACATAAAGAGTGAGATGTAGAGAGGAAGAGGAATCGAAAGGACGAAGATCGGTTGTTCGTCAGACCGGATGCCGGAGAAGAAAACTGCGACCAATCCTCCTGAATCAAGCTCGAAGAACTGCAGTCGGATGTTCGACGATCACGGGTAAGGTGAATATACGAGGGAGTGGAGAATTTCAAATCTATTCGTTTGAATCCTCGAATAAATCTTGCTTCGGAAAGTTCTGGTGAATTATATGTATGGTTGAATACACGTACGTGTATTACTCTTCGCACACATATATATAGCTATATGGGAAAAGATGGTTTGAAGACATTTGACTTCAAGGACCCTCCTCCCACTGGCCTATTGTCCCCAGATTCAGTATTATGTAAACCCCAGCGTTTTTGAGACGACTTTAGATAACGGTAAGCATATTGATACGAAGATCATTTGAAGGGCCCTTCCTTTCCCAAAATTAACAACGTGTTAAAAAAAAGGACCACCCTCAAAATAGGACTTTCCCTCTTATGTAAAATTGGCAGCTAAGTATTGAAAAATTCATTTTTGTTCATTACATTTGACTGTACTCGATTGGTACCCAATTTCACCGTTTTTATTTTTGTTTCTACCTTAAGGGGTATATAAGCCAGAGGTGCCAAAATATGGTCCGAAATCCATTTTGACATGAGTGATTTATATTACGAGGTTAGGCCACTCTACATTTATGGGAAATTCTAGAAAACGTTTTTCGGCTTGCATTTTCACAATTTCTATGCGCTGCTCGATCATGTAATTCTCCATGACCAAACCTCAATACTTCTTGATGCCAGTTGTCAAAGATAAATACTCTATGCTCGACACAAAAACGAATGGCGCGCAATTTAAAATGTCAGATCATTTTGAGACACCCTTTACTTAATTGTACCGATCTCCGAATTAAAAACAAAATAAATCCCCATACATACATCGGATAATCCAGAGTTACCACCAGGAAAAACTCCAGCACAAGTCCACCACCAGGAAAAACTCCAGCAATATACGGAAGTCGAATGCATTAAGAAAGACCGCGAACAATATGCCGCGGTTTCGGGAAGCACTCGCATACACACATCCACAGAGTGAGTAAAAGTGGATTGAAATATAATGTTCACGAAGGGACTCGAGCCAAAGTACAAGGGCATAACTGAAGGAAAGTCTAGGTCGCGTCATTCCTTATCCAAGTTCTGAATTCTAGCATGGAAAGATAATACTCCGGGGCGTTCCAGGATATTTTGCAGAAACGTTTCTCTCCGCTATTTCGTCAAGAGGATAAGACGTACGCCCGTTTTCTCGTCTCAGGAGTTACAGCGCTTCCGCGTTGCGTTGAACTAAACCGGCAGGGGGCGCGCCCGGCGAGTATACCTCGCTGTGCGGGAAGCTCATCAAACTGAAATTTCCCGCGGAGCTTATACCAAATTCATCGCCGCAATAAAGTCCGCGTTACGTAACACGTACACGATGAAGCTCACACACCAGAAACGAAGTAGTGCTTTGCAGCGGGCGTTTGGATAAGAATAACGTGTGTGTGTGTGTGGGTGGGCGCGCAGCACCGTCAGAACGTTCCACCTATCTCGTTGCGTGGTAAAGTAAAAGAGCGAATAAAGAAATCGGCTAGCGAGAGGGGGAGGAGGAAGAAGTAAAAGCTCGCAAGAAGCGCATGTCCGCGGCAAAGACCGCGTCGCGAGGAAAATGAAAGAAATTGGAGCACCGCAGCTTCTCCGAGCTGCGCGGTATTGTCATACCCGGGCAGCAATTTGTCAGGAAATCCCCAGATCCTACCATATCCCTATAGGGATTTCATAGCGACGATACACGTAGAGAGTTCTCATTGGAATCCAAGTAGATTCCGCGTTATTTCCCGATTGGCATCGTTTGAGCATTTTTATTTGAAATTCTCAACCGGCGTTTGTTGGATCTTCCAAAAAAAAATATCTCGTGCACAAATTTGTTGGGGAGTCCCGAGATACACTCACATCTCTATAGGGACTTGTTAAGGACACCGCACATGAGGAGTTCTCTTTGGGATCCAACTGGATTCTGCACTGTTCCCTGATGAACGCCGCTTTCAAATTATTCCTACGAGCGAATCGAAAACATGTGGAAAATCACGAGAAAAAATTCGGTCGTAAGAATGCCGTGAGCGAAAGTGTGGGTTGGAAGTGGTTCGCGAAATATCGTTTCGGAGATTTTGATCTCCAAGATGCTCCTCGGTCTGGTCGTCCAGTCACTACTGATGTCGATAAAATCAAGGCTTTAATCGACTCCAACCGGCATTTGACGATTACAGAGCTCGGGTATAACCTCAACATTGATCAATCAGCTGTTTTAAGGCCTTAGGCCACTCTAGGATTTTCCAAAAATCGATTTTTTTTTGGTAAAGATGTACCCTAGTACCTATAAAATTATATTCCAACAGATTATGGGTGTGAAAAATCTCTAAGTACTCGATTTTCGAATTCTAGCGCAACCCCTCTTGATTCATTTCGTGACTTTCTACTAACTTTAAACGCGTTTATCTCAAAACTACATTTTTCAAGTCGGCCGGACTCATAACTCAAACAAATTTCAACCGATTCACTTGAAATTTTGAATCTATTTTTAGAATTACATTCTCTGAGGCACTAAGTAGGATTTTTTTATTATATTACATAGTTCCTTTTTTATAAACAATTTTCTGACGATTTTTTCATGGCATTTTATACTTTTTGTTTTAGAAATGCGCCATTTTGACAGAAAACAATATATCGAAAAAATCCTACGTACTTCTATAGCTATTCTTATATATAATCGAAAAATCTTTAGTGTCTCATCATAACTCAAAAATTATAGGAGCTGTTGGTTCGGCCGTTGGCCTTCCAGAAATAAAGGATTCATCGGAAAAATGCTGCACAGTCGCCATTTTGACATGTATCGGTGTGAAAAAATAATTTTGTATAGTCAATTACGTGTATAATAAGACCCCTATTTTGTAATTCCGATTTATTTTATAGTTATGCTGAAAAAAAATCCCGAAATATGCCCTTTTTTGGCCTCTAGAGTGGCATAAGGCGTTAATGGACCGAATTTCATCTTGTGATTTACTACTCAAACGACATCAAAACGAATCATTTTTAAAGCGGATATTTACTGGCGATGAAAAGTAGATTGTCTGCAACAATGTCAGTCGAAAAAGATCATGGTCGAAGCTGGGGGAGGCTGGTTGACACCCGAAGAAGTTCACGCTCTGTATTTGTTGGGATTGGAACGAAATAGTATATTATGAGCTGCTGCCATTCAACAAAACGATTGATTCGACCAAGTACTGCTCACAACTGGTCAAATTAAAGCGAGCAATCGATCACAAGCGGCCTGAAATGCCGAACAGAAAGGGCGTAGTATTCCACAAGGCCCACGCTAGACCACACGTTTCTCTGATGACCTGGCAGAAGTTATTACGACTTGGGTGGGATGTTTTGGTGTACCTAGCGTATAGTCCGGACCTTGCACCTTCAGACACACTCGTTCCGGGCGCTACAGAACACTTTGAATAATAAAACCTTCAGTTCCCTGACCGTACTCATAAACCACTTGGATGACTTCTTTGCCCAGAGATCTCAGGACTCCTATGAAAAACGATAACGAAACTCGGGGAGAGATGGCAGAAAGTCATTAGACAGAATGGAACATATTTAGTTTATTAAAATCCCTTTTTTTTGGTAAATATCTTTCGTTTGAAATTATCTCGATTTTCGCTACGGAATTATGCATATACCCGATATAAGTAAGTATACTGGCCAACTTGATATTCAATTCCAGAAATATGTCGTTTCCTTACCCTTGGGTATGTAGGGGACACGACGAGTCACTCGCGAGTAGCTTATGTATATGTGCATGTATATATATATATATACACACATATATCAGGAAGGATAGGGCGAGAAACTTGGGCTTTCATCCCTTTACCGTACCAAGATTGTAACCGAGAACCGTTATAGCGACATTAGCATAGAATATTGTTGTTCCGGCACTGTGGGGTAGTCTGTGTATATATTTCTCTTACTTGCTCTCTGTCCTCCCCTCATACTCCCCTGCCAGTCATATATAACGACTCGACGAACTTATCGAATCGATCCACGTTCTTCGCCTCCCGTCATACTTCAAAATATATACAGGGTGGGATATTTAAAGTGTTACAGAGCAATAGTACTCGAATTATCGGTGATATCTAAAAAAATTTCAGATAAAAGTTGAATTGTTCGAGAAGGACACGGAACTATCGTAATTTTTGGTTCGGTGGAGTGCGCCAAAGCTACTTCAACGTATCCACAGAGATCAGTGCTTGACTTTTTTTCAATTAAACCGTGGATTTTTTTCATGACTTCGTTACTGAGGTTGATACGAGTTCAGTGACCAACAACACAAAATCACTCTAGTCACACTCTAGAGCAATAACTTTTAAACGATTTACAAACCTTGGTTTGGGTCAATCCACAGAAGATGGTCGATATCATGATGGTCGATATCAATATAAAGATCGTCTGACTTCTGCCAACATTTGTGGTATAATTTGGAAACATGCTCGGCGCATTTTTTCTTTCACATCGTCAGTAAATGTTTTCATTTATTTCGATACTTCATTGCTCAGTAATGACTGTGTATTGTAGGTCACTGCACTCGTCTCAACGTTATCAATAATGTTATGAAAGAAAAAACACATGGTTCGATTTAAAAAAAAAGTGGAGTTGACCTTGACGTAGCTTTGGCGTCTCCACCAGAAAAAAAATGACCATGCTCCCGTATGACGTTCTTCTCAAACGATACAACTTTTATCTCAAACTTTTTTCGATATACCCAATAGTTTGAATGGTATATCATTTTTTGACAAAAAAAAAGCCTCACCTCACGCAACCTTAAATGCTTCGTCGTCTTCATTAGGTCCTTTTGTTCTCATACTGTCTTCATTCGTATACATATATACATACATACATATACACAGTATACAAGGCCAAGGAATGTGTATTATTGCGTTTCGAGAGAATTTCACGACGCTCTTTACAAGGTACACGCGATAGTGTCACGCATAATATGCCTTTGCATTATCCTCGAAGATTGTCGAGCTATCGGGCGACGTATTTATGCAAAGTGCCTGGAATTTGATCAACACTAGTCAGGACAGGGACCCAGAGAGACAGGGTGAGAGAAAGAGAAGGGCGAGGATGAGAAATATACGCACTCGCATTCCCCTTTCACCCTTAACTCTCGAGGAAAATTTACCCAAGTTACGAGGCTTGCATCGGTGAAATATGGCTGAGGTTTATTTATACGCTCCCCCCCCCCCCCCCCCTCCACGCTGCATATGAGTTTGCGCGTAGGACGTGACATTAATCCACTACTGGCATTTTGCACGAATTCTCCGATCTTCGATCGAGTATTCGCCGAGTTGAGTCTCGAGACGTCGTCACACAATCAGCCACGTCGATATGAATTTATATGGAAAATAAACGCAAATGGGTGCGGGGAACTGTGATTGTGAATATGGAAGCACACATCAATATATTATATATATATATATATATATATATACAAACATGCATGCCCCATACACATTTGCGTTTCTTTTTTTCATATATTTATATTAGGCGAAAAAAATATATATATATATTTATTTTTTATTTTTCCTGTGTTCCAACGTATACCCTTGCGGGTTTTTACGCCCCTTCCCAATTGAACCCTTCTCTGTCACTCCCTACCCGCATTCGCTAATGTAACCTGACTTCCGTTGCGTCCACAGCCGTCTTAAGCTACATTATACCGCATTTTCCGAGGGTTCGGGGAAACTGTGGAAAACCCGTACCGGTATAGACGGCCCCTATTCTTCGGATTCTCTGGTGTACAATACTTTGTACTCAAGTATCTACACCAAAGTATCAGAAGGATTGGCCTTCCGCTCACTGGTTGATGCGCCGGCCGGTACAAGGCTAAGCGGTGACCGCTCCGAGTATTGGCCATGCGCAATGCTGCTGAACTCGACGTACCGCCGGAGCTTAACCCGACTGCACATCCACCAGTATCGGTAAGGCGAAATATATATATATATATATATATATATATTAGGGTGACCCAAAAAAAATCAGTATTTTTTCGCGATAATAGTTGTTAGAAAGTTGGTGGAAGAAAAAACCTCGGAAAAAATTAAAGGGTGGCGCAACAGACTTTTATTTTTGCAATTAATGACAAAAAATCATGGTTTTCATAAGAAATGTATGCAACAAATCTAATTCATTTGTAATAAAAGCACGTACAAGATCGTCATCATTGCGAATTTAAAAGAAAATTATTATTTTTTAAACAATTCTTTTTTATACGACCATTATCGTATATTATGCGCGAAAAAGAATAGCAATTTTTTTTTGGGCACCCTAATATATATATATATATATTTTCATGAATGACGGATTGACTGACATATAGAGCACGCACAGCCTAAACCGTTCAAGATAGAAACATGAAAATTGGGAGATATGTTCCTTAGAAGATGTAGACATGCACTAAGAAAGGATTTTTTGAAAATCAACTCTTAATGGAGTGAACTGGTTTGTAAAAGTTTGTATGGAAAATTGTATTCCTTCTTTGTAGCAACTTGAAACTTGGTATAAATATTCTTCAAAATAAATAATAAAACACATATTTTAGGTTTCTTTTTGAACAACCCCGAATTAGGAGTACAACGGAGTGTTAAAGTTTGTACGGGAAAATTGAATTACCTACTTTTATCTCAATGAAATTGGAAAGATATATTCCTTAAAGGGCGTAGAGGTGCACTAACAATAAGAAAGGATTTTTTTTGGAAATGAAAATAAATGGACCCCTAAAAGGATGAAATGCGATGTCAAAGTTTGTATGGAACATTGTATTCCTTGTGTCTATCAACTTGTAACTCGATATAAATATTCTTCAGAACAAATAATAAAAGTGTTAATTTGGCAATGTGCGGGTAAGAAGTGATAGAAAAGCGTTCAACTGGGAAGGATAATACGTAAAAACGCGCAAGGGGTTGGAACTCAGAGAATAATGAATAATGATTATTATTATTATATATATAAATGCGTAAATATGTCGATAGAATAATTATTATATACAATCAAAGTGAGAGTATAATAGGTATATATATGTGTGTATATATATATATATATATATATATATATATATAGTGACATAGTTTCTGCTGCGGCTTTGCGTTAACGTTTTACGACCCTCCCAGCGTACGAACCAATGAAAATCGAAATCCTCGTACCCCATCCGCTCTTAATTCTCAACGGAATCGAAGGCCTGCGGTGGCGATCTCACTGCAATGGGATTTTCCTGTAACTTGCCCTGCTCTCTGCGCTTTCAACATCTGCCCACACTCACACACACACACACACACACACACACACACACACACACACACACACCACACACACACACACACACACACACACACACACACAGACACACCCACGCACACACACACGCACACTCACAGACACAGTGGACCACTGATATCGGTTCGCCCGCCAACGACCCACCAAACGTACAGTCGCATCAGAATAATCAGAATCTCGAATGTTCTCCTCCATTTCATCTTTCCAAGTTCGAGATGAGAGTGGCGAAAGTAAATGATATCTGGCACCTATGGAAAGCATCATACGAGGAAAAAAAAACACCCCGTACAGGAATCGTTTCATTATTCTTGAGCCGAGCTCGTTTGGTTCTGCTTGAGGTGGTCAGTAGGACAATTCGCTTTACAAAATGCACTTTTACGTTGGTGATAAAATATTTGGATCATTAAAATTAAGTGGACGATTTTTTGTCACAGGATGAGAAAGAATATGAATAAAACAATTCCACAGTTACAGCTGCAACGATAAATAAAAATGCTTTGCATGAATATTACATCGTTTTTGCATACGGCTGTACGTCTATCCACTGTTCGAATAAATCCTTCATCAAATATAAATGCAATATATATATATGTGTGCATAGTCTACATCTGGATGACGCACGACAGTGGTTTAATTTAAATAATTCAACAAATGAGAGTAGATAATCGTTTTTCTGTCGATCCAGCGAGTGATTACTTAACATATCTACCGAGTTCGTCATTTGTTCCATCATTAATCACCCGCGAATAATCATTAAATTCACATATATATATATATATATATATATATATATACATACCTATATATAGACCTTCAAATTCCAAAGGAGTCTAGAAAACACGATTAATCATTCTCTCGAGATTCGGTAGGCCCGCGAAACCAAAGTAAGATGCAAATCCCTCTCTCTCTCTCTCTCCCTCTCTCTCTCTCTCTCTCTCTCTCTCTCTCTCTCTCTCTCTGTCTCCCTATATATATATATATATATATATATAGCAGTAAATACGTAAATATACGAGTAAAATCTTTCACGAGTAGGACCTAAGAGACTTTTTATGCGCGCTGGATTATTTCACCGAGGGGTTGCCATTCTTTTCTAGAAGTTTATTGCCGTAGCCATATTATCGATCGAAGAACAGCCTCACAATCGTTTTCGTCGTCTGCTGCGCGTGGCGTGTCGAAAGAAGGCGAAAAAAGAAAAGTGTAAAAAATTGCCTCGTGGCCGTCGAACAGCAGGCGCATCTGTCGAAAGCCATACGTTTGTGTGTGTGTGTGTGTGTGTGTGCGTGCACACGATGGGGTGGCAATTGGATATGAACTCGAGGAGAGACGATCGCCGGACGTCAAACTATTTTATTACGTGGCTTCATGTGTTTTTACTTTCGTTGTGCACGTCTTTGTAAACGTAGTTTATTACCCGACTGACGGAAACGAGAAATTAATAATAATAATGATCAACTTTTCGTCGACAAATTATGAACTATTATTTCGAAAAAAAAATATATAAGGGATTACGCCAATCTGAAATTTTCGAAAAATCGATTTTTTTTCTCATAATTTGAACCTTAAAGAAAATTTTAAGCTGAATGCGAAGTCTGTACTTAAAATATTAATAAAGATATTCATTTTTTTCTACCGCACTGTGCAGCGTTCTCTTAGATAGATTCAACCTTTGCTTCTATGAAATTAGTACCCGAGCATAGCATTTTTTTTGGAAGGTCCGATTCCACTGTCAATTGGAGGTTTAGGAGGATTTAATCAAAACTGTAACGAAAGCATAAACGCTATGATATGGAAAATCGCGACGAAAATAAGTTTCAGTGGTATGAAAGTAGTTGAAATACTACTTACATCGCTACATGTATTTATAATGATGGCTGTAGTAATTATTTATTAATATTACACATATTAAATATAACCATCGAAAGTAATTGTTATGACATGTGTAATGACGAAGACGAGCACCGTATATCGCTTGCTAGAAAACGCGCGCAAGAAACTACAAAAGAGGCTAGAACAGCTCGAAGAAGGTTAAGATTATCTCTCAAGGACCAGCAACTTGCTGAGGAAGGAATATGGAGCAGGAATCACCGATTAACTATACAACAAGGTATTTTACAAATTTTCAATGTTTTTTTACTGTTAACGTCGCGTCAAAACTTTAAACGCGTTTTTCTCGAAACGACATTTTCTAAAATTGCGGGAAAGATAACTCAACAACAGCTATTCCGACTGAATTGAAATTTATACCACACATTTGTAATATAATTATCTCAATCCGTACGTAGGTTTTTTTTTCCAATGTCAACCGTTTTTTGTTTAATTCATGTTTTTAAGTACAAATTTTATGTGAAAAACAAACATAAATTTCTGCGTGATACCAAAAAACTATTCTTTTTTTTCGCAAAATCCTATGTAGCGCCGGGTATTTAACCTAACTCAACAAAATATTTTCATTCTTTTATGTTTCAGATGAACCGTGAAGGCATTGGAATTCCCGCAGATTAAAGTTGGAAAAAAAAAACTTAACGCGCGCGGAGGTGTGTATCTCTGCCAATCATCAATATTTTTAGATTAAAAAAATACATTTGAGAAGCTGAAAACATGTACCAAAAGAGTGTAAAGTTAGAAATAAAAAATATGCATTAGTTTAGCTACAAAATATTCATGAATACCCAGTCTTATTCTAGCCTGTCAGGGTGGTGTAACCCCTTAAAGGGGGAAATACATGTAGCGCAATAAAAAAATCGATTTTTTTAACGTACAATTTTAGGTACTGAAGGACCACGTCGTAACTTCGCCAGTTTGCAATCTTTTTTAAAGAAAAAAAAATCAATTTAAACGATTAAATTGATCGTTTACATTGATTGTACTTTAGGTACAATAAATTGTACCTAAAGTCTCATAAATGTAAAACGTATTGTTCCCCTCTATAAAAAATGATAAAAATTGGCTATTTTTTCGTCGTCTACATTCACCCCCTCCCCCCTACTCCTAAGAAACGACTGTCAAGTGATAAAAATCCTAGAATTTTTCGAAAATTGGCTGCATCGTAAATTCCCCTCCACCCCCCTTACATTTCTCGATCTCTTTTCCTGCATACGTGTTTATCAATTCTGTGAACGATATCTCTGGCTCGCACGCGTCATCGCGCTCGGATAATTGCATTTTTCAATCGGCACGAGACGTTCCCGGGGCCTCTGTTCTCGCCGCATGCTTACAACGAAATGGCAGAGCATTTCTATATATTTTTTTTTCACGTTCAGAACTCCGCGGTCAATTTTTTACTTGCCCTCTTCTTCCTCTTCATTCGCTTGGAAATGCTCCGGGGAATTCAGATCGCGTGCCACGTGCAGTTTCGACGTTTGCACGGTCCCTTAACATCCTGTAGGTAACATGTCTCTCTCTCTCTCTCTCTCTCTCTCTCTCTCTCTCTCTCTCTCTCTCTCTCTCTCTCTTTCTCTTTCTCTTTCTCGTTCGTCTATGGTGCGGTATCGAACCTGAAAAGCACTTTTTATCGTGGGGGTTATTCAAAGAGCGCGCGGAACGGAAAAAAAGTATAGAAAATATAAGAGTACACCGCCTTGGCTTAACAGTCATCCTGCATAAACGCAAGATCCTCTCTCTCTCTTCCTCTCTCCCTCTCTCTCTCTCTCTCTCTCTCTCTCTCTCTTCCTCTCTCCCTCCCTCGCTCTCTCTCTCTCTCTCTCTCTCTCTCTCTCTCTCTCTCTCTCTCTCTCTTGCACCCCGTTCGTGAACGCTTTGAACGAGTGTATATGCAAACTCCATATAATGTTGAAACAAAGCGCCGTACGTACAAGTAAAATGCATACTTCGGCATTCTTTCTTTCGATCTTCTATTTATTTATTTCGTTGATTTTTTTTTACCTTTCTTTCGTTCGTTACCCCTACGTGAAAAGTGAACAACGCCGAGAGCTCAACTGCGAACCCGGTTGTTAAGGGGGGTCGCCTTTTTTCTTCCTTTGAACAAACGCTCTTTGAACTTCCTCCCACTTCCAGTATTCTTGTAACACACTCTCGGAAAGTCCAATTCAAAATTGTAATAGGAGCGTTACATTCGCTCCTTTCGTTGTCTTCGCGTGCATGAGGGGGGGGGGGGGGGGGGGGGGGAGTACCTTTTTCCGGCCCTTGCACGCCCTTGCGTATCCCGGAAACGCGAAAATCCGATATCAATGTATCGAGCTTGGTGCTCGAAGCAGCGTTGCCTTCGAAGATTGAAAAAGGTACACTGAGAGAAATTTATGGTGTTTTCAACCATACTTTGACCATATTTTATATTATTGCTATAAAGTAATACTATAAAGTTACTTTATTTAATTATTACTATAAAATAATACTATAAAGTTACTTTAATTAATTATTACTATAAAACAATACTTTATAGCCATAGTTACTGCCAAAAATATCGTACTGCTCATTGATATTTTGGCAGTTGCTTTAACTAGGCACATATGTTGAAAGAGGACCTCGTCCAGACAGAAAATTGTCATCTTTTTTGCTTTCAACGTATCTGAATCTCCCGAATTATCGTCGATTAAAAAAATATGGGTTCTGCTCCGAATCTTCAGTGTAAATTTAAAAAATAAACATCGTTCACCTCCCATGAAAAAAAAAGGATTACAACGAATCCGAGCAAGCGCAAATTCATAAAATAAACGAAAACAAACTGCCGCGCAGAGAATAATTCGAACCAAACAAATCCCAAAAATCGAGCAGTTACCTATTAATTTTTTGTCCATTTTTTTTCAGTAATCAACATCTATTTTTTAAATGTCAAATAATTCCGGAGATAAAAATACACCGAAAAAACAAAACGGGATATTCATTTTTCCCGGCATGAGGCTTTTACAGCCCCAGCAATAAATGATAAAAAATAAATAAAATCGTAAAAAATAAAAAAAGATAAATCGTCGGATAAAAATTGGTACGAGTATTTTGAACGAAAAAAAAAAACACCTTTTCCCTCAAGCCTTGTACGTCACCTGCGTACCAGTAATCGCTCGTTGGTATCGTGAAAAGTGCGTGCGAAAAATGTAACGAGACACGAGCCTGTGTTTCTGTACGAGTTGTGACACACGCGGTGGGACAAATACCCCTTGTATTCCCGCACGCATACACGCACGCATGTACCGCACACGTTTTACGCAGAAATATAGGGCGCCGAGGGACACAAGCCCGCGTTCGGAAAAGGGTGCTTGTTCGGATTTCATTTTTCTCTCTCGTTCGTTTTCCCGTTCCATCTATCCAGCTCTCTCTCTCTCTCTCTCTCTCTCTCTCTCTCACTCTCTCTCTTTCGTTCTTTCTTTTTTTTCTCTTCGACGACAATGGATCGCTTAACGCCGGAGACGTGTCAGCTGTCGTGCCATATACGAGAGGATGGTCGCACGAAGGGTGGGCTTTCGTACGTGTATATGATTGACAGTTTTATGGGGCGAAGCCCCGCGCGGCTCGATCTCTCGTTCTCGGATTTACGATCGTCGCCTCCGCGGATGAACGCGCTCTATCGTTATCTCTTTCTCTCTCTCTCTCTGTCTCTCTCTCTCTCTCTCTCTCTCTCTCTCTCTCTCTCTCTCTCTCTCTCTCTCTCTCTCTCTCTCTCTCTCTCTCTCTCTCTCTCTCTCTCTCTCTCTATCTATCTATCTGGGGTTGCCGGTCGATATACGTATATATAGGTATATTTTTGTCAAACAAATAGGTTGTAACTCGGGCGATGTAGAGGCGAATGCGTAGCGTTCTGATTTGAGGCCCTTTTCATTGTCGTCAATCGATGGATAGCCAAGTTATATGTCTCGGCGCAGCATGCACGAGGATCTCTCTTTCTCTCTCCCTCTCATTCTGCATCTATGGATGCAAACATTGTCATGTAACTCGGGGGGTACTGCAATTGTATACATCGAGAGAGCGAGAGAGAGAGAGAGAGAGAGAGAGAGAGAGAGAGAGAGAGAGAGAGAGAGAAAGAGAGAGAGAGAGAGAGAGAGTGAGAGAGAAGAGAGAAGAGAGAAACAGGAATACTTCTCAACAACGAGATCGCAACCAGAAATCACGTGTATGCGGGTCAAGTGTTATCAGGTTGAGAATAGCGCCTCTTTACACCCGGACCCGTGCGGAAAATTGGAAGGGCATCCCTAATACAATTCGGGGCCTTCAAGGGATTGTTTGTGGATTCCATAGTAGGGTTTTCCGTAAAAGAGCCAGACCGGGCCCCTATTAGAGAACGGTAGGGTAGGTAGGTTGACTGAAACCATGGTCTAAGTACAGAGACCAAGTAAGGGCGTTTAATGGGTGTAGTTGTAGATTCCGTAGTAGCGATTTCTCCAATACTACCAGACTTTGCTATTATAGGGGCAAATCAGTATAAATTGCTTGACTAAAGAATTTGTGGCATAATAATTATCGAGATCGATTAGATATAATAATAAAACTATGCGTTTAGTAGGAGAGCTGTGATGCCTTGAACCAACACGCATGCAGTTTGTTCATTGGAACAAGGCGGGTTTGAACGTGTCAAAATATGCGACAGAATTCTGAGCCTCAAATGTATTGAAATAACACATGTCTTTTTCACAATGCGCAAACGCACGTACGCATATGGCTGCAATAATTTATTATGAGGCACCGTTGAGGCAATTTTGAAGGCGATCGTTATTTTGCCTTCAATCGCCCTCGGGAGCAAATTGTGACCGGCCACTGATGGCCCATGTGAGACTTCCAGACTCGGGCCTTGATAAAGTAAGGGGAAATTGAGATAGGCCTGAACAAAGTCCGAACATTTGAAAAAAGTATCCATCGAGATCCATGATGTATAGGAAGTTAAATTATATTTTGAACATGGAAGGAAAAAACGAGTATTTTCTATGCATTTTGCTTTTTACTTTCGGAAAGACAATAACGCGTCTCAAAGTCACAAAAAGATATGCGCCATGTACGGAGAGAATGCCGTGAGCGGAAGTGTGTTTCGGAAGTGGTTTGTGAAATTTCATTGTGGAGATTTCGATCTTCAAGATGCTCCTCGCTCCAGTCGGCCAGTCACTATTGATGGCGATAAAACCAAGGCTTTTAATCCACTCCAATCCGGCATTTGACGACGAGAGAGATCGGACATAACCTCAACATTGACCAATCAACTGTTTCGAAACATTTACGGAAGCTTGGAATGGAAACGAAGATTGATGTTTAGGTGCCGCACGTACTGAGCGAAAAGAATTTGATGGACCGAATTTCAGCTTGCGATTTGCTGCTCAAACGCCATCAAAATGAACGATTTTTGAAGCGAACGATAACTGGTGATGAAAAGTGGATTGCCTACAACGATGTCAGTCGAAAAAGGCCATGGTCGAAGCTCGGGGAGGCTGCTCAGACGGTCGCAAAGGCTGGATTACACCCGGAGAAGGTCATGCTCTGTATTTTGTGGGATTGGAAAGCAGCTTTCTATTATGAGCTGCTGCTACCCAACAAAACGGTTTGATTCGACCAAGTCCTGCTCACAACTGGCCAATTTGAAGCGAGAAATCGATAAGAAGTGGCCCGAATGTGCGAACAGAAAGGGCGCAGTGTTCCACCAGGACAACGCTAGACCACACGTTTCTCTGATGACCCGGCAAAAGTTATTGTGGTTTGGCTAGAATGTTTTTGTACACCCACTGTATAGTCCGGACCTTGCACCTTCAGAACATCACTTTTTCCGGCCCCTACAGAACAGTTTGAATAACAAAACCTTCAGTTCCCTGGACGTCCTCAAAGACCACTTGGATGACTTCTTTGCCTAAAAATGTCAGGAATTCTATGAAAGAGGGATAAAGAAGCTCGTGGAGAGATAGTACCTAGTCATTGAACAGAATGGAACATATTTAGTTTATTAAAATCCTTTTTTTTTTGGTAAATATTCTACGTTTGAAATTTACTCGATGTTCGCTACGGAATTATGTATAGACCCAATAGAAACTCATATATATATATAAGAGAATACGAGACGATCATAGAAGAAACGACGAATGTTCTAAAGGCTATATAGTGCACCCTCGTTCCAGCAACAAGGGAACGTCTGAGCTACCCGCTGTACGAATCTATCCGATATATAGAACAGTATATGACAAGATGCGCAAAGCTCTTGTCGAGGAAAAAAAAGGGAAAAAAATGATATACACTCATCTCTCGTTGAAAATATAATCTTCGATATATCAACCCGGCTTTATATATTGCGTTACGCGAAAAGTCACTCACCTCGCAATTCGAGTGGCTGATGTTGCTCAGATTAAGCCGGAAGACCTTGTCCCTGGAACATAAAATTGAAGACATTTTTTTCATCGCATGATCGGATTAGCTCGAGCCCCTTAATCTATATACGGGCAATTAATTTAGCCCGCTGGCGCAATTTTTCGCTGAAAGCTGAAGAATAAAAAAGGGAGCTTTGAACTTTTAGGCAGAGCCCTCCCCCCTCTCCACTGGTCGTACGGTGACCTACTCTATGTATTCATTTAAATTTTCGTGGATACGATTTTTATCACGTCCGGAGTACATATTTTTTTTCCTCATCGGATGCGAAAATGACGAATGAGGAATGTTCTTCAGTGACGCTTAAATTTATTTTCGGATCGTTATTTTTTTTTTCACGAAACACGAAGCCTAGGTACGGGCGATTAAGGCGGAAAGTACGTGTGGCGGCATCAAGAAATCGATTTTTTTTTACGTAAAACGTTATTTGAACATCTCAAGAATACGGTGGGAAAGTTTTAAACCGAAATTTATAGCCGTTCTGAAGTTATTCCTTATAAGTCACCTCACTCATGTAGTACGAAACTTTGAACGCGTTTTTCTAAAAATAACGTGTTTAAAGTTTGTGGGAAACATAACTTTAGAACGTATTGACCGATCGCGTTAAAATTGTACACACAACTCAATAACAATATTACCTTGAACTTGTACCTACTTTTTTATGAAAATCACTTTAAAAAAGTACTCTTTATTGTAAAAAAGAACGAAAATGTCGTGTAAAATTTCTATTTTTTTGTCTGTATTGTCCCATTTTTGTAATCTTCAATTTTCATGTTCCTTAGGTATAAGTTCAGCATATGAATGTTAAAATACTAAAAAATCTTGGCTCAGATTTTTCAAAACAATATCAAAGTCGTTGGATTTCCCACAAACGGACAACTGTCGCCAAAATCTTTCTGAAAGACCACGCCATAACGTCACCATGTAGCAATAATTTTCAATGAAAAAAAAATATTTCAACAGTTTAATGATGTAATAAATTGTACCTAAAGTTTCATAAATATAAAAGGTGTTTTTTTCCTTTCCAAGAACAAAGAATTCAAAAGTGGCTATTTTTTCGTCGTTTACGTGTATTTCCCCCCTTAAAAATGTAGGTGGGCAAGGCGAAACGTGCGCCATGCGGGTGTTGTAAATATAAAAATCGTGTCGACAGGTCGTTGTCCAACGATTCAGAATTCCGAGTACACATTCATCCATTATTTGGTCTTGTTATTGGCCGTTTCGTATATCACTCCGCATGGTGGGGCGTTGAAGTCGCCAAGACTGTCATCGTGCTCCTCTATCTCTTATCTCGCATCAGTTATACATACATATATATATACAGGGTGATCCAAGCGTCCTGGATCAAACGAAGTGGGGAGGTAGTCAATATAATTTCCAACCAAAAAGGTCATATACAGTTTGACCTGTTTCTCAACGATTCCAAAGATCTTTTTTCAATCTTTCTGAAAAACGATTTCCCAGCTGTACAAAAAAAATAAAAAATAATATTACTCCCCATATGTGGGTTATTTTTTTTTTAAAGAGATAGCCTGATGATGTGGCTTTCACACGAAAATGCAGTCTTCGTAATTGTCATGAGTTCTTAGAATAAAATGAATTTTCAATCACTTTATGGACCATAATTCTTACCCTAGCCTTTTATAATTGATTTAAAATGAGAAACGTTCTAGCGAACTTTCTCCGAATGCTTTCACAAAACAAATTAACAGCTGAAATTTGTTCGGCGCAAAATTCATTTTTCTATCAAAGCACGACATTGCCGCGAATAAAAGTCGATAGTAAAATAATTTCGAGGGTCAGGGCTATGAGTTGTACGTTTTTATAATTCTCATAAGATGGACCAAATTTCCTACTACAGGGGCAAGTTTCGCTAGGACAATTTTCTTTCTGAATCAGTGATGAAAATCTAGGGAATAAAATGATGATGAAAAAAGTTATTACAAATTCATTTTACTCTAAGAACTCATGATAAGGCTCCATTTTAAAAATAAAAAAATCAGCATATGGTAAGTAGTTTTTTTAAATTAATTCTTTCATACAGCTGAGAACCGACTTTTCAGAAATATTGAAAAAAAAAATCACAGCTTTGGAATCGTTGAAATGCGGACCAACCTGTGTATAACCTTTTTGGTTGGAAATGATGGTGGCTACCGCCGCACTTCGTTTGATCCACAACTTTTGGTCCACCCTGTGTATGGTCTCTTTGGCATCTGGCCGGGCCAAGTGGTAGAACGTCAACGTTGCTCGCAACATACCGGAACAAATGTTTCCCGGCTCCGTAGAATTTCTACGAGAATGACCAAGAGAGAGAGAGAGAGAGAGAGAGAGAGAGAGAGGGAGAGAGAGAGTTCCACATATGAGTTGCATATACGTGTACATACATTTATTATAGCTCCGAGTTGGGCCGGAGAGGGGGGGGGGGGGGGGGGAGATACTTCTTCTATTACGAGCCCGAAAGTCTCGTATAACGGCCGCCGAGCTCAGACGCTGTCTCCGCACGCTCATTTCCGCGTGACGTTGAAACTTTCATCGTTTTTAGGACGCGAAGGGGGTGCTCTTGCTTGACTTTGCTTAAACTTTGGACTTTGAGGAGAGGATCCCTCACGAATGCGTCATTGGGAGATATACGCGACCGATGAATACGCACACGTAGAAGTACGAGTGGAAAAGCGACAAATGAATGGAAGGGAACACGTAGAGAGGAATAAGTTTCTTGCGATATGGAATAATACATATCAATAGGTAGGAATGACGGGACTATCAGTCTTTATCTCTTCTTCTTTGCTCCTCTCTCCCTCTCTCTCAGTCTCTCTTTTTCTCTATTCCTTGTGGTCATTGGCTTTCTCTCTCTCTCTCTCTCTCTCTCTCTCTCTCTCTCTCTCTCTCTCTCTCTCTCTCTCTCTCTCTTTCTCTCTCTCTCTCTCTCTCTCTCTCTCTCTCTCTCTCTCTCTCTCTCTCTCAGCATCCAGGAGTAAAAAAGCGAAATGGCTTTAGTTTCGTCACGTTTTTCCAAACGATCCCAACTTTTCCTTATTCAAAGTGGAGGCAATAAACGTGTCTCCGAATGCTACGTCATTCCTCTTTTCCCTTCTCGTGACTTTTCTCGAAGGTTTCGGGATCGCCCTCGATAGTTTTTCGTATCTTTTTCTCTCGTGTACTCGATTTTCTCTTAAAGTAAATACTTCCGAGTAAGAGGTGCAATTTTGCGCCGATTTTTGGTCACTGTGTGCAGTCAATACAGCTTAATTAAGCTACTGTTACGTTACGCTTTTTTATTGCAGTTAACAAAAAATGACATAGGCTGACCTAACTTTATTTATTGGTTGAAATTTTATGTAGTGGAAAAAAAATTGAACGTTAAGTTTTTTTTTAAGAATGATTTAATTATTTGAAATGATGAACACTCGGAATAATCAAATAATTTAGCATTTCAAACATGAAAGACAAGACACAAAAAAGTTATAATTGATTACGAGCGAGACACAAAAAAATGTCGACACTTTAGCACCCGAATTGAATTTTTCAGTATTGCTGGAAGGAATTCGATACTTGATTACCAAGCAAGATACGCTCAGTGACAATTTTTTCACAGGGAATTAGCCTTCATTCATCCAATTGTGAGATATTGAAAAACGCGAGTGTTCCAAATTTCATCACGTCCAGGTTCGTAAAAAAAAAAAAAAATCACCGTACAATATTTATGTTTATAGCGAATCGACCATTTCTCCGAGGGATCTCAAAACGTTTCGCAACATTAGATTCGACGCGCCGCATAACTTTATTCCAATAGCCATTCGTCATGGAGCTTTCAATAGGTGTGCAGTGAAATGGAACGAGCGATGCTTGCGGCCTTTCACTCACATTCGTGCATTCTTACTCTGTGTGTAATTGTGTGCGGGTGTATGCGGGTGTTGGTGAAGGAGGGGGTGAAAATAACCTCGGGAAGAAAAGCGCGGCATCTCTCCATTCATTTTGGCCAGGACTCCGTGAAAGGTAAATATCCTTCTGGTGAACATGGACGAAAAATAGAACGTTGAGAAGGTAGTAAAAGAGAGAGCAGAGAGATAGAGAGCCAGAGAGAGAGAGAGAGAGAGAGAGAGAGAGAAAGAGAGAGAGAGAGCGAGAGAGCAAGGGACGAAGAGAGATGGAAAAACTCGCTTGCGAAAAAACAAATCCGACTTGAAGTTTAAACTTTTCACTCGAGGATTCGTTCGCGCGACCGAACTCTTGTCGAGAGATCGAACAACTTTTAACGGATACCGTACAGGATTGCACGGGAGAATTTCACCAACTTTTTCCACTAGTGCACAGTGACGAGCAAAAAGGAAATACAGGTGAAGGTATGCGCGCGAAATCAATTTCACGGGTTTCGAGGAATTTTTTTTTCTTTTTTTTTTTCATATAAACTCGAGAAGACAGCGTTAATTTATATTGGAAATAAAAAGGCGTCAGTGCAAACCATGATATCAAAATACAAATAATCCACGAAAGAATTAAAAGTACTTATGAAAATAAAGATTATCCATGGCAAAATAAAAATTCTCGCTAAAAAACAATTATCCATGACAAAACGAAAATTCGCGAAAAAAAATTTCGATGATAAAATATTGCCCGCTGTCCGCTTTTGCAGTAGGGTCAACCCCACTAGTGTGAATGGACAAATAACGACACTATAGGATTCAGATGGACTGCAAAATGAAAATATTATCAAAACAAACTTTTTAATTGCTGTAGCTAATAAAAGATATTGTTCTGATAGAAGAAAAAAATATTCGTAGTTATTGTTATTTGTTATTAGGATTTCGTGGAAAATACAAAAAGCTTCTTTGCAACTTAACGTGACATTCTCAAAAAAACTACGAAAGTTTGTTTCGACCGAGAAACGGAAAATTAAATTTCGTCAAAATTACAAAAACGAATAAAATTATTTTATGACAACATTTGATGAAATGTACATTGTCAATTCTCAACAGTAATTAATTATATGATTTTCAGCAGATGAGCTGAATTTTTCACTCTGCTTTTAGAATGATCACAACAGAATTCATATGTCGATTGACTGGAAAGAGGTTAGAGTATAGCATCAGTGAATAAATACCCAATTCCGACTCATTGTTACGAATTTATTGAACATTTTTGCAAAAAATCAAAGATTGATTCTATCTTAAATAA
The DNA here is from genome assembly GCA_963932345.1 of Ophion ventricosus. Lineage (NCBI taxonomy): Eukaryota > Metazoa > Arthropoda > Insecta > Hymenoptera > Ichneumonidae > Ophion > Ophion ventricosus. The sequence goes on from OZ010717.1 coordinate 27,161,272, forward strand.
TAAAACCTACTGCACGCAGCCGTATCCTAACTAATTTGCGCGGTGTGCAAATACTATAAACTAGAATCATTCCGTGTGCTGTCAGAATTCGATATTAAATGAAGATACACTGCAACCTCTCCGAACGGCACCTCCAAAAATGAAATCAGCCCCTTCCCGCACTAGGTGGCGAATATCGAACGGTCTAAGCGCATGGTGGGAGAAGCGCCAGGCCCTACCGTCAGGCTCGAAGCATGCTAGACAATAAGAGTGGGATTGGAGGTGGTACTGCTATCCCCTACGTCATCTGCGCAGAGTCGGCTTGAGTGGATGGTGCGCATCCTCTATGTTTGCAAGTGTGATGCGGTGCCGCTCCCACCACTGTGCCGATTAGAGAAGTCGCAGTGTATTTGTTTAAGGAGTTTCGGGACACTTAACGAAATGGTACCATTTGATTCAAATTTATACAGTATATTCTCTGTCATATACTGAATGTACTCTCCAAATTTTAAATCGATCGTCTACACCGTTTCTATAAAATTTACAATGGAAAAAACACTTTTTAACATAGAGCATTTAACATTATGACACTGATGACGATTTTTTCATAATGTACTGAGTGATTTGACAGTTTTTTATAACATTAAAAAAAATGTTCACACTATTTCGTGCGTAAAACTGCCATTCAGCCATGAGAGTGAGCAGTTTAAATATCTTCTTATGTTGAAAAGGGTCTTGTTTTATTGTAAATTTTATAGGAACGGGGTAGACGACCGATTTAAAATTTGGAAGGTGCATTCAGTTTATGAGAAAGACTTTACTGTATAAATTTCAATCAATTGGTAGCGGTTCACCACTTATCCCGAAACTCTTTAACGACACCTGTGTTTTCTTGTCGCTAAATTATAGTAATTCGATTTTTTATCAACCATTCATATTCTTTATTTATTTTAAATACAAATCAGCTCTTGTCCATTCACTGATCGGTGTATTGTCTTTTCTCGTGGGCTACACAGACCCCGTGCTGTCAGAATACAACCAAATCATTTTTGACAAAGCTCTCCGACGTCTGTTTTTCCTCATGTGAGCGGCCTTTTTTCCCTTAATTGGTGGAAGGCAAAAAGGCATTATCTCGCATGAAAAAGAGTTGCAACACAAAGAGGAGCACCGAGTCCAAGTGTTCAAGTGCGGTGGAGAAGGCAAAAAAAAAAAAATTACGAGTCACCGGTTGGAAAATGTTCCAGCGCGCACGTGATACGTGAAAGGAAAAACTTGAATTTGTGGCTTTCCCGTAGGGAGCCTGTGCAGACACCTGGCGCAAGTTTGCTGATGTGTCCGGCGGATGCTGAACTTGTCCAGGTTGAGAGCACAGAGTGTCTATTTTATTCTTTCTCTCTTTCTTTCCTCTCTTCTCCTTCCGCCGCTCACTCCCTCACTTCTCGTCTGTTCTTTTTCTGCCGTGTTTTTTTTTTTTTTCAAAAGCTTTTTGACGGTTTTTTATTTCACCCGCAAAGGATAGAGGAAGAGAGAGAGAGAGTGAGAGAGAGAAGGCCGCTCCGTTTCACGCGTGTCTCTTACATACGTGCGGTAAACCTTGCCTTTACTTCCGGCAAACCCGTGGAGAACATGTTCGCGATGCCTTGTCTACGAACGCCAGTGGAATACACGCGCCAGCAATTTTTCGCTGACCATTTTCAGGACGCGTCTGGAATGGTAATTTGGCATCGGGCACCGTGAATTCCCGACTGGCCAAGCCGAGTTTCCCTACTGGAAGACGAGCGAGAATAGCAACGAAATGGATCTCGTTTACGTCAACGTCGTTGTCGTCGTTCTCGCTCGGGGGGGGGGGGGGGGGGGGGAAGAAAAAACCCACGAGAGACGCGATAACACGACATCGTACTCTGTGATTCTTCGCGAAAAGCAACTGACTTTGTTCGTTCTTCCGGCCACATCACTTTGCGATTAAAAAAAATATCATGTGTGGATTATACACCCAGGCGGAAATTATGGACAAACTTTTCGTGGCTTTTCGACGAAAGGCCTCAAACTTTAAGCTGTTTAATTTTTTTCCATCGATCTATTTCCTCTTTAGAGTTCCTGAAGCTTGTAATTCTTAATTATTTTAATTAATTTTTACATTTATTCAACATTTTAAAATGATTAATTTTGTTCAATGTTTAATAATGTTATTAATTGTTTACCATTATTAAACATTTTAACAGTTCAACATTATTAATATTTAAAGAATTGAAAATCGTTAATAATTGCTTAATAATATTAACCGATTAAGTGATATTAATCAATTTAATCAATGATAATTAATTGAATAATGCTAAATAATTGATGTAGCAAATTTTCGAAATAATGGTGGAGAAAAATCGTCTTTAAATTCTTTCAGAGAAAAATTGGAGACAAATCTCAGCTTCTTCGAGTCCTTTTGAGAAAAAATATATCTTGTCATACACAAAAAAATGACACACGAGTTTACAAGACTAGGAATATCACCATAACAAAAGAAAAATTCTTTTGAGACATCACCGAGAGACCAAAAAAATAATAGAGAATAAGAAAAAAAAAAACACCACAGAGAAGCTTGTTTTTCTTATCTTGCAAATGTTAGCTTGAATATTCATTTGTACTTTCTTTTTTGCCGGGATCTGTAACTTTTCATCCAAATCGAAAATTCGTAAAGCGTGCGTACTTTTTATGTATGTATTATAAAAGTTTGCTATACATTTATTTTATACACACAACGAGTGAATCTTTTAGAGGTTTTCAAAAGCTTCCACGGCCCGTACCTCTACCGATAATTGAGGCGAGTTCAATTAGCGCGCTTTTAATCGGGAGAGAGATAGAGAGAGCGAGAGAGAAAGAGCACGTGAGCCCCGTACAACTGAGTCTCGAATACTAATTACCAAGAGCATCGCGTTTTCTAATTAACAAAGCAAAGAGAGAGCCAGAGTGAGAGAGAGAGAGAGAGAGATAGAGAGAGAGAGAGAGAAGTGAGTAAGAGCGTTCAGAGTACTAGAAGCGCGAGTGTTTTACCGTGGATGAAATGAAAAGAGGGCACATGGTGAAGCCCGTGAGGAAGTCTACAAATGCCCGCCAGCGAAATCCTGGTTATTTCCCAATCCTCCAGCTGTTTTATAGCATTTTTGCAAGTTGCGTTATTATTATTATTATTATTATTATTATTATTTCTATTATCATAACCTTCAGGTTGATTATCATTATTACATAATTATAGTTACTCTGTCTCGTTGCCCCACCCCCCTCTTCAACAATAAGTGCAGAACATTGACTAAAACATTCCGTCTTGATCCCTTGGATATCCTCCACCCTCCTCTCTTTCTTGGCCGATCGTCATCTTGTTTCATTTGGATTCGAAATAAACAAGTCACCGATCCAGGTGAAACGAGTGAGGCCAAGGGTGAGAGGGGTCGATAGGGATACGACCTAAGGAGTTTGCAGGTGGAACCGAGCCAGGAAAAAGAAGAAGAAAAAGAAAGGTGAACAACGGGGAAATCAAAGTACTAGCTTTTCACCGGAGCAGAAAAATACAATTGATGTTTAGAGCTTGAAAGGAGACCGGAAGGCCTAGTGAGCGTACTTACCCTTTTTTGCATCATAGGATTGCTCTCCTAGCCCTCCCTAGAGAGGGAGAGAGAAAGAGAGAGAGAGAGAGAGAGAGAGAGAGAGAGAGAGAGAGAGATCGTAAGAGGGACAGAAAGAGAAAAAGCTAGCATTTGTGAGCATTGACTCGTTCCCAAAGCACAGAAACAAGAGTTTTGAGTTCACGGACGAACGCAGTTACGAGCCACTGTGACTCGCTTCGAAAAGTGCCATAATATTTTCCATGACAGCGTATACGCAACTTCAATGTCCATTTCTACTTCGCCGGGCGCGAAACGTGTGTCACAATGCAGTTTCGGTCCAGCTAAGATATCCAGCTAAACATCTCGTTCCACGAGCGGCAGCTTTGCACCGCGCGAACTTATTTCCGGTCAAATGCTTCGACGACATCTCGCTCCAAAGTTTGTATCGCCGACGAGCATATATACGTGTATAGGGTATTCCAGCTTAACTTATACAACTATTTCCCTCACCATCGTTGACTATGGATTTCCATAGTGGAAAACCTTGAAAAAATTACCAGAGATGTATGAAAATATGAATAAATTATTGTCAGAGTTGCAAAAATTTCCGTTTTTTTTCACAATAAAAAAATCCAAAAATCCATCTAATTTTCGGCCTCCTAAAGTGGATGCTCGCCTTAATAGTTCCGGATTAGGATCCTGGTTGGAATCCGATTTGCGAGCGTTACATTTCGCTCCCGGATCCGATCCGATGTCCGACTGAATCCCGATTGAGAAATCAGGATCTTAGTCCGATTCGGACTGTATTCATGACAATATTTCTGCACGGATTGTTATGAATGCTACCATGGCCTATTTTCTCTCTGCATTCAACAACGGCGGCGCTTTCTCTAAATAATAATAACTCCCCTGCTTATCAATATTTGTCATTTAAAAAAAAGCTCAAACTTGTCAAGACTATCTATCAATTATGTATAAAATCCCGAGCCCGGCATCCCAATACTTCCACGAGAAGAAAATATCCAAAATCGACCTGTTTTTTTGGGTTTATACAGAAGTTTATGCAGAGCCCTTGGCCTTCTCGGTTTTCTCTTCGAAACTCCCAACCCTCTCGCACGCCAATTAATACGAATTCATCAAAAAATTAAATAACGACGAACTTGTTACACTCGCGTTCGTATATCAAGTCGAATCAATGGCTCCGTTGAGAAACGCCATTAGCGCACAAAAATTATTAGGTGTTGGAATTAATTCGTAGCGTTTTACAAGAGATGGCGTAGGTAGTACAGTATTTCGTTGTTACCGACAGTAATGTATTCATCGTGAAACAGCTATCATTGAATGTCATTTGCTGTACATAACCTCTTTTTGAATCGTAAATAACAACACTTTATAATTTATTGAATATGTCAACATTTGTGCCGAATAAAGTGTTTTTGCGGGGAGTTTTACTTCATTACTTTAATATGAACAAAAGTGCTGCTGAAGCTCATCGTATTTTAGTGGAAGTGTATGGTGAACATGCTCTAGCTGAGCAAACGTGTCGGAAGTGGTTTGCGCGTTTTAAAGCTGGTGATTTCGACTTGGATGACAAGGAGCGACCTGGCCAGCCGAAAAAATTTGAAGATAATGAGTTGGAGACATTGCTCAATGAAGACTCATCTCAAACACTTCAAGAATTGTCTACATCATTGGGAATTGACTTATCAACGGTAGGAAAACGTCTTAAAATTTTGGGCATAATCCAGAAGGAAGGACATTGGGTCCCGTATGAATTGAAACCAAGGGACATTGAGAGGCGTCTTTTGACATGTGAACTGCTGCTTCAACGGGAGAAAAGAAAAGGTTTTTTGCATCGAATTGTCACTGGTGATGAAAAATGGATCCATTACGACAATCCGAAGCGCAGAAAGTCATGGGTTAAGCCCGGCCAACCATCAACATCAGTGGCAAAGCCAAATATCCATGGGTCTAAGCTCCCGCTCTGTATTTGGTGGGATCAGAGGGGTGTGATTTATTATGAACTGCTGAAACCGAATGAAACCATAACTGGGGATCGCTACCGACTGCAATTGATGCGCTTGAGCCGTGCATTGAAAGAAAAACGGCCGGAATACTCCGAAAGACACGACAAAGTCATTTTGCTGCACGACAATGCTCGTCCGCACGTCGCAAAACCGGTACAAACATATCTGGATACACTTAAATGGGAAGTCCTACCCCACCCGCCGTATTCTCCAGACATCGCTCCTTCTGATTTGTTTCGTTCGATGGCTCATAGCCTGTCTGAGCAGAAGTTCACTTCTTACGAAGATTGTCAAAAATGGGTCGATTCGTGGATTGCATCTAAAGACGAGGCGTACTTCCGACACGGTATTCGTACCCTGCCCGAAAGATGATCAAAAGTAGTAGAAAGCGATGGGCAATACTTCCATTAACGTATTTTTTTATTTTCATTTAAAATAAATATTTTTTTTTCATTAAAAAAACGTTACGAATTAATTCCAGGTCCTAATAACTTTTCGAGATAATTTCGTGAAGCTTCGTATACACGCGGCATTGAACTCACCACGAAAGAAATAAAGTCCGTAGACGCGAGCGTAGACACTGGTGCTGGGAGAAACAGGCCCGGTACGAGCCCTTTGTACACAGGTATACATGAGGTAGGGAGAGTATGCGAAATCCCATCGCTCGTCAAATTAACCGACGAGAACTTTTCCGATAAATCACGAGTCTCGGAGGCTATTTTCCCGGCGACTTTCGCCGCTTTTTCGAGCCTTCCGAATCGTTCTCTCTTACCCCCCTCCCCCCTCCTCCTCTGCTGGTGGCGGCATCGGAACTTTTGCAGGGCTTTTTTCTCACCTTGTGTTTGTGTAGTCTGTATAAACGTGCACGCCTGCGTGTATACTCGCGAGCGTAGCGCTACTTATATATATATATTTCCGCGGTTTAAAATACAATCATTATTATTTCTCGTTACCTCTCACCCCCGCATTTTCTACTTTTGTTCACACGAAAGGGAATATAAAAAGTAATCAACCGGCAAGGGCGCGAAGTATAACAAACATTTATATACGTTACTCCTTGAAAAGGAGTTTCGAACGAGATATGTATTACAGGATTTCAAGATGGCAAAAAGTTTCCATTTTACGGCTGTGTGGGTGTGTGCCCATTAAAAAAAATATATGTATTAGCTTTCCGCAATTTCGCTGGTGAAAATTTCGGAAATTTGGTTAATGTGTATGTTGGAAATAAATTCGTGGGTCGTATTGTAATAAATAAATAAATAACACTAGGGCTATTGAGAAAAATACGTTTTTTTTATAATGTTTACAAAAGATTATTTTTTAATATACTTTGATACATACTCGTTATCACATTACCAGCTAAAGGAGCCATAAGAAAATGTGCCGGGTAACGTTGAAAGCTAATCAAACGATTTTATATTAAGTATTCGATGGAAAATAATTCTAAGTCCCTCAGAAGTGTTGAAGGGCGTCGTCTCTATTCTTTTAAAAGAAAAAACGCATTTTCTCAGGCTGCGCTTGATGCATCTGAACGAATCAAAATGGAAAAAAATTCTGGAAGTGTTTATTGTGGAAAATATACATTCTTTACTGTTAAAAGTGAAATGTTTTTTTTTTAAATATACTTTGATACATACTCGTGATCACATCACCAGAAAAAAAGAGCCATAAAAAATATGCCAGATAATGTTTGAAGCTAACGAAATTATTTCACATCGAAAGAATAATAGAAAATAGTTATAAGTCCCTGAAGAATAATTTAAGAATGAAGAAAAAAAATTCCGATAAGAAGAAACAAAATAGAAACATACATTTTGTATTCTATTTCAAATAGAACTTTTTTCTTCATATACTTTGATACATACTCGTGACCACATAACCAGCAAAAAGAGCCATAAAAAATGTGCTAGATAATGCGTAAAGTTAATAAAACATTTTAAATTGAAAAATGAAGAATAATTCTACGTCAACTGAAGAATGGCTGCAAGTCCTTCATAAGTGCTGAAGGGCACCGCCTCCGATTTATTAAAAGAAATATCCGATTTTCTCGCTACTTGATGCATTCAGATTAACGAAAGTACAGAAAAATTCTAGAAGCGTTTATTTTCCCGTAATAACGATTCAGAAAGAAAAAAACGCTTCAGTCATTTCCACACCATCTTCGCTCAAACGGACAAGATTTGCCAAAATGACAGATACCATCTTAGCATTGTAAAGGGTGTCTCAAAATGACCTGACAATTTAATTTATTAAGAAAACGTATTATTTATTTGAAAAGTACGAATATTTTTATTTTAATATAAGGTACAAACATGGAGGTTACGTGTGGAACACAATATCCGATACATGACCGCCTCGTCTCTGTTTGCAAACGTTCACTCTTTTGACGAAATTTTCAATAACATTTTGGCATAATTGCGGATTAATTTCATTAATGGTGCGTTCAATTGCTTCCTCGAGCTCCGGAATGGTCTGTGGATCATTGGCATACACTTTGCCTTTCAGAAAATCCCAAAGAAAGAAGGCCAATGTCGTCAAATCGCACGATCTTGATGGCCAATTGACATCGCCGTGGCGCGAGATAACACAACCATGAAATTTCGTCTGCAATAACTGCATTGTTTCACATTGTATTTTCATAATTTCTATTCGTTGCTCGATCGTGTAATTCTCCATGACTAAACCTCACTACTCTCTGATGCCAGTTGTCACATATTAGTACTCTATGTTCGGCACAAAAAAAAGGCCCGCAATTAAAAATGTCAGGTCATCTTCAGACACCTTTTATTTTAGCCCTACCAGTTTAATTTGAGCCTGAAGAAGAAAACAAGTGTGCCGAGCGCCACTAACAATTTTGTGATGTCAGTAAGGTATGTATTTACCTCTGAAAGCGTGGGAGGATCTTTTCTATTTCACGTACTGCACGCTGGTAATATTGATATTATTTCAGCAATGTCTGGGATAAAGGGAGAAGGGGTGGTTGAAAAGAAGGCTTGGAGTTGGCAAAGGAAGATGGGAAATGGTTTCCCGTTGCTAGGTCTTCCGCGTGTCTCTGCCACCCTGCACCCCCGCACCCCTTACAGATTTCGCCCGGAAAGCCCTGACGTCGTCGCATCATTATATACCAGCAAAGTATTATTACTTGATACGGTTCCAGAGTAGGCTTTAGCCCGACGAGCCAAAAGCCCCTCCGCATACGCGTAGCTCTCTCTCTCTCTCTCTCTCTCTCTCTCTCTCTCTCTCTCGCTCTCTCTCTCTCTTCTCAGCTCTCCTCCAACCAGTACATACCCGCGCACCACGAGTGCAATGACGACGATACACAAGTCTTTTGTTGAACTCCCTCCTTAATTTGGTAAATGCCAACAAAATACTACACCGGAGAGCAGTATCGGAGGGCGATGGGGCGTGGGGGTGTGCGGAAACGATCTCAATAACGTCGAATATCTTGTGCTTCGAAGCAACAGTAGCTTTGAAGCAACGAGAGTGGTTCGAAAGGAAAAAAAAGTGGGGGAAAAAAAGAGAAGAAGAAAAACCTCTTGAAATCCCCGCTAGGCAATGCTTCTCGTTGATCGAGCCACCCCCTCTTTGCTTTGGCTCTCTGAGGGTGATTCCATGTGCCAGGGTATATCACTCACGAATTACTTTTTTCGCGTTCGTTCATAGGCCAAGTCGATTAAAAGTTTTCGAAAGAACGAGCTATCGGTATCTCAAATGTATCAGGCTTGCGGTTCTCGTTTTTTTTATGTCCGGGCTAAATCAAACGCGCAGGATCATTCGCGCACGTGTAAAAAAAAAATCAAACGACACTCCTTTACTTTCACTTTGTGAAAAAATATGGATGTGTCAAATAATGCAATGAACATAAAGTTTGCAAAGGAACGTAAAGTTCTTTTTTTCTCCATTTTTGTTATCTAAAATCATGCTCGATCAATGTTGGTTGTACTTCTCTAATGAGAATCGTGGAAAAAAATTGTCGTAACTTTGTTTTGCCAAAAAAAATTGCTAATTGGAAAAAAAAAATGATTTTCGTTGAGTTCCAACGATGCAAACATCAACATTATTCAATCAACTTACATTGCTCCGACGTAGAGTGCATCCCTCTTGCTGTCCAAGTAAAGAGTCCTGTAGTACAACATTCCGCAGCTGAATTCTCGCACGTGTTCTGCAAATGTAAGAAAAAAATTGCTGGTCAACATTTTTTTTTTCGTGAATGAAAAATTGATTGAATTGTTTGAAATGAATAGGAGGGGATTCATTTTTATTTTTTTAGATTTAGTTGAAATCACCGATTTTTCAAGATTTCAGAAGGAAGCGAGAGGGACGGTGAATTCGATGTGGTGGAGTGACGAGAGCTTGATCTACATACTAGCTCCGTTCTTTTTTTATGCTTTTTCTTTGTAGCGGACACTGATCTGCTTAACATATGAAAGGAAAAAGTCACCCCTTATAAATATACTCGTTCCACTCGGAACTAAGAGAGCGCGAACAATGCCATATATTATACGGTATCAGGAGGGTCCGAAGACGGGAGAAAGGGGTCTATATTATAGCACTAACTGAACGACTACCCTTCCCGATCCTCGTATCTCCTGCTTCATCTGCCTTCCCCCTTTCTCTCTCTCTCACTCACTCTCTCTCTCTCTCTCTCTCTCTCTCTCTCTCTCTCTCTCTCTCTCTCTCTCTCTCTCTCTCTCTCTCTCTCTCTTCTCTCTCTCTCTCTCTCTCTCTCTCTCTCTCTCTCTCTCTCTCTCTCTCTCTCTCTTCTTCTCTCTCTCTCTTTCTCGCCCTCCACGCAGCCTCCCTGATACATGGTTATCGACTTCTTATCTCCTCTCGCTTTCATCGTTGCTCAGAGTTTCCCAACGTCCCGTTACGCACACTCGGGTAAAATACCTTTTTCCAGATGCTGGAAACAGAAAAGCTACTATCGCCAATATTGAAAAGAGAAAGGATTGCAATTGCATCGTTGAATATTTATAATTGAAAAAAAAAATCCCTCGGATTTAAAAGTTGAAGATTTCAATCTTTGAAAACATTATCCAGTTAATTAAATGTAAATTTATACCGAAAAAACTTTCCTTCGGATGTGAATGTTAAAGGTAAGAATTGAAAGTCGAGGCCTGATAAAAAATAATCTAAAGGTTGAAGGTTTAAGAAGGTACGACTACTCCCTCAGGGTCAACGAAGAGACTAAATTTATGTTAACCCACGGGTGTTCTAATTTTTATTAACTTATGTTCAATGTTCGTATTGTCGATCACAAAGTGGCAAATTTGTGGATAATATTTTATTTATTGCATTTTTACTAATAAAAACTGAAGAATTTGATCATCAACGACTCTGGAGTCTTCACGACGATTTCCAAGCAGTAGAGAGATTCTGTAACTCGGTAGCAACCGTTTTCGTTATCGTTAGCTAGGGACAGCCAGTAAGAGGCTCCCTTTCTTCTGATCGTCCATGCGATTGGCTGTCGCTAGCGAGTTAGAGAATTTCGCTATCAGAGCTAGGTTATGTTCGCCAAACGAATCAGCTGTTACGCCCGACGTTGGCAAGTCTATGGGTACTATTTCGTCATTATGATAATATTCGACTGGAAGTTGAAACCGTTTGACAATGTAGTGCTTGAACTACACAGTGAAGTTCGAATTTTCGATTTTTTACAATATTTATTATGTCTAATTTATCAAATTTCAGTTTTCCAACGACCTTAGTTGTATACGTGAGCAGCAAAACCGTGATCACCGCACTTCCGGTCGACCATCTCCATAAGAAGTGCTCTAGCTCGAAGTGCTCGATTTTGCAATTTTATTACGAAAAAACTGAACGGTCAATATAGCTAAAAATTTTCCAAAGGGTGCGTAGCGTATTCGTCCACATCATATAATAATTTCAGGCCCGAAAGTTGGATTCCTCTCCATGAACGTATCTCCTTAAATCTATAAAAAAAATATATCATACAGTTCTCCTACTGCAAATTCATGCAGAAAAAACAACTTTTCTTCGGAATCAAATGTTAAAGGTAAAACTTAAAAAGAGGCAAATTTTTTGCGGTAATTCGGCAAGCGAGAAATTGTGGCAATTCAGCAAGCGAGCAATTCAAGTATGAAATAAAGTCAAATTTTTCGATTTAATTCATCGACACTTTCGGCATTATAGTCGATGTGCGGAGGGTTCCGTGAGTGCGACAAAATTCGTAATCGAATCATCAGACTCGCGTAGTCCGGCTTATCGCGATCTTTCAGTTGCGTTATCCAAACATACTTTTTTTTTTCTTCCGCCCAATCGGTCCTGTGTGAATCGCGGGGTCGAGCGAACCCATACATGTATGTCGATATATATGTTTTTTGAAGCCACGTGCCCGCGGGTGGATTCGAAACGCCCATACGTCTCTTTTCGATCAAAGTACGCATATATATGTACACTTGTGCGCTGCTTGGCAATTGAATAAATTCTCCCCTTTCGCGATGTCAGATTAGGTTGCGCGATCATTTTTTTCCCTCGGCATTTTTTTGTCTCTCTTTTCACCCTCTCTCTCTCTCTCTCTCTCTCGCTCTCTCTCTCGCTCTCTCTCTCTCGCTCTCTCTCTCTCTCTCTCTCTCTCTCTCTGCACATTGGACTGGCTTCGTTCCAGGCAAGCACCGGGCATATGGCAACCAAAGATTACGAGGGACCCGCACCTCTCGGCACCGTGTCCAATTTCCAACGTTATTATTATTTTAATCCCTTAAGCCCTTTCGTCCGTTTTCTCTCGAGATGCGCCGCCAGCCCGACGTACAATTTCATAGGCGCCCAATATATATTGAAGCGAAAGAGAGAGAGAGAGAGAGAGAGAGAGAGAGAGAGAGGGAGGGAGACCGCAGAGATCGAAAACGTGAATCAAGAGTCTCTGGAATATGTATTTTGTTTATGAGAGATTTTCTCGCAGTAAATTCATGCGGGATATCGAAGAGTTCATAAATAACTTTGGGTACATATCTACCCGGAGATTCCATTTTTTAATTAAAGAGAGAGAGAGAGAGAGAGAGAGAGAGAGAGAGAGAGAGAGAGAGAGAGAGAGAGAGAGAGAGAGAGCGAGAAAGGGGCTGAAAGCCGAATACGTAAAAAAGAGCTCGCGGAGGATTGAAGACCGCAGCGAATAATGCAATCATTTCTTGGTGACGTTGATTCACCTCCGTCCCCCAAATCCCTAGGCCATAACACCATCCCAATTTCTCCATTCTTTCACACTCTTTTTTTTTAAGCCATCAGAAAAACATAATATCTTAAGGGGGGAAATACACTAGCGGCATAAAAAAATCGATTTTTTTTACGTATAATGTTAGTTAAACATTTCAAGCATACGGTGAAGTGGTAATACAGGTGGTAAAGTAAATAATTAGCCGGTAATTCAGTGAAATCATTGAGTTTCCGTAGTTCGAAACTTTGAACACTTTTTTATTGCAAAAATGAACGAAAATGGTGTGTAAAAATTAAATTTTTCTTACGAAGAGCCCCATTTTTTCATATTTCAACTTTTCAAATTTTTCTTAGGTATAAGTTCAGCATTAGGATGTTAAAATATTTAAAGTTCTTGACTTATATTTTTCAGACCAATATTGAAGTCGTTGAATTTCCTACAAACGGACAACTGCCACCAAATCTTTCTGGAAGACCACGCCATAGCGTGACAATTTGACAATATTTTTCAATGAAAAAACTTAATCAAATAGTTTAATCGTCTAATAAATTGTACCTAAAGTTTCATAAATGTAAAACTTTTTTTTCTCTCTAAATAAATGATCAAACTTGGCTATTTTTTCGTCGTCTACATTTCCCCCCTTAATAATCCTCGCACCCACGAAATAGTCCTGTCGAAACCGAATACCAAAAGCCAATTTAAAGATACGCGAAAATATTTTTGAAAAAATTGAAGGTCAGGGAGGATTCCGATCGTTCGATGAATTTCCAGTTGCAACTGAGCTTTGCGTGAAACATCGTTGGATGTGAGATATATCCGTGGGAAAAGTAGCAGCAGTCTCATCAGCGTATCACGTGTATACCCGATTACTGAGGACCGCGTTTATCCGGGTCCTAAGTTGGAGCATCGGAAGGTTCGCTTGGATGTGTACGGTTTTCCGGTTATCCAACGATGAGTCAGGGGGTTGCGTCGGTACTCCGTGAACCGAGACTTTCATCGTGGCTCTCAGCGAGCTCGCTCACCCCTTTTTCCCATCAAGTTCAGTGATGCGGTGACAAAGTGGCTGTTTTGGTAGTCACACAGTACGTAGAAACATTCTGCATTGGTGGGAGTGGTGAGAGATCGATTTTTAAACTGTATAGATTGCTTGCTGATCCTCGTCCGAGAACACGACAATACACTCTTGGCCACATGAGAAGGGAGGATGCGAAAAGGACAGAGGGATAGAGAGAGAGAGAGAGAGAGAGAGAGAGAGAGAGAGAAAGAGAGAGAGAGAGAAATTGTCAGCTCCCAGATCAGCCGACTCGAGTGGCCATGTAAATTCGCTAGAGCACATCAAATCAGCTTGACCCGAGGCTTAGATACGAAGCATTTCGCATCACAGTCGAGCATTGAGGTATCGGTGACGAAAGTATTTCGGAATGGGGACGGTACGATCAATGCGTGGTCGTCATGAGACTGCGGCGAACTTGCATATCTGCACTGAGAAAAATGTATGGTAGGGTAGGGAGGGCCATGTTGAGAAAGTTTGGAATTATCGCCTTGTAATTCCTCAACGGTCTGCCGTATAAAAATGAATCCTACTTTGGTCAATAGGAAATTTATCTCGGGAAAAAAAATATGTAGACGAAATTCCTGTTATCCTTATTGTTTCACAGATAATCGTACTCAAATGACTAAGGCCATATTTGCCCAACCTGCCCCAATAGTATGGTAAGTTGAGCATGAGTATGAGGTAAGTTGGGTAAAGTAAGAATTGCATAAAAAATTCAGACGTATGCAACATGATTTGGTACGATGCAGCAATAAATCAACAGTTGCTTGTTAATTATTTAGGTTTTGAAACATGAACATTAATTGCAATGAACTTTGAAATATTTTTTCTCATACAATGGTAGAAGAAAATCTTTCAATCACGTTTTCTTTTCACTTTTGGGTGCATCGCCATGGGCGATGGCGTGATGTGTTTCCCTCCTCCCATACCTCTTTTTTCGCCATTTGATGCACCCGCGTGCGGTGCTTAGTTTTCCAGATATTTCGATTGCCCAACTTACCCGACTGCTCAACATGTCCCTCCCTATCCTACAGTGGACAACGATATGTTATAGTCATGGTCACTGTCGAAAATATAGTACTGCTTATTGATACTTTAACGGTTGCGTAAATTATGCACACATGTTAACCGCAACCAACAATCTTACAAGCATACGTTCATTGTTCAATGCTATACAATACAGTGGGTTTTCATAACATTTCCTTACACCCTTGAAAAATAAATCCCCCAAGAACCTAATAGTGTACAGGATTAAAATATATATACATTGATGAAAATGTTGCTTATAATTTGCGACGGTGTTAGTGATTTCTAGAATATTGCATGATACGTCTACTAGATGTATAGAACATTTCATAAATCCAAAATAAAAAAAAACAATACTCCATTGAGATTTCTACCTCAATAATTTTTTTATCATAATTCGTCATTCCCTGACTTCCTGAAAGGATTTCTTCCGAAGAAAATATTTCGCCTAGGGGAAGTCCGGGTAAAGCGAAGATCATATAATTTCTTATGATCTTATCCAAAATCATGTCAACAAATTCCTTGTAGACCGTTGAATAAGAATCCTAATAAATGTTCGCGTCATTTTCCTAGCTGGAATTTGCCGAAGACAATTTAGGAAATAAAAAAAAAAATCTTTTTCATTGCGATCGAACGATGCGAACGTCAACGTCATCGGGGAAGGGAAGGTTCCATGAAAAGCTGAAAATGGTAAAGTGACAAGGGGTAAAAGTGATTGAAATGGGATCGTAAAAGGCCGCAGGGGTGCGCGAAGTAACATTAGCGTTTTTTAAATGCTCGGATTTAAGGGGAAGCAAACAATCGTAAATATAGAGCTAGAAATTCGTGGATGTATCTCTTTAATGACCAAAAGTTTCGGATAATTTATCGAAGTTGCGTGACAATCAAGATCGCGTATATCGTGAACTGGATTTCTGTTTTCTTTTTGTTTTTTTTTTTGTTTCTTTTTTTTCCGTACAAAACAATAGGGAACCATGCAAATCGCGAAAAGATCTCGTGAGTTCGATAAAAGTCTTCGAACTCTTCGTGCTGGGCTCCCTCGAAGTCGTTTCACGAGGTCGTATCTCCAACTTTTCTCCCCACCGATGAACTCTCATATATATGTATAGCTCCCGAGTACTCCCAGTAGATTAGAAATAGACTAGAAAAATTCTCGTTTCCCTCGGTGGTAAACGGGACGTCTATAAATCTACGATAAAGTTTCAACGGTTATTCGAGCCTACCGCCTAGGTCTTCTCACTTGTTGGAATAAACACGAGGCCAAAAAGTACTGCTGCGCGCTATACTTGTTTATAAAGCGAGCCTTAACTTTTCTTTTTTTTTTTCTTTAGCAATTTCGTGTATCGCGCGGTGATAGTTGAAGTTTCGGCAAGGCAGAGTACGATCTTGCACAGAATTATGGCGGATCGGAAAAGGGACGATAACGTTTCTAGCATCCGGCGAAACTCGCTGACGTCGTAAACAAACGCGAACTTCCGAGATGTTTGAAATAAGGGAAAATAGGATGAAAGAAATAGGCGAGTTCATTTTACGACGACACATAGGAGACGTGTGTGCGCGTTCGTCTTCCATACGAATATTTGCAGATGTTGAAAGAAAATCGAGAAGAAAGCGTGGCGTTCAAACGCAACGTAGAATAGATCATTCCACAGGGCGCTAGTCTGTGGTGTCGTCTGACAGAGAAGTAAAAAAGAGGCTACGAATGGAAAAAAACGAAAAAAAAAAAAACGGTTGATCGCATGGTTGAAAGAGCAAGGCTGTACTGGTGGAGCTAGAAGATGGACGGGAGTGAAAATAAAATAGGGCAAACTGAGGTTCTCCACGCGCCATGTCACTCCTCTTTCATTAATCAAGTCTCTCTCTCTCTCTCAACCTCTCTCTCTCTCCCCCCCTCTCTCTCTCTCTCTCTCTCTCTCTCTTTTTCTCTGCGTTTTGGACTATGCGCAGTTTATTCTCACCCCGTCGGTTCTACCTTTACGCGTTCGCTCAAACCAATCTGATGTAGTCGTATCTTTTTCTTCTGCCTCGTCCGCTTTTGCTCCGCTGCTGCGCTTCGTGGAATTCGATTATTGGACGTTTTAATCAAGATAATAGGTGGCACGGGGTTTCGCACTACGGTTAGGGTGTAAATGGGTAATAACACCTTTCATCATCGTGTGCTTTCAGACTGATCGACACGCTATTATATGCCTCGAGCAACATTTTGCTTACGCCACGCACGCACACACACATACACACACACACACACACGCGCGCGCGCGAGCGCATTCTTGTTCTCTCGTGTCCCTGGTCTTCCTCTCGCGAGCTTGCATCCGGCCTCGTCGACGTTCTCATGCTCGGCGGTAGATGAATATGGGGTTTTGAAGTATCGAGAGTTGATAGCAGAGAATAAGCCGCATGATGAGTACTCGGAGAGGCTAAATCGATCGAATTGTATACTCTCCGGACAGTTGTGGTTGGCAAAGACTGCCGGAGGAAAGAGCAGACATGGAATGCTGGGGGTTTAAGGGGGAAAATACATGTACATGAGGAAAAAATAGCTAATTTTGGTCTTTTTTTTGGAAAGGAACGAAACGTTTTATATTTATGAAACTTTAGGTACAATTTATTATATAATTAAACTGTTGAAATTGATTTTTTTTCGTTCAAAAATATTGCATAGTGGCGACGGTATGGCGTGGTCTTCCGGGAAGATTTTGGCGGCAGTTGCCCGTTTGTGAGAATATAATTAATACTGTTATAGATAATTAATCATTTAATATTTATCCGAAAAATATCAGTCAAGAATTTGAAGTATTTTAACATCCAAATGCTGAACTTATACCTAAGAACCATTTGAAAAGTTGAAAAATAAACACATGGGGCAGTTCAGAAACAAATTTGAAATTTTACACAACATTTTCGTTCTTCTTTTCAATAAAAAAGTACTTTTCAATAGTGATTTTCATAAACAAGTAGGTATAAGTTCAATATAGTATTGTTATTGAGTGATGCATACAATTTTAGCACAATTGGTCAACTCGTTTTAAGGGAAGGTTACCGTCGAGAGGCATGAAAAATGCATGAACTTTGGGATTTTTTTTTATATAAAATTAAAACTTTTAGATATAGGCTTCAACGAATTTTATTCTTTTATTAATGGAAACTAAATTCCAATTTTATTTATTTAAAAAACCCAAAATGGCGACTCCAGCTCGCGTCAAATAAAGACATGCATAGCGTGTTTTGGTCTGCGCGGGGCACTTCACAGCCTTGTCAGTTCATCTTAGACAAAAACGGGTTAAAAATTATTAAACTATACTAAATTGGGGGGGGGGGGCTTATCGTTTTTGGTTTTCTGAAAAACTCTTGAAGAACAAAATGCCAAGGAGCTGTTGGTCCGGCCGTTGACCTTCCAGAAATAAATGCGTCATTGGAAAAATGCTGCACAGTCGCCATTTTGACATGTATCGCTGTGAAAAAATAATGTTGTATAGTCAATTACGTGTATAATAAAACCCCTATTTTGTAATTCCGATTTATTTTATGGTTTCGCTGAAAAAAAATCACAAAATATGCCCTTTTTTGGGCCTCTAGAGGGGCCTAAGGCCTTGAGCTGTGGAGCGCCCCGCGCGCTGATAAATGCTGTTTTCAGAAAAACGCATTTAAAGTATCGCAGCAAGCGTGCTCCGAGCCTCTCAACTACCTGTTTTCCAGCCGGCGGACGGTTCCGCTCAACAGGCTGTAAATTCTAAAATACTTTAGATATGAAAATATTCTTTTACCTGCGTGTTCTAAACACTTTAAGGATGTGAATTATGTAAAAGGTAAAAATTATGTAAAATTCCTGTATTCGGGTTTAAAAAAGCTTAAAAAAATCCCTGTGTTCGTGCAGATTTCCCCAGGAACGTTACAACTGTCGCGAGCCGAAACTTGATCAGTTTTGAAACATCTAGGCTTCCGGCAAACACAAAACGTCAGAGACACGCGAGACATTGAAGGCACTCTGTGCGGATGGTCACGAAGACAGCGATTTTGTTTTGACAGAATTGCGACATTCGTTCTCAAGATTTCATCGTTCGTAACAAAGTTCCGTACGACAGGCGTACGCATGGGGTTGGTTGCACATACGCATTAAAATTCTCTCGGACGGTGGAGAGTTTTCCAAGCTGCGACTATGTTAAAGAGAACTAGACGGTGGGTGGAGAAGAGAACTTGTAGGGCGGAGCGGTGCAGAGGCGACTGCTCCAGAGATAAATAAAAATAATAAAAATGTGTAGCAATGTCCGGCGGTCGACGGTGGACCGTAGAGAGGATGAATAAAGCCTGAAATAAATTGCGTTATCTTTTCGTTCCACGCGTATGGCTGCGAGCGAGCATCACCACCACCACTATCCAATTACTCACGGGGGTTGAACCGACGCGTAGCTGCGTACGAACACGAGGAAACGCACTCACACACACCCACACACTCACACACACCCACACACATTAGAATTGTCCGCGTTTTCAACCCATTACCGGAAGACCTCCCTCCCCGCAAAGGGAATGAGTCTAGATGAACGCGCGTCACTCTGTTCATCCTTCTTCGTAGCCAATTGCCGCTACGCACCGAACAAAAGGATTCGTCATACAGACTGGACGCGTTTTCAGGGTTATCTTATTGCCAATGCCTATGTATCTATACATATAGATAGTGTTGTAACGTTAGTCATTTCAACCCTTATTTGTCCGCGCGTCCTACCTCGTCGACAAAGGACACGGTGCCCGACCCATGCTGCGGTTTTCGCTAATTAGGGACAACTTGACGAATACTATTCAGAATGTGGAAAAAAAAGTATGAGAAACCTCCGCAGTCCATTGTACAATTGTGCGGTGACGTTTATTGTTGAAGCATTGCCGGCTAATGATAACCCTGTATCAGAGGAAAGACCTACTTGTCACGTTACTCCAACGCACGTTCCTCTTTAGGTAGAAATAAACGATTTTCGAATTTTGTGCCAACTTTTCCTTTCAGAAAACCCCAAAGAAAGAAGTCCAATGGCGTCAAATCGCACGATCTTGGTGGCCAATTCACATCGCCGCGGCGAGAGATAACACGACCATGAAACTTCGTCTGCAACAACTGCATTCTTTCGCAGTGAATTTTCGCAACTTCTGTGCGTTTCTCGGCCCTGTAATTCTCCATGACTAAACTTCAATACTTCCTGATACCAGTTGTCAAAGATCAGTACTCTATGTTCGCCACAAAAAAAATGGCGCGCAATTTCAAATGTCAGGTCATTTTGAGACACCCTTTATATATAAGAAAGTAGATAGATCTTCGAAAGGTTTTACACGTAAAATACGGAGGGGGGATGAGTGAGAGAGAGAGAGAGAGAGAGAGAGAGAGAGAGAGAGAGAGAGAGAGAGAGAGAGAGAGAGAGAGAGAGAGAGAGAGGAAGAGAAAGATGTTAACACGATAATGCATTTTTAATCATCATGTGTAAATTAAAAAGCCCTGTTCGATTAATTTCATTTGAATAGGGTATTAAGTATCTTAAAATTGACATACCATGTTAGTATCAGGTACATTAAAATTGACATGTAAATTTTAATATACTTAATGCGTATGCGTTGTTTACAAATACGCCCAAACGTGCTTAATATTACTGTACCAGACATAAATGCATTGTTCAAGACACTTTCGATGTCTAAACGTGTAAACGCCTGCATTGACACGTTTTGCATGCTTTTAATAGCACAACAATAACGTGTCAAAATTCAATGCGGTTCAAGTGTTTGAAAATACACATCAAACGTTTTGGAATTCTCTAAAACACACATGATGCCGTTGTTTTAAGTTGTGCATGGCATTTACACATGTTAATTCCTAAAATGATACACCTTACGTTGATATTGGATGCTGGTCGAGTTCGCCTACACCGGTCACCTTGTCTTATTGCGACGCACCACATCTAAAAATGATCCAACAGGATCAAGAAGATTGGCGACCAATCTGATTGTTCAACTTAGGAGGCCAGATATTTAGGTAAATTAAATGCTAATGCATCAACTCGTCGGCGATCCGTCGGAAGCCTTCTTTGCGTCTCATCGCACGTTGAACGTCGGTAAGATCGGCTATCGCTTATCGCACAGTCCATGGGTTTTCTGTAGAACTTCCGTGCGTCCATAGGCAACGGCGCCCGTGAGAGACAGACGGAGCATGAGCGTGTGTCGGGGTCTCGAGAGTCCAGCGATCGCTGCGGATCGTGTTTATCATCGTCGGGGAATCTACTTCGGAGTAGTAATCAGCCCTCACCCCACCCCTCCGCCACCCCCCTGCACCGTTACTCGCTAATAACGAGTTACAGCCCTTCCGCGCGGCGGCACCGAAGGGGCGAGGCTCCGGCAGACTGTATGCCCCGGCTCTGGCTATCGGAGGATTCGAGGGAAGAGGTGAAGGGAATAGCCGGCTCGACGAAAGGGTAGCCCAAGCGAAGGAGTGGGGAGTAGGAGTAATTGCCAACGTAATCACACACGTTCAACAAACCAGTGGTAGTAGCGAAGAGAGAGAGAGAGAGAGAGAGAGAGAGAGAGAGAGAGAGAGAGAGAGAGAGAGAGAGAGAAAGCCCTTTTTATAGAGCGTGCTGGCGCAGAAACGTACTTCGAACTTATACGAGACGAAGGGTGTGCTCGTGCAGACCCCGTTTCCTCTATTTTCTCTTTATCTTATCCTCCTGTAGTTTAAAATCCACGGAAATCTTCATTAAGTTCGCATTGACGAATGGAATGCTCCAATATAACTCCGATATGTATTTAAATAGACTTCGTACCATGGCTGTTCACCTACAGGATTCCAAAATCATTACAATTCCCTATTTTACAGTTCACCTATGAGTAATGCGGCGGCATGACCCCGCCGTTCTCTTCTCATCGTTTCAGAATCCAATTATCTCACTTATCGATTGCTTAATCATCAATTACGTGATCCGTGTGCGAACGATAAATTATTCGATTGCAATTATCACAACGCTATAATCGAAAGTCATTGATCGAAAACAGTGCCCCGCATCCCGGCTGTGGTGAACGACCGCGAAGAGAGGCTTCGAATATATTGCCACCGCGGCATGTTGGGGAATGGATTGTTGCAGAAATGATCAGATATCGAATGAGTTCAAACACACCGTGGACTCGCCCGCGAATTTTACCCTAAATGCTCGATTACTCCATTACTGCTATGAATGGCACGTCCCCGGTCTGCCTATCCGAACTCTCCATTGTGCGCCACCACTTCTATCAAGCTGAACTGTATAGTCCGCAGGAAAGAGGATCTCCGAGCTATGGTTTACAGATTTTTCAAAAAACCAAACGGAGGGCCATTCCAGCCATGTTCGATGTATTTCTGCAGAAATCGATACTGTTTCAGGCACGATTGGGTATTGCAGTTCAAGCCCAATACTCTGCTACGACTTCTTATGAAAGGATTTCAAGGACTGCGTTTTCCGTCTATGCTGAAAACTGCAATGAGCAATCATTAACTATGAGCAATCATTGGCGACCTGACGAATGAAGATTCCGTGACAGTGCACTGTTCACAAATTTTGATTCGATGTGTCCCGTGACATGATTAGTGCTACACCTCTTAAAGCTGTTAGCTTTATACGGGGCTCTAGTGGTAAGGAACTTTTTCCTCCTTTCCAATGATGGAATATCTATATCCGTCCATTAGCCGCTGAAGAGAGTTATCCTCTCTCCATATTCACAACACAGTGGGCCGCGATACAGGTACACAATGGTAGGATGCATACCGATGTTTCACCAAGGCCATTGAGCACATATCCACGCAAGGGTAATGAAACACCAGACTGTGTCAATCCGCCGTTCCCCTAGACGAGGCTAGGTACCGAAAGGGGTTGGAGGTAAGGGAAGAGTAGGGGATACTGCAGACGGATTATTCGATCTATGCGATATGTACATGGGCATCGGATACAGTTGATGATGAGGTGGTGGTGCGTACGACAACGAGCGTTCGCTCCCTCTCGACCCCTTGAAACTTGAACTGACATGGCTGCCCAGTGATAGAGCCGCGGGTTACTCAGGACGGCCGCAGGCGGTGAACTTGATTGACAGTCTGAACGGCACGAACAGTCGGCTAATGAAACATCAGTATGCACGCACAATACCTGCCACTGGTTTGCCGCTATTACACGGGCTTTTGTATTTACATGGAATCCTATCCTTAGAGCGGTTACCTCGTTGCTATAGTTACCAGTTCACGATATGCCGCGCTCTCCGTTTATTCTCGGCTAGCCCGAGAAATTTGTGGAAACATCTACCTGCATACTGCCAGCTATCAGAGTCAACGGCAGATCATGCGCTGTACTCTAGATTACACTCGCTTGGATCTTGACGTCTGGTAAGACGAGAAACATCGTCCGGGTGTGTCTTCACATGCATTTGAGTATGATAAAATTGTTGATTGAAAATCTTCGTCGCAGCGCATGTTGTAACCAACCACTGATGATTATCATGTATTGATCAAGTTCTGAATTCATTATTCATCAAAAGTCGCAGTCAATCCAATACATGAAATGTATATGACTCTTGAAATCCGAAAGTGTAGCTTAATTTCACTTTTTTCTCACCCTTCGATTAATCTTTTACTACGCATGTAGGCAAATAACGCTAGTTAACCTCAATGCAAATAAAGAGAAGTCCGTGTGGCTTGGTTTAACATAATGCGACAGCAAAACTTTTGGCTGACTTTGAGAGTTGGCATGATGCACTTTGGACATTTGGGAGTGCGGCATAAGCTATTTCCATTTGACCCACTTGCGGTGAAGTCACTAATCCTAATAAGCACAGGCTGTCAGGTCTGAAGGATAGTGTGTGTAACGAGACGAAACCCAGAAGTCTAGAAGGTTCGTTGGCACTGGCAGAATAACGTGACGTCTACCGTTGGACACGGTAGCCGTAATGTGGAGTTGCCGTCATTGCTCACACATCCGTTTCATTCGCAAAACACGCGGACACACAACTGACCTCGTGCAGCATCTTCAAGAGGAGAATCAAGGGGACAAATATATGGAGCGGTATAAAAAGAACCAATTTTTTTGTTGACGTAAAATGTTAGAAGCTGTTTGACTATTGTCTGGCCCTGGAATAGCTGATTAGCCGGTAAGTCACTAAAAACATTGAGTTTTCATAGTTCGAAACATCAAATATGTTTTTCTCAAAACTACATTTTTTAAGTTTGTGGGAAACATATCTTTAAAACGAGTTGAGCGATCGTTGTAAAATTATACACAAAACTCAATAACAAAATATTTTTGAGTTCTGTGTAGAATTTTGACTCGAGCAACGTTTGGGTCGAATTGAGGATTATTTAATTTAATAATAAATTAAGGAATACATGTAGACGATGAAAAAGTAGCCAATTTTTATATTTTTTTTGGCAAGGAACTTAGCGTTTACATTTACGAAACTTTAGGTACAAATTATTACATAATCAAGCTGTTAGAATAAAGTTTTTCTTTAATAAAATATTGCAAAATGGCAGAAGTTGCCCGTTTGTGGGAAATCCAACAACTTCAATATTGATCTGAAAAAGATGAGCCAAGAACTTTTAGTATTTAAACATTAAAACATTTTATAAAGCAGTAAATTTAAGTTCAAGGTAATAACCTTGAACGTATACCTACTGCTTTATGAAAATCCCTTTTAAAGAGAACTTTTTTTTATTGCAAACTGAACAAAAATGTTATAAAATTTCAATTTTTTTTGTCTGAAGTGTCTTATTTATCGAATTTTCATCTTTTTAAACGTTTATATGTTTGAATATTAAAAATTGGATTTCCCACAAACGGACAACTGCCGCCAAAACCTTCCTGGAAGACCACGCCACAACCTCGCCATATTGCAATATTTTTAAATAAAAAACTTTATTTAAACAGTTTAATTATGTAATAAATTGTACCTAAAGTTCCATAAATGTAAACGTTAAGTTCCTTTCCAAAAAAAAAATATTCAAAATTGCCTATTTTTTCCATTCGACCCAAACGTTGCTCGCCCAACTTCTTTCACAAATTATTGAATTCACTTGTCTCAGTACACGCTGGTGAGAAACGTCAAAGTTTTTGGCTTGCTCATTAGCGAGCAGGCGCAAGAAACGATAATACATGGCTGTAATTCGGTGAGAATTCCAATTTCCAAAATACCAAGCAACTCTCACTGTACTTGTGGGTCCAGTGTTCAATGTGGTCAAACTGTATCCTGGTCTAAAGTAACCAGGATTGCCGGCACCCGACTCCTCTTTCCACGCTGTACATCACCCGCACCGCTTTTCGCGTTCTCCGCCGGATTCAACGGCTCGTCTTTTTCTCGCCGGGGCTGTTGGCGTTCGATGAGGGGGGGGGGTAACAGGACGAGGAGGGGGCCACACCTCCTTTCAGTGTTCGCCAGGGCTTTCGAGCGGAGTGGTCTCTTCCGGAATTATTATCACCATTATCATATATATTGGGCTGAAAGCGGGCAGGGCGTACGTATATGTATGGGCCGCCATCGCCCATTGCCTCTCTCCCTTCGCACACCTCCACCTCCACGTGCTAGAGCTTCGCGCTAACACATTTGATTTAGCGCTAATAAATAACCATTATTGTACGCGAATGCGGTTCCCTTCGGTCGGGTCCACCGAGCCCGCGCTCGATTCCCTTGAGAGGAGGCAGGGGAGGGGGGAGGCAGGCGGAAAATAGAATCGACGACGTAGTTTCCATTATTGGGAATGGCGAGTGGGCCCCTGCTGCCTCCGCTAGTAAAGTCGACGATCATGAGATTCGAGTGTGGGTGTGTGTGTGTGTGTGTGTTTTGGTGTCTGTGGGATGGCTCTGGCTTCAACGCAACCAGCGCCGAACGACCAAAAGACACGAGGCTCGCGACCATATGCAATACTAACACGAGAACGCTCCAATGGAGTTGATTGCACGTTGATAATAACCTGATAGGAATGTACCAGATGGCAGAAAATCCACCAACCCGATATGTCTGTCCATGTCTACACACACGTGATACCAATTTGATGATCGATTCAATAGCCTTTCCGAAAGCAAACTATTCTCTCCTCTAAGACGTCCACAGTCTATTACTAAGGCAGTATTCTAGTCTAGAGGCCTAATCTTCGGGCGTTTTTGTCCGGATTGATAAAAAAAAAAAATATATATCTTTACTATACATTTTTTATAGTCTCTTTATTGATATTTCAAGAACTTACAAAAAAAAAACATACAAATGGAAACAGTTATGGGCCTGTAAATATGACCCTGAAAGAAAAGGGTTGAGGGCGTTGGCATGAATCCAAAGCTCCCATTCATTTGGAATAGAAATAAAACCAATTTTCTTGATCAATATGAATGTCATTATGACAGGTACCAAGAGAAAAAAAAATTAATGGCGACTGTCCGAAAAAGTCAATTTTTCGCCCTGTTTTTTCAATGTTTTTAAATAGTCATCATAATTTTTTAATGGCGACCGTCCAAAAAAAGTTAATTTTTCACCATATTTTTACAATGTTTGTCAATTTTTTTTTCATAGTAATAATAATAATTTCGCAATTCCCGAGGCAAGGGTGATAGAGGGATATATGTATGAACCAGATTGAAAAAAGTAGTTTCGAGAAAACGTGTTTAAAGTTTTGAGTAAAATTTCAGACAACCGCAACTATGTAGGTGGTATAATAAGTATGTATGTTATACTTACGTTATATTCCGTCGAGATCTATCTATCTCGACTTTTTTTTAAGGACATATTCTTAAGAATCTATACTTTAAGAAAACGGCAGAAAAAAATTCATTTTTTTTCAAATTTCTGGACTAAAATAATGCCTCAGAGGCAACAAAAAAACTGGAATCATTGTCGCGCAAACTGTGTCAATGTAATAAATCAGGAGAATTAACGATGGCTCGTGGCAAGGCCGAGTGCTTTTCATGCAAAAGCTCGACGCGCTAAAATAGCTTCTTGGAGTATGTACCGAGAGACAGCGGAGGGGCAAGTTTGGATAGGACACGTGGAAACTTCTGGGAAAGTTTGCGGTTTCGTTCTCAGTATGAGCGCTGTGTGGAGCGTATAACTTCAGAGAGTATAGAAATTGTTGAGCGAGTGAGATGAGAGAGTCTGCGTGAGAGTCGATCGAATATATACGGGAGAACCGATCAAGCGAGGCTATTGTGGAAACGAAAAGGGACGGAGGGGATAGGAGTGATGTCTTTGTATCTCGAAGGTGTGCGCAACCTCGAGAACACTCCCTACTAGCTATATATAGCAAAAGAGAGAGAGAGAGAGAGAGAGAGAGAGAGAGAGAGAGAGAGAGAGAGAGAGAGAGAGAGAGAGAGAGAGAGAGAGAGAGAGAGAGAGAGAGAGAGAGAGAGAGAGCGAGAGAGAGAGAGAGAGAGAGAGAGGACGAGACAAAGTGAGCTCACTGGCCATTGTATATTATCTATTCAGAGGCTAACACCGGTAGCCGCTTCTGACGCGAAAGTTTACCCAACGTTGTGTCCTCGTTCCCGTCGTTGTCGCGGTGGATTGTCCCGCTACGACCAATGTGAGCGGAGGCATAGGGAACCCTTTCACCCTGCTTGTCATTATTATCAATCCCTCTGCCCTACGAGAAAGTCCAGACAGCCGTATCGTCCCCGCTCCTGGTAGGTTGGTGACGGACACGCGAGAAGATTCTGATGAGAAAGGACACGGCTATCATTCTGTCAAGAGCAGATTTAGACCGAAATATCCTAGACGGTATACAAGATCCTGCTACGATGAACCAATTTTCCAGCATTGAATGGACTGCTCTGATGGAGAGAGCTGGCTTTATCGATTGATCATCTAATAGGAGTATATCCTGCCTATGAATAGCGACTTCGTAATTCACAAGCATACCGCAAATGTTAGGTAGGTCCTTGTGGTAACCCTCAGAACATTTACCTACGGTAGGGAGGGGCATGATGAGCAAGTTTGGAATTATCGCTCTGTAATTCCTTAACAGTCTGCCGTATAAAAATAAAACCTACTTCGGTCAATAGGAAATTTATCTGGGGAAAAAAGTCTGTAGACGAAATTCCTGTCATCCTGATTGTTTCACAGATAATCGCTCTCAAATGACTAAGGCCATATTTGATCAAGCTGCCCCATAGTGAGGTAAGTTGAGCGTGGGTATGAGATAAGTTGAGCAAAGTAAGAATTGCATTAAAAAATCAGACGTATGCAACATGATTTGGTACAATGCAGTAATAAACTAACAGTTGCTTGTTAATTAGTGAGATTTTAAAACATTAACATCAATCACAATGAACTTTGAAATATTTTTTCTCATACAATGGTAGAAGAAAATCTTTCATTTACGTTTTTTTTACTTTTGAGTAACGCCGCATGGCAACGTCCGATGGCGTGATGTGTTCGCCTTCGCCATTCCTCTCTTTCCGCCATTTAATGCACCCGCGTGCGGTGCTTAGTTTTCCAGATATTTCGATTGCCCTACTTACTCAACTGCTCAACATGCCCCTCCCTATCCTACTCGAGAGCCTACGTACGTGTCCAGTCATTCCGCGGGAGGGCTCGTATACGAACATCAAGCTTATTAAAATCAGGAGTGGCTGACGCGGCATTGCTACAGCTCTCCCCACATCCAAAGGTGCAGCGCGATATACCCGGCACGTTGTTCTCTGCATGGTAAGGTTACGATTGGAAGCTTTGTAAAGACATCATCATTAGGAACGTAAAGAGAGCGCCTGGTGATTTCTACCGTGGAGGTAGCCACATTTTGAGAAAGGCACGCTCCTTGATGTAGTTGATGACAATAATTGTTCTCAATCCCATCATAGTCAGTCGGGATACATGAACCGTTAGGCACTGGCTAGTCCCAGAAAACTATACTCTCATATACAGCCTCGTCTTTTTCATTACCGGGAATGAACAACTTGGTACTGAAGCAATGGCTCGGAAGCACTGAGCTTGGACCAAAGGTTCTCTCTCGAGTGCCGAAATTGGTCATTCGATGAAGGGCACGTGGCGAAAGCGATACCCTAAACTCAGTATATAAAAAGGAATGGGTTGCTCCGAATTTAGCTCAATCCCTTGCCATGACTTTGTCTCTGACGAAGGTCAAGCCTCGATGGTGGATGATTCAATCCGTTGACGATACGAAGTCGAGATCCCGAGCCCTCACCATCCTCCTATAATCCTGCTACACGAAACATGACCCTGCCTTCTCTCACTTGTATCCTCACCACCTTCTCGTGGGCTAGTATACCAATAGGCTTGTCGGTCGTTCGTTCGACGGTCTTCCTACCAACGAGATATCAGAGAGGATAGAGATAGGAAGGAGCAACATAAGGACAGCAGCAGCAGCGGCAGCACCGAGATTGAGTTATCGACACCCGCCAACGCTTTGCTGGAGGGTGACTATGTTGAGTGCAGCACGTTGCCTCTGGGCTCACTCCGACATCAGAAGCGATATTGTGTCTGCCAGCAGGAGAGGACCTATCCTCTCACATCCAATACTGAGGCCGACACCACATCGAGATGTCTATCCAGATGACAATATTTCGCTTCTGCTCTAGTAGTAGATAATAAACAGTCTGAATGCACCACCTGATGAGGACGGATTTCCATCAACGGAGGCTTTAAACAGTAGGCCAAATCAAACCATAATTGACCGCTTCAACCACGTATCTCGCCTATCCAATTTTCGGAACATTATCAGCCGCAGCAGTACCATTTTGAACTCGTATTTGAATTGCCGAAGAATTTATCGAGTCTCGCGGGACATAGCCGTGTTTACAGCACACCGTCGATATTTACAGCCACGCTCTTTTTTTGTTGTTGTAGTAGTCGGTGAAAAAGGTCCGCGATATTCGATTAGAGAGACCGAACATTGAAATGAAAATATCCACCGGTTGCTGCTGGTTTCGCGAAAATGTAAAATGTATTCGGAAATATTCCGCAGCCCCCGCATCTATATTGGAGTTTCTCGTGGCTTGTAATCGGTTGCCAGAAACTTCGTGACCTTTCAATGGTTTACTCGATTCCTGATTTTCCATGGTATAACTTCGGTGCGTGCGTCAGCGTTTCCTACCGGAATCCCCTTTGTTTCGCTTACTGTTTACGCCGCTCCGGATTCCTCTCACCACTTCCGTTCTCGTGTCAAGAATATTCCGTATGCATTGGTTTCAGCCAGCTTTATTTTCTCAGAAATTCTTTCGTGGCTTGAACGCGTACCGGAAAGCTCCGAATGTGAAATCCAATGCATTTTTATGGGATCAGAAGCTTCAATTTATTAGGGCACCACCACCAGCAATAACAGCGGACTACAACGTTCGTTTATGTACGTTCTTTCTAGTTTACGATATACGTAGATCTATGCGCATTACATACATATATACAGCTTTTATTCAGGGAACGCCCATCTTCCGTTTCCTCATTTAATGCATTCGCGATATAAGATGGAAAAGAAGGAGGTTGGTTTAACAGAGAAATACATAAATCTCTGAGCACTGAGCAGAGTGAGAATTATGCGTATATATAAGAAATTGGCCCACACGGAGTTGTTGGCAAACAGCTGCAAAGATAACCGGCTATCTTACTTCGTGTACCGTAACAATGCCGATACCGTGGCGTATATTACTGTTTTATTCGTAGCTCAGGAGACCCTGAGTGTAGCCAGGCGTAACGAAAGGAAAGGGCGCTTGCTGGTTGTCTTGTAGATTTTTGCCGGGTCCGACTGTAAGTGAATGATAAACCACCGTACCATATTCTGACCCTTGCTTATATCTCTTGATAAATCGTTTCCACTGATGACGGTATAGCTCTATCAATCCATATCGCTGTTCATAAAAACGCCGAGCTTCGTTCGCGGCTCCCTTCGACTTTTGCCGTATAATTTTTTATCCCAGCGATCCTTCGTGAAATTCTAAGTTGCTATCCAGTCGACGTATTACGAATACTAAAATTTCAATAAAGATTTTTCATCTCAGGGCATAGTCGTTGGGAGTTGGTTGTGATTGGGTCTTTTCTTTGTTTTTTTTTCATGTTTATATCAATATCACCAATCAAATAAGCTCTGAATAACGAATTCACGGGTTTTTCCTTTTATGGTACATAACGGAGGACAAGTTGCTTGGGAATGAATAACACGAGCCCCGGCAAGAATCCACCGGGACTTATTCATTCGAGAGAACGAATACTTTTTCGCGGTATTACCATAATTTAATTCAAGCGACGATATTTTTCTCCGAGAAAGGAGACTTTCTACCATTGTCGGCGAGTATTGGTAGATGGAGAAACAAAGAGGAAAAGCAAAGGAGAGGCTAGTTACTTTTTACTACCTTGGTGGTGCTTGCTTCGTCGAACGAGCACGGATGCATCGATCGTATGGGAATTCCAATGCCTTGCAATATGGTCCCATCCACCGAGAGTATAAAGGTTTTTGGGTCTCGAGTGAAAGTATTTCGCCCTCTTGCCCAGTGTAACGTTCTCTCGGTGGAAAACATCAAAAGGGCATAACTCGAGACCGCGGACGAAAGCCCTCGGAGGTTGGCCCGTTTATGGTAACGAGAAATCGGGGTAAGTGCTTTCGCTTGAATGGCACTTTTTTCATCGAGCTCGGATGACGTCGCCTCCTGTGTGAACATGGGCATTCGACATGAAGAGTTTCCTGGCCCTGTCGGGTCGGTCCATTTTCTAGGCGAATACACCTAGAACGTTTGTGAGAGCATGGAATCGAAAACGGAAAATTCTCTTCGGGAAATGGCGTATATAAAAGGGTCAACATCGATTAAACTTTCTTTCTACGTTTCGACGGACAAAAAAACCTGATTTTTCAATCCCCGTTCACGACAAGGGCGAGAGGGAAGGAGAGAGAGAGAGAGAGAGAGAGAGGAAGAGATTGCGTCGAGATTTGAAAGCTCGAACAAGCTCGGCAGCTGCAAAAGCGCGACTGTTATATTACATTATAACAGACCGAAATATATATAACGTGGTAGCGACCTAATCCGGGATTGGTCTAGATATATATATATATATATAAATATATATAGTGGTCCGCGGTCGCGACGATGCACACTGGAGCCCATTTTCCAGCATACAAAGCACAAAGCAAATGGTGGTGAGTCTCCGCTGCGATATTTGTTCCCAGAGAAAGCGACAGAAAGGGAAAGAGAGAGAGAGAGAGAGAGAGAGAGAGAGAGAGAGAGAGAGGCCGAGACTAGGAGAAACCAAGAGAGGGAATACAAAAAGAGAAGATTTGCTCCTCCGCCTCATCGTTTTTTTTTGCTCCTCTCTCCCCTCTCTTTCTCAATCCCTTTGTGGTTTGAAAAGGGTGAATCAAATCAAGAGCTAGGTTTCATAACGATAATGGACTTGGCTCTGAAACGGGCCACTCCGCCCCGTTTTCGATTGCACCGGTGAACGGGCGACATCTCTCTCTCTCTCTCTCTCTCTCTCTCTCTCTCTCTCTCTCTCTCTCTCTCTCCAGAGGCGTCCTCACCTATTTTCGCGACACTTCGTAAAATGAAAACGGTAATGGTCCCGTGGCTAATCCGCGAATAATCTCCATTGTTGAATATTAACTGTGAAAAAGGAACGATACGCCTGGATAGGAGTCATTTGGATATTACCGGAATGTACTTGTAGCTGCTGCTTTGAAGGGGTATTCTAGTCTAGAAAGTTGAAGAAATTAATTTGTTTTTGTTGCATTTTCTAAAGGTATAGACTCTTAAGGATATGTCCTCAAAAGGAAATTTCGTAATTTCCAATATTTACGAAGTTATAGCGATTCGAATACGAACGGATTGAGAGTCTGAACCGGTGCGCATCGGACAAATCAGAAGATTCTAAGAAAGCTAGAACTGCTCGCAGCGAAGAACGGACTTCAGAAAGTCATCATTTCGAAGTTGAAGAAGGCACACTTTACGAGGCAGCAATGGCCGTAAAAAGCAATTATTATCATGTAAGTATAACATGCCATTATACCACTCAGAAGATTACTTCCCAAATGGTGGTCCGTAAGGACTAAAATATGGTCTGCAAAACGTTTAAATTAAAAGCGAAAAATATTTAACATTCACGGCGTGAATATTAAAAATTTGGAAGAAGTTGGAGAGGAAGTCCAGGAAGAGCTCAGTGAACTGCAAAATGATAGAAACTGCAAAGACGCGCTTGAATCTGTTTCCCTTGATGGGGTGTGATATAAAAAGGCTATTTCATACGCTGCCAGCATTTTTTTTTAAGTAAGGTTAACTTTTTTTCAGACAGCTGCCCTAATTTTTTTTGTTCTCTTCAGTACCTGCCATAATGACATTCTTATTGATCAAGAAAATTCATTTTATTTCTATTTCAGAAGAATGGGCTATTTGCAATCATGACAGACGTCTCAACCCTTTCTTTTTCACGGCTATATTTCGAGGTCTATAACTTTTTCAATTTTTGTTGCACAACATTTTTTTTCGAGTTCTTGACACATGAGTAAAAAGACTAAGAAATTGGATATTAAAAATAGATTTTTTTCCGAGTTCGAAAAAACGCCTGAACGGCCTCTAGACTAGAATACTCCGTTAATGAGCTGAAGGAAAGTGTAGGATGGGAGGCTACCTAAGAGATATCCAAGGAACGCGTGTTTGGCATAATGGCTTGACTTATTCCCGGCTGTTCTCCCGCCAAACGGAATTGCCGAGCAGTGCGCAAGCCCCTCGCCGAATAAATAGTAATTCAACCCCTTATTAAATTCAAATTAGGCCTCTTAACCTGTGAAGCAGCGTGGTTTCTCGGCCACGATCCATCAAGCGCCCCAGTGACGGCTTCAACGTGCAGTTCAGCGCGTTAAGATCCTCTCCCCCCCCCCCCCCCCCCCCGGTGTATTCAGGGGCTCCACATCGACCACCACCGCGATCTGATAATAAACGGCCCCGCGAGGTGCACCCTGAATATGCATTCAGCCCCTCTTGTATTTCTCACCCTCGTATCTCTCGATTTTCTTCGCTGTTTTCGGCCACTTTAATAATATCCTGTTGACCGAAGAGGAGGTAGAGGGTAGCACGATGTGGCGCATCAACCGCCAGATTAGCCTTGTATCCACGGTGATTATCGGAATTTAACGTCGATACATGTACTAGCCTGGCGCATATAGGATGACGGTGATCAGAGGCTGTCGGTGGTGTACGGCGGACTCGTTGAAGCGACGCGTCGTTAATCACCCTTTCGAGCCCGAGAGAACGAGCAAACAGCTATTGAACCGTCCGGAACGAACGGTCGAAGCACTTCTCACGTCTGGCGCATAATCCGCTATCAAGATGCTCCACCAACGATTGTTCCACAACGTTCACAACAGGACTTCCAGTTTCTGATTTTCATCTTTTCCATTTTTTCTTTCTTTCTTCCGTCATTCCCTTGCAGAAATTTTTTGGGGAGTCCCCAGATCCTACCACATCTCTATAGGGATTAGCATAAGTAGGCTACACGTAGAGAGTCCACATTGGAATTCAAGTGGATACCGCGCTATTTCCTGATTGACGACGTTTGTTTTTTTTTTTAATTCTCTACCGGTATTTGTTGAATCTCCCATTAAAAAATATGCTTTCGTAACAGCGTGCACAAATTTGTTAGGGAGTGCCAAGATGCTACCACATATCGATAGGGATTTGTCACGGACACCGTACATAGGGAGTTCTCACATACTTTTTAAGATAAGATTTATAGTTCATGAAGATCCACTCTTTGTGTACATCTATTAGGAGTGTGCATTAATTTGAAGGGATTTTTTTTTTGTAAAAGTATGGCTTTATTGTGAGAAATTGTTACAAATTGATCATTTAAAATATTGTGATCATTTAAAATATTGTCCATCGCTAGCCAGTATTTATCTCATCATTTTGGTAATAGGTCGATTCCATGTCGAAACAGTTGCACTTCTTTAGAGGCTATCCACGAATCGGTCCATTTTTTGGTATCCTCATAAGAATGGCAGCGCGGCTCAGACAAGCTATGAGCCATCGATCGAAATAGGTGGTAATCGGGAGGAGCAATATCTGGAGAATACGGCGGGTGTAGTAGGACATCCCAGTTAAGCGTTTCTAACGTTTCCTTGATCGGCTTCGCAACATGACGCCGAGCGTTGTCTAGCCGATTTTGCTTTAATGCACGGCTCAATTGCATCAATTGTTGTTGACAATATTTGATGTTGATCGACATTCAATGATTCTGCAAGTTCTTGCGTTTGATTCGGGTCTTCATCGAGCGAAGCTTCTACTTCTTCATCTTCAAACTTTTTCGGCTGGCCTGGACGTTTCTTATCTTCCGTGTCAAAATCACCTTTTTTATAACTCCGAACCCAGTACTCACATGTTGAAATCGATGGAGCATAATTACCATAAGCTTTCGACAGCATTCGTTGTCTTTCAGCAGCACTTTTCATCAAATGGAAGCAAAAAAAAGCTTCCCGCAAATTGGGTTTTATTGGTATGAAAAATCCAATGTACTAGAGATCCAATGCGACGAGCCATTGGATTTCTATCAGGAAGTAAGGACAAGTATGGGAATCCAATAGGATCCCAACAAGAATTTCTGCACAAGTTAACGCATCCACAAGTAGCTGTCTACTCGTGGCCATGCGGACTTTTTTACACCCAGGCGTGCCTTGAGGCAGCCGGTGCTAGACATCCAGTGGAAATGAATCAGGACTTGCGTTG
The DNA here is from genome assembly GCA_963932345.1 of Ophion ventricosus. Lineage (NCBI taxonomy): Eukaryota > Metazoa > Arthropoda > Insecta > Hymenoptera > Ichneumonidae > Ophion > Ophion ventricosus. The sequence continues at coordinate 27,196,818 of OZ010717.1, forward strand.
TCACATTGGTTGCAGCCAATTCAATCCAATGTTTCGGAGAACAGCTTGCTGAGATGTTTCAGCTAAGTATCTTCCTGTCACCCAATCGCACCCCCTTGCAATTCAGTCTCATCAGGTATTGCTCCGTTTTTCTGCAATTCCCATCGCAATGTCATTGGGAAAGCCAGCGAACCAAGACACAGATAGAAAGCTCACGCTTCCGCGCTTTCCGCGAGAGTATCGCGCATATTTTCGCGGATCCTCGCTTCTCCCTGGCCTCCGCTTACCGAGCGACGGCCATCTTTATTCAAGAACGGACAGGTCGAGAGGGTAGGCATCGAAGCATGGTAACTGGTGGCCCTTCGGGGAGCCGTTAAACCTAGGGTCCCGGGTCACTCCGTCGGCCCGTTCTCATCCGTGTGTTCTCCTCTTCAGTCGTCCGCAAACTCGGGGGGTGGCGGGGGCTGATATACGGCGTACTCCCCGACGCCCCGCTAATTCCTGGGGAAAACTCCCAACTACGCAGAAGCTTCTCTCCTTTATTTCCCTCTGAATAGGCTAGCCAGCCGGTTCAAATTGACGTTATACATGCCATATATATACATACCCGAAACATCCTATATACACACGTATACGATTGCCGGGTGCCTCGCGTTCTCACCCACCATACCCAAAAGTGATATGGATATACCGCTCGGTCACGAGACTCCTCTGATCAAGTGCGCCCTTTGGAATCCCCGAAGAAATCTCTTTACAAACTTTCTTTTTCCCATCCCTCACACTCGCTCTCTCCCTCTCATTCTCCACTACTTTGCATATATATATGTATATACACACAGATATACGTCAGTTAAATTGTCGACTCGGCAGCTTTTTTGCCTCGGGGTCTTATCGATGGAATAAAGAAACCAATGTCGCCAAACTGTGTTGCGCAAAAGTGATGTATGCGGCGACAGAGAAAAAGTTGTCGCGTGAGCTACAATAGTCTACAGTTAGTATATATTTAACTATATCGATGTGCTATGTGCAGGCGCCTATCACCACATCTCGCTATTTCAAAGGCAATCCTTCAATTTAGAAAAAAAAACAAATCAGACATTTTGGGATCAGTAAATTTCTATATAACTGTTTCATCGGCAATTCCTCAATTAAAAAAAAAACATCTCGTAGATTTTCGAAACATCAGATTACTATCTGGCTGCTTCATGGGCGACCCTGCAATTTTTTTTTCAAACATATCATAGCTTGAGGGTACAATAGATTCCTATTTGGCTGTTTTATGGGCTATCATTCAATTTCTTTTCAAACATATCTTAGATTTGGGGAACAATAGATTTCTATCTGACTGTTTCATGGGCCGTCTCCCAGTTTTTTCTCCAGCATATAATAGATTTTAGGAACAATAGATTACTATCTAGCTGTTCCGTGGGCGATACTAGCATTTTTTTAAAACATATGATAGATTTTAGAAATTATAGATCCCTATCTGACTGTTTTGTGGACGAGGCTTTATTTTTTTTAATCATATCACAGATTTCGGAATGAATAGATTGCCCTCTGACTGTCTCATGGGCGATGCCTCGATTTAAAAAAAAAACATGTCGAAAGCTTTCGAAACGATTAGTATCTGGCTGTTTCATGGGCGAACCTTCAATTTTTTTTTTCAAACATATCATTGCTTTAGGGAATAATAGATTCCTATCTGACTGATTCATGGTCAGATCTTCTTTTTTTTTCAATCATATCGTTTTTGGGAATAACAGATTACTATCTAGCTGTTTCATGTGTCATCTTTCAATTTTTTTCTTCTATATATCATAGATTTTGGGATCAACATATTACTATCTGGCCGTTTCATAGGTGATCTTTCAATTTTTTCTTCAACATTTCATAGATTTTGGGACCGGTGGATTGTTATCTAGCTGTACCATGGACGATTCTTCATTAAAAAAAAAAACATATTGTACATTTTTGAAACAATAAAATATTATCCGGCTGTGTTATGGGCAATCGTTCAATTTTTTTTCAAACGTAACATAAATTTTTGGAATAATTGATGATTATCTGGTTGTTTCATGGGCGACTCTTTATTTTTTCCCAATATATCATTCCAATTATCGATGTTATAATTTTGTTTTTCAATCATATAAACAATTTTGGAAACAGTAGATTACAATCTGGCTCTTTTGTGGGCGATCCTTCAATTTCTTTTCAAACATAATAAATTTCTTCGAGGACGGTCCCCGAAGTCGAATTCACTTCCGTTTCACATACATACCTATATATATATATATTTACATGTGGGTGTGTATTTATACATCGCCTGGGACAGTCTCGACTCGATAGGAGTTCGCCCTCGCGATATACGTCGAGACATTTATCTCCAAAATGAGACGATTTATGGCAAGCGGCAATGGTGCAAAAGACACGCGGCAGGTTTTTAACTCCCGGCCGGGTAGAAAACTAGGGGTAGAAGTGAGAGTATTGGAACTCGAAGATAAGAAAAAGCTGCCGGAAAAGTGTTCACTTCCGTACATATACCGGAGTCCTCGAGCCCCCTTGTCTTGCACCCCTTCGCGAATTATACACTTCTTGCTCGTGCGTATTCCCATGAATTTTGTCGCTTTTTATCCCTCTATCAACTATCACGAGCGCGTGCATTCTCCTCGTGATACGTGCGGAGCAACGAAATTTTGCTGGTATGTCGGGTGTATACGAGACCCCAGCGTTTCACGAATTTCCCTTGATTCGCTATGCTCGAATTTAATTGCCGGGTATTTGTCAAATCTTGAAATAAGTAAGCGGCTTAAACTTATTTGACGCGGAGGAGTCACGCGAAAGGACGCGCTTATTCAGCTATAGGGCGTTAAGTACGTTAGACTTGCTTATTAGCGTTTGTACAACGGTGGCTGATACAACATCCCTCTTCGCATAGCAGTTGAAAGAGAGAGAGAGAGAGAGAGAGAGAGAGAGAGAGAAAAAGAGGCTGCAGCAAAGATGATAGGACATTCTCGCTTCGGAGGAGGTTTAATATATATATATATATATATATATATATATATATATATATAAGCAGGCTATACGGTAATGGGAAGCACACACTGATAAGAAGGAATCTTTTTAAATTTTCTCTCATTCACTTTACTCGGCTGAGGATTCAAAGGAATCAAATATAATATTGGATGTGCAAACTTGGTGCCCCGTAACTTTAAATATTCCCTCGAAAAGCGAAACGGATGAAAGACGACGACTACATTTTCCGCTATGGATAGATGCATCTCATTTGAACGATAAAGGAGTAATTTTTATCAGCGGGGATTCTTCGGTATTCGGTTAAGGTATTCCTTTCGCGGAGGGCTGTATTGTGTGGGCGCATGAGCAGGGCCCTTTTGTGTCATTAGTAGATTAAAGTGGCGCTTAATAAAAATAATTTACAATCAATCATTATACCAAACTATGAATTGGAATGAAAAATTTCGCATCATTTTTATAGATTTAGACATTTGTACATGTTCTCTGAAAAGTCGCGGTTACGAAAATTCTTCTGCTAGTCACGATTTTCGAAGTTTTATTATTAATAGTTTCTCAAAATATTCGGTGACTTCTGTTTGAAAGTTTGAAAATCTGTATTATTTATGGGATCACCCAATATACACATATATATATATCTATATATATTTCATGCCAAATCGACCACTTTCTGGCCCGGCCCTTTTCGATTTGCCTGAAACTTTAATATGTTATTGTTTTCATCTAAAACGCTTGTGTGATTTTTTTCAATTTTTTTTTACATAATGGCAAATACGTAGTGAATTTTTGAAAAAATCGCCCGGTTTTTTTAAATGCTCATAACTTTCTGAAAAATGGATCGATTAACAATTTTTTAAAATTCTTCGTTTTAAAATGTTCGTTATAAAAAAAGATATTTGGAAAATATTCAAAGCCATCTTCGACATGATTTTTTAGTTTTTTATTTTAAAAAAACGCGATTTTTTCAAAGAATTTTTTTTGTAAAAAAACATGATCAATTCAGCACTTTTTGCCGCCAGACCCATGGTGGTAAGATTTTTCTTTCTATTTTTTTTCTAAATTGAAATTTTTTATTTTTCAATTATTCCAAATATAGCTGTTTCATATGCATACAGACACTTATATGTGTGTGTGCTTGGAACAAAGTGGAGACATTCATTGTTGGAACGAATACTCAACCATCGTATTCCGTAGGGTACGAGCTCGATTCTAGTGAGTGTGAAGCTCCATGGTGTAAATCCAAAATATGGCTTCACCATGCTGGGTTTTTTTTTGCGCCAGTATCCTGGACACGTGGACACGTCTTTATCGAACAATGGAGGGCTGAAGGGCCTCGTATTTTTTTATAACAAGCCCCCTGCTCCGAGTCCACATTGCAGTCTTCCAGTTTCTCTCACCCGCTTCATCTCCCATCCTTTGTTCATCACTTTTCCCATTCTCTTGACTGCTTTTCCCTCGTTTTCGGCATTACCACGCGCTGCACGTGAACGAGCAAGGGGCGTTCCACCCGCGAAGTCAGAAAAATTGGCAATTTTTATTGCCGCTCCCTTTCACTTTCTCTCTCTCTCTCTCTCTCTCTCTCTCTCTCTCTCTCCCTCTCTTTCCATCGTTCTCCCTCTCTCTCTCTCTCTTTTGTCTCTTTGTCGTTTCCATTCATGGTATTCGCCTTAATCAGATTTCCAGACGCGCTCGACCCTATCAACAATTTTCAAAACTCTTCGCTGCACAAATTTTATTTTTCACACAATAATGGTATCACGAAAACGGTGCTAGTTATTAGACACCGCAGCTTAGATCGTTGAAACGCAATGGAAATTAATTCACTCGATTTGCCCGATTTTCTCATCCTTGTTCCAAGCTACGAAATCAATTCAAATGTATTTTAGCCTTCCTGCCAGAGATTTGCAACTTGACTTTGCCAAAAAAGGAATATTGTATTGCAACGAGCGCGAAGAAATTAACGAATAAAAAATTAATTTACGTTGCACTCCAAATGGCGCAAATTTCAACTACCATCGAATTATTGCGCGAGTCTCTGTGGTAATTTCTACATAGAGAGATTCGTGCAGTTGAATTCGATGCGAATCAACAGTACGCTCGTTTTTTAACAAGAATGGTAGGGGAAATTCGAGGTATGTCTCTCTCTCTCTCTCTCTCTCTCTCTCTCTCTCTCTCTCTCTCTCTCTCTCTCTCTCTCTCTCTCTCTCTCTCTTCTCTCTCTCTCTTTCTCTCTATTTCTCTTTCTGTAAAAATGGTTATGCGGTTTTAGCGAATGGAAATCTTGATTCAGCAGAGAGACGTGTGCATAAATTTAACATGAACACGAATAACGGAGGCGTCAAGAGCAGACAACATCAGATGGGGTATCTCTCGATTTTCCCTTCAGCTCTCTCTCTCCCTCTCTCTCTCTCTCTCTCTCTCTCTCTCTCTCTCTCTCTCTCTCTCTCTCTCTCTCTAGCACGCACATACAGCGTTCTTCAGGCGGCCGACTAATCTGCCTGAATTTTGATTTTCAATAAGAGATGCAAGCGTTCGCGGCCACCGGCAACAGAGACCGACCAAGAGAGAGAGAGAGAGAGAGAGAGAGAGAGAGAGAGAGGGAGAGAGAGGGAAAGAGAGGGAAAGAGAGGGAAAGAGAGGGAGAGAGATCGAGAGAGATGGGGAACGAGCGATTAAGAGAGACGAACGCGAGTGCGAGTGAGATGCATTGGGATTTAACTTCCACGTACAGCTGTACCAAGTGGGGTTTGAATATGCATGATGCATGGGCATTAAAACGCCCATCCCCTTTGGACCGTGAGCTCCACGAGCCTCCGGTCTGTAGCATCGTCCTCTGCACCCCTTCCGGTTTCTATGTACTGTGCACCGAACCCTGCCCCTCCCCCGCTTGATCCTGCTCGTATGCAAATAACCGCTGCCGCAGGTACTGTCTGCTACTCGCGCCTCCAACGAGGGTGAGAGAGAGAGAGGGAGAGAGAGAGAAAGCTATTCACGGGAGATATACCCATAATTACGATATATTTTTAACGTCCGAGCCGAAGAGAGCAGAGTGTTAATGCGCCAACAGTGGACAATGGCCGTGTATAGTTATGTATATATATATGTATAGGCCCTCGGGCTGATCACCATCCCGTGAAAATTTGAACGCTTGCGAGTGTCGTCACGCTGCGAAATGATGAAATCATTTTCGATGAAATTTCGATGAAAAATCCTAGATTTTGTAGAGGTTCGTAGCCATGGAGCCGTTACAGTTTCCTGTTGTCCGTTCGTCGGGGCAGAACGGCCCTTTCTCGTAACCCTCTGACTAAAAAATTAGAAATTAATTCAGAGGTAATTCGACGAATTACGGATTACACGTAGCTCTTAGTAGTGGACGGAAAAAAGAGGATTTTTCAATAATTATTTTGGGGAAACGTGTCCAGGTATCTTTTGCAATTTTAGTACTGAAAAATATTTATAAATGTGGTAGATGCAATGGTTTGTGCAGACTGCTATTTGAAAAATGCAGTGGATCCCTATACTAAAACGTCACGCTCATACATTAGAGTCTAATCGGGAGTCCCCATTGGAATTCGATGTACGAATCTAATTTAAATCCTAGACGATTGCCACATTATCGAACAGAATCCCATATGATTCGTGATATTGAAGTTTACATCGTTGGAACTCAACGAAAATAATCCATATTTTTTTGACATTTCAAATTTACGGCAAATTTTTCAAAAGATTATCCTCAGAGACGTACAATCCAAATATATCGAAGAAGATTTTGGATAACAATAAAAATGGAGAATAACAAAAATAAAAAAGATTTTTCATTGCATTCCAACGATGAAAACTTCAACAGCATTACAATTCTTGATGGATCCCATTGCATTCTGTACATTGAATTTTCTAAGCAAATATATAGGTATACAAAATGCGTGTATCTTTAAAAAGTATTAAACTTATGTTAAAAATGTATAAATCGCTTAAAAAACAATATATCGAAGCGTGTAGCTTATGTTTCAACACGCCAAGTTTTTTCTCGTGACTTTTCACATATTTTCAATTCGAACGAGGTATGAATTCTCAAACGGCGTTAATCGGGACACTGGCCAGAATCAAATTGGATTGCCAATGAGGACTACCTAGGCGCGATATCCCTAACAAATCCCTATGGAAATGTACGTGCATCTTGGGACTCGCCAACTTTGCGAACGGGGCCACGAAAGGATATTTGTTTAATGGGAAGAGCCAACAAATTACGATTAAGAATTTCAAATAAAAACTTTCAAACGACTTCAATCAGGAAATAATTACGACATCCACTTGGATTCCAACGCGGACTCCCTACGTGCGGCGTCCCTATCAAATTCCTACAAGTATGTGGTAGGATCTGGGATCAAACAAATCCAACATATTTTTGCACGGATGGCCTTGCGAGCTTTCTTTACGAAACGAACTTTTTTCTTGGTCGTCCGATGTGATCGAAAGGATTGAAACGTCGTCGGAACGAGTTAATAAAGTTGCCGCATGCGAACACGAGTTCGCAACGTCGGAGACGTGTACGCCACACTGGCGGATACGTGTAGGGTAGCGTGCAAATCGAAATGAGCGATAAAGCACCGCGAAGCAGCTCGTTTCTTTCGCTGTACACGAGGATTCCTTGCGGGTGCATCGATGAAATAATAGGAGGGGGTCGAGGACGCGAGAAGGAAGAGGCACACGGTATACGCGAGGACGGCTTTTTCTTCAACCATTTGCGGTACTCAAGTAGAACGTTTATTGTTGGAGCGTGGTTGCACCGGGCTATAGCGAGGCCGCAAACGTTTCGCAATTTAAAGTTAATTTGGGCAAAAGCAAATAATTGACTTGAGAAAAGGGAACGGGCGGTGCAGTCGGTAAGGATTGAGGGAGGAAAACCAGTACTGGAGAAGACGAGCTAACAGACCTCGTACGTCGGCGAATTGCTTCACGTCACGCTACGCTTCTTCGATAGATTCACCGGGCAATATAAGCTTCACCTGCCTCGATCCCTATCGCGATCTTTTTCTCATCCCCCGGAAACGACACGTATACGAGCGCGGCCTTCGCTCGTTTGAGAATCTTCGATACGGCGGCTGAAAATCTTTGCTTCGATTGTTAAATGATTTCTTTTTTAATTTCATTCGAACAAACGAGTTCTCACGGTGGTTTTTTGAACTTGGTATCTTTTCGTTTATATTTTGAAATAGGTTTTCTTCTTTGCGAAAGAAACTTAGGAGAATTAGAGATTTCGAGGATTTTTTTTTACGAAAAATGTTTTGCAAAATAAAGCATTTTTGGAAGTTTGGGTTTTTTATAATAAAGCTTTTTTTTGAATTTTGGGTTTGTGGAATAAAGATTTTTATTGAAGTTTAGATTTGTGGGATAAAGTTTTTTAAAAGTTTGCTTGTGTTTATATGAAGCTTTTTAGAAGTTTGTAAAATAGAGTTTTTTAAAGTTTGTTTGTGTTTGTAAAATAAATATTTCAAAAAATTTTGTCGTATGAAAAACAAATTACGTAAAATAAAGCTCTTTTCGACGTTCGCTTTTACGAAAAAAAAACATTCGTAAAATAAAGCTCTTTTTGACGCTTTCTCTTACGAAAAAAAAACTTTCGTAAACTAAACCACCTTTTGACGTTTTCTCTTAGGAAAAAAAACTCATAATCTTCAAAAAGTGATCCTCTTCGTGAAGTTTTCTCGTAAGAAAAAAAAGACGTTCGTAAAATAAAGCTTTTTTTATTCCGAAACCTTCGTAAAATAAGACTTCTTTTTAGCTTTCTCTTACGAAAAAAAAACCTTCTAAAAATAAATCTTTTTGTGCAATTATCTCTCACGAAAAAAAAAAACGTTTTACAGTAAAGCTTTTTCACGTTGCCTCTCACGAATGAAACTTTCTTGCAATAAGGATTTTCTACTTTCGAAACTGTTCTTCCCCGGTGTGGACTTCAGTGGCAGCAAAGAGAGAATACGAGTAAGCGTACGATGCAGCAAATTGAGAGGAAAGCGCGAACCATTCTCCGAACGGCAAAGTCCGCTCGCGGTTTCTGGAATGGCAATTCGATTTTTTTTACCGCTCTATTGGGAAAATTACGGTCTCGTTATTGTCAGAAATCGTATACAACGCACGAGGTCTCGTTGCGTGCAGTTTACTCGACAAACGTGAATATCTACACGCGCATATACACCTCCCCCGCAACTGCGCGGACTTAACCGCATAAAGAGCTTAAAATCGCCATTGCACTACCAGCTCAAAGTCTGGACCCACTTTCCGTAGCTTTTCGACCAGAAGCCGTCCCCAAAACAACTTTCTTAAAATACATTTTTTTCCAAACTCTAATCATGAAAAATGAGCGATTTATTATAAAAAGTGGTTGCCAACAACTTCCCGAGTAGAAATCTTGCTCCGGCTACAATAAAGGCCTGATCAGGCATCCTGATTTCTTTTTCCGGCCTTGATCAGGATTCTTGATCAAGCCCTGATCATTTTTGTGACACTTACTCTAATTTCGGCCTGACCAGGGTAAAAAATCGAGGCCTAATCAGGGTGCAAAATCAAGGCCTGCTCAGAGCTTGATTTAGTAAGGCTTGATCAAAATGAAAAATCATGGCCTAGTCAGTATGATGTAATGGAGCCCTGTTTAGGATGTCCTAATTATTCCTGAAATAAAAAATACCACGCATATTTAAAAGCGAAAAAGGCACGAAATTATAATTAACGCTAATAGTTTATTTTTTACACTGAATATCAATTTTTATTTATCAAATACATTTTTCACGTAGATGCATGTAGAAATTAAATAACACTTTCTCTTAGAGATTTGATTGAATATGCACCGATGGCATCACATTCACTGGACTGAACTACGCAGTCAACTTACCATTGTTCGGTAGCCTACGCTGTCCGACTGCTTGACCATCGCCTGAAGCTAGCCGAATCAAACAAATTGAAGTAAGCCGTAAGTCCGGTTGCTTGACTAGCGCCTGAATCTAGCCGGATCAGGCAACTGTAGGAGAACGTACATCTAGTTGCCTGACTATGGCAAGACACCAGCCGGATCAGGCAAATTAAGGCATGCCTTAAATAAGGCCTCCGTACTACAACTTGATCAGGCCCGGATCAAATATCAGGCCAGCCTGATAATATTTCTACTCGGGTTATAGTAATTTTGGCTTAAACTTTCGCTTAGGGTCATTCTGATCCCGGGTGACGGCGGAGGGTTAATTGCTCACAATATTTTGCCACAATCAATTTGTCAAAAATTACTTCAACCTTTTCCAGAATCCTTACCAGCTCGCCAAAACCCCGCCAAAAAAATATCTCACCCAATAAAAATGAAAAAAAAAGAAGTAAAAAAAAACAAAGCTCTGCGATTCCAGTACAGTGTGATTGATTTATCGCCAGCAATCGAGGGTCCGTTTTATCCAATTCCTCGTCAGAGCAGGACGCAAGCTGACAGACAAGAAGAGAAAGGAAAAGAAAACGAATAAACTCTCGAACGAAAAATAAAACGTGCCATTTTATTTATACATGGCTCGTGCTTCGGTCGGCCAGGTCGTATACGCACAACCTCTTGTCTTTTTGTTTTTACCCTTTTTTGATTTCTTTTTTCCCGTCATTTCACTCGCGCATACAGAGGTTGAGGAGGGTTGAGGGTGTATCTTTGAACTTAGTCATCCGTGTTGCGCGGGCCGCGCATACGAGTCCCGCCGAGGGCGATTCTTTTTCCGCGTATAAAGATCGAATTGAAGCGTGCGTTATTCACATAATTATACTACTAGCATGGAGGCAGACTGTCTGCCTTTGCGTTGGTGCAAAAAAGAAGAAGAAGAAGAAGAAAAAAAGAGAAACACCCCACGAACGTATGGAAAAAAGCATAGGCAACGTTGCAAGCGAAGGATGAGAACGAAAAACACATATATATACACATGCACGCAAACACATTCATATGTGTATAAAATAGTTATTGCTCCAGCTCCAGCGGACACGAGGGTACCTGCACGTACGAAGCCATACGTAGGCGTCAATTTTTGCAAGCATAAGGGCCTCGAATCACCGCAAGTTGCTACATCAAATACGATATTTACGACCTTTCGTTGTTTCGAGGCCTTCGATATGTGGCAAGTACGCGAACGATTCACGCTAACGCCCCCTCTTCCCCCTCTCCAATACGAGGAGAAGAAGGGAAAGGGCCAACGCGAAGAAGGGGAGAGGGTAGAATGTCGCGACAGAAAAGTGCTGCGAGCTTTTTCCCGCGAGGTATGAGGATCGCGTGGCAAACGAATTGTATACGTGTGCACCGCGCGCGAACGTACCACAAATGACATATGGGAAATGTCATTTTAAAGCCATTCTAGGGCCGTCCCACAGACTTGTCCCCATACTCGACATTATATTCAAACCTTGGGATCTTTAAAATCACCTTTAAATTGGCTATTTGTGTAGAAGATACTTCGAGGACCATCTAGTACTTTAAAATGAACGCTTCGTTGAAATTGTTGCTCAAGAACCGTTTTCAAAACTGACGGATGGACTGGTAACTAACGTTGCATAGATATAGCTGGTTGACTTTTTTTTCATCGTCCACATGCGGATATAGATTTGTGTAGATGTAGATGTATCAGAAAGGAGTGAGATGCGTGTTTCGGTTGCACCCTGAGGAGGGATCACGTGCGTTCGTCGAGGTCCTTCTGGTCTCGGTGGTGGCTATACCAATGCACGGCTACGGACACATGATGCACGTCAGATGCGCATGTGTGTTCATTGCGTCCGGTAAGTATATATATTGGACTATTATATAATAGAATAAGTTCTAGCCGTTTTTGCGTGAAAGTTAATGCTTCATTTTTTTAATTAGTAAAAAAAACATGTTACTGAAAGTATTGTCCATCGCTAGTCACTACTTTTTCCCATCTTTCTGGCAGCATTTTAATTCGACGTCGGAAAAGGGACACGTCTTTTGAGGCTATCCAAGAGTCGAGCCATTTTTTGGAATCTTCATAAGAATGGAAGTGCTGATCAGCCAGGCCATATGTCATTGATCGGAACAAGTGATAATCGGAAAGGGGGCAATATCTGGTAAATACGGCGGATGGGGTAGGACTTCCCATTGAAGCGTTTCCAAGTAGGTTTTCACCGGTTTTGCAACATGTGGCTGAGCGTTGTCATGCTGCAAAACCACTTTGTCGTGTCTATGCTCGTATAACGGCCGTTTTTTCCTTCAATGCTCGGCTCAAACGCATCAATTGTAGTCGATAGCAATCTCCCGTGATGATTTCGTTCGGTTTCAGCTGCTCATAATAAACTACACCCAGCCGATCCCACCAAATGCAGAGCGGAAGCTTGGAAGCATGGATATTCGGCTTTTCCGACGATGTTGATGCATGACCGGGCTTACCCCACGATTTTCTACGCTTAGGGTTATCGTAGTGTATCTATTTTTTATCACCAGTCACGACACGATAGAAAACCTTTCCTTTTTTGCCGTTGAAGCAGCTGTTCACACGTGAAAAGACGCCGACGTCTCTCGGTTTCAACTCGTACGGCACCCAATGTCCTTGCTTTTAAATCATTTCTCATGCTTTCAAACGTTTCAAAACCGTTGTGAGATCAACTCCTAATGATTCTGCAAGCTCAGCTAGCGTCTGACATGAGTCTTCATGAAGCAATGCCTCCAATTCTTCGTCTTCAAACTTTTTCGGTGCGGTAGAGCGTTCTTTATCTTCAACATCAAATTCCATTTATCCAATTTAAAATGCATTGATGATTTTTATTCTCGATGACGGAATACACAAAAAAGTTTCGCTGCAGCGTTTCGCATTCGGAATTTACTTATCTTCATTCTGATGTGCTTTACCATAAATGGAATTTTGATTTTTTTTCGAGAATTAAACAAAATGTCTGCCAAATAATCTTGATAATGAAAGTACGATATATATGTTTTTTCGAATAGGATTTGAAAAAGCATTTGGAATGATTTTTTCCTGGTCATAAAACATACGGCCACCTTATAATTGTCCCTCTGTATGTGTATATATATATGTGTACCTATAAAATCGTGTAATCACGTTTTCCTTCAATGTTATATGAAGATAATTCGTCACCACATTGTCCACAGACTCAATAGACGGCTAATCGTCGCGTTGGCGCCGTTCCGTCTGGTCCATACGCCCGCCCGCGCGCGCGAGACGACAATCGTCCTATACTAATTGACGAACATACTAACGTAACGCGGAGAACTGCTCGCACGCTTATATGGCGTGCACGAAAGGCTCGATGCTCAACGGTACGTGCGGAAATGCGACAGCACGGCGACGACGAACCACCCGACAAAATTTGTTCCCGGATTTCGCGTGTTTTTCGCATTACCTGATCTATAAACGTATATATATATATATATATATATATATATATGTATATATACACACACGCAAATAGAACAAAGAATTGTTCGCCCGCACGCGTTCGTCGCCGCACGTATCCGTCGCGAGTCTACGACGATCGAAAACGAATTCCTAAAATAATATTTATATAGTGGGTTTATGCATAATTCGCAGTTATTTCTCTGCTCGCCCATGCGTCAACCATATGAAGTGTCGTATATTAACCCTTTGTGGTCACCGTGGGTAGAATCGACCCGTCGATCAATTTTTGGCGTAAATATATAATAGTTCCTGGCTTCGAATGGGAGTGTATTCACCATCTTACCTGGAGTTTGAAGTATCCTCATACCACAAAATTTATCCTCTTCACATGTCGGAATAAATATCTTTTTTGGAACGCGCACTATGCTACTATTTTTTCCCAAAAGTAACATATCTAAGGAGTATCACGTCCAAATTTTAGGTAAAAATGGTAAAAATTCACGGAACTATGATTTTTTTAATGAAAAAGTTTTTTTTGTGTTTTCACTTATTTATGATTTTTTTTTAACATGACGCCATTTTATTTCTTATAAATAAATGTTTCGTACATCATGTAGAAAGTTCAAAGCATGTAGCGTAATTTTTTGAACTACTTCGCATGGATAGTTTGGTCACAATACGTTTTTGAAAACTGACTGGGTAGAATCGACACAACTGTGACCACCGTGATTGAATTTGGATGTGTGACCACGAAGGGTTAAGGTAGTAGTCTCGCCAAGGCATTTTTTTTTATAGATTTTTAAATTTATTTTGACGTCTCATTCAGGACATTATTAAATGATTACCTGCAAAATTTCAAAAGAATTCACCGTTCCGTTTTCTAGATATTGGCAATCAAAGATTTCACATTTCACGCAATAACTTCGAAACTTTTATAAAGATTTTTTTTTAATTCTCAATTATAGAGGAACATATGAACGAAGTAGGTAAAGAAAAATCATGAATTTTGACCGTCTAGTTACCGAGATATAGCGATTTAAATGAAGCAATATCTAGCGACGCTAGCGCCACGAAGCGACTGGAGCAGTCTAGAACTAAATTACAGTACTGTGTGCATATCCTTATACGCAGAGTATCTACGTATTAGTAGCCGGAATGGATAGCCTGATACAAAAGTGAGGGTAAGGTGAACATTATATTAAGAATTTTCATCATTACTTTAGAAGTTTTTACATCCCGATAAGATGTACAATCTACATTATAAGGATATTTCGTAATATTTCGTAGCTTTCATCGATTGAGCGGAGTATAAACTTTTCAACGTGACTGTGGCGAGACTACTACCTTAAGTGAAAGCTTGATTTTGTGCCGATATTTTCAAAAAGATACCCATCGAGAACCGTGACGTAGGGTTGTGAGGGGCATGTTGAGCAAGTTTGGAATTATGGCAGAAAGTCATTGAACAGAATGGAACATATTTAGTTCGTTAGAATCGCTTTTTTTTAGCAAATATTTTATGTTTAAACTTCAGTCGATTTTCGCTACGAAATTATACGTTGACCCAATAATATCTGCGAACAATTAAACCTGCACACGTATATATTTAATTTGAATAGATGATTTTTAACTGAGCGGGAGAAAGAGAGCCGGAACAGTTTTAAACGGTTGACGAAGAGTGAAGTCGAAAGGCAAAGCTGCAGGGGGGTGGAGAGGGCTTTGAGTATCACCGAAACTTTGTATCGTGCTGGGAAATGAGAAATGACGAGATAGTGACTCTCTCGTCTTGCTTCCTCGGAGGCGAGAAAACCAACGGAAGATATGAGTAATAGAGGGTAATTTAGTATTTGGATTTATTAGAGGCAACTAGAGCTAACCTTCCCTACTTTTACCGCGATATCTACGCAGCGAAACGCCCGGGTAAGACCTCGTGATTTCTCCTGGGAGCCCATATACACACGACTCAAAGTAATGCATCTGCTGGGATATGTATATATATATGCGTGTATACAGGGTGGCTTTGAAAAGTGACGTTCAAAGGATAATGCAGATGTCTGATATCAATACCTATCCGTATCACCCCCATCTAACTTCTACGATCTTTTTTAATTTTCGACAAAGAAGCATTTTTTTTATTTTTCTATTCCGTATGTACGGAATTGTTTAATCGTTACGAAGTGCACTGGTGAGCAACGGATAAATTACCAACTGAACACTGACGTAAATGCCTTAGATTTTGATCAGAAGTTAAAAAAATTGGTTTTAAAGGATCAACCACCAAAGTTCAAATGATAAAAATAGTACATTATGACACAAGGACGAAAAAAACTTTTTCTAACGAGTGTGAGTTTGCAGCACGAGCTGTAGGCGAGTGTTGCAATCACACGAGTTTAGAAAAAGTTTTTTCCTGGTGTATTATACGAAATTTTATTTTACGAGGTGTGAAAATGGAGTTTTTACGTACGCGAAGCGTGCATAAAATGGCCATTATCGTACCAAGTGGAATAAAAATACTTATACTAATCTAAATGACTCTCGATCGCTTCTAAAAACTTTTGAAAGAAAAGTACATTCACAAAAGAGAAAAATACATTTAAAAAACTGCATTAAAACATTTAAAAAAATAAATAAATGCTTTTTTCTCGAATCCTAAAGAACGATCGCAGAACGTACAGGGATCTGATTAGGATATATATTGATACGAGGCATTTAAATTTTCTTCTTCGACGTCACTTTTTGAGCCACCTTGTATATATACCATATATATATATATATATATATATATATATATATATATATATATATATATATATCCTTAAACCCTCCTGGACGCTTTTCCCTCACGCACTTTCTACACTGCCAAAAAAAAATATTTAAATAAGATCTATTTAAATGAAATAGGTTTTTTTCTTGTCTCGCGGCCTACTACGACTCTATTTGTTCCAATTTTTTAAATTTATTTGTTCAAGCTATTCTTTTTAGATGAAACTAAATCATAGATTTATTAGAAATAAATTACCAGATGAAACTAAATCATAGATTTATTAGAAATAAATAAAACATTCAGTTATTAGACGATATTAAATAGATCTTGATTAAAATAAATAAACATATTTAAAATAAATAATTTCATTCCTAGAATTCCTGACTGGGGTCCGTTCGCACCCCAATTTTTATTTAAAAAATGAGGTTTTTGCTGTGTTTTTCTTCCATTTTTCAGTGTTTAAATGGATTTTTCACGAATTAAATGCTAATTGAATCGAATGTCTTGCACACCATTCTCTTCCTTATGAGAAAATGAAGCAATTCATGTATGACAAAGTCCGTTTATTTTGTCGGACCGGTTTTATTGTCAAGAAAAGCGTGGGGTGCATATAGACCGCAGTCATGCGTTTGAAGGTACAAAAAATAAGTAATAAGTTCTAGCGTTAATAATGGAATGCAATAGGAAAAATGTCATGTCACAAAAAAAATCTGATTAATTCAAGTTAAAGAAAAATCAAATAGACGCATCTAGTTAATATCAAAATAATTTTTCCGTCAGAGTACTCATATTACGAATACACCGAGTATTGTTCCCTCCATATACTCCATTCAATATATTTCGGATGCAATAACAAATTATTCATTCATGAAATTTGGTAAAGGCGAGAGATGAGGTCGGCCGTAACAGTGGACTGGATCATCGTATTCGGCATAACAGCGAACGCGCGTGCATAGCGCTCTTCGTGACAAATACTAATCAAGGGAGGAAAAACCGACCGTGCCCGTGCGTTTGCTACTAAAGCTCGTCGATTTCCCGGACCCATCCCGCTTGTACACAAATAACATCTACCTACGTGTATACGTCCTGTACTGTTGGATGGATAAATTCGGCAGATACGCGTACGTGTAATCATTTATTCGATGCACACACGTGCCGATCTCTCGCGTACTCCCGTTATTAAATATTCAGCAATATTCATGCGAACGCGATTGATTCGCAATCCCAGGAAGTCCCGGAGGGTTGGTCTAAGCTCCCTAATGGTCGATGGATTACGAGATGGCACAGGTACGGGAGTACGAGTCTCGGAGATCCTCGTTCACGAGAACTGTTTTTTTTTTCTACTGTACTCGGATAATATTTCGTTGGAAGTTGTTTTTTTTCTCGTAAGGATGCTTCAAAATATTTATATACGTATACTCACTGGGTGATATAAGTATGATGGTCCTATGATAATTGCAAACGCCAAATAAATTGCGAAAAGGCAGGCGGATCGGAATACACGTTCACTACGAATGATTTACGGTATTTTAGCATTCATTGTTTCAAGACAGTATTATTGTCTTGAGCGTTATTTTGGGGGTGATTTTTTGGAACTATTGAACTGTTTCGATTTTCTGTCGGAATTTTTCTCACACAGTTTATTGATTCTTCTAGAATATGTACAAACAAAAATAAATAAATAAATGTATTGTCATGTACTTTTGGATATTTGGTCGAAACGGTGCGCGGATAACGCCCCCAATTGGCGACCAGTGTTGCGGACGTTGTATGAATTTGAGAGAAAAAAAAACCAAAAATATTCTGACTCTGTATGAGTGTTGTGATGTTTGGTGCCAGATTCAGCAAAAAAAAAAAATTTACACCACGGCGACATGCTGAACTTCGATTATCGATTCATAAAGGGTGTTTCAAAATGACTTGACATTTTAAATTGCGCGCCATTTTTTTTTGTGGCGAACATAGAGTACGAAATCTTTGACAATTGGTATCAGGAAGTATTGAGGTTTACTCATGGACAATTACACGATCGAGCAACGCATAGAAATTGTGAAAATTCACTGCGAAACAATGCAGTTATTTCAGACGAAGTTTCATGATTGTGTTATCTCACGCCGAGGCGATGTGAATTGGCCACCAAGATCGTACGATTTGACGCCATTGGACTTCTATCTTTGGGGTTTTCTGAGAGAAAAAAGTGTATGTGAATGATCCACAGATCATTCCGGAGCTCAAGGAAGTAATTGGACGCACCATTAATGAAATTAGTCCGCAATAATGCCAAAATTTTATTGAAAATTTCGTCAAATGTTATTGAAAAAGTTTGCAAACAGGGACGAGGCGGCCATTTATCAAATATTGTGTTCCACACATAATCTCCATGTTTGTGACTTATATTAAAATACCAATATTCGTACTTTTCAAATAAATAATACGTTTTATTAATAAATTAAAATGTCAGGTCATTTAGAGACACGCTTTATAAAAGAAAAAAAAAAATTCGTTCGACTCAATTCTGCTACCAACATTGAAAAACAGTCTACTGAAGGTCTATGCCAAATAGGAGCCCAATCGACTAATTGGTTATCGTGATATCGTGGTTGTCAATTTGGAAAAATATCGTTTCGAGAAAAATGCGTTTAAAGTTTGCTGCGTCGTGACCGCGCTTCCCGAGCGTACTCCTTATAATTTCTATAACTCGGATAATTTCATCAGTATAATTAAACAATTTCCATAGACGTGTCCAGAAAGATCTGTAGAATAATAAAAATCAATTAGAAAAAAGAACGGTTTTTTCGAATTTCTAGACAACAATACTGCTTCAATTTAGATACATATTTCCAGAATAATGAAGGTACACGATTATTCACATACCACGAATGCCGCGGTTTTTATGCTGGAATGTTGATTTTTTTTTTCTCGTCAGATCCGCTTGCAAACCCATAATTTTTTCGAGAAATGAAAGGATATCGCGAGATTTTACAAATGCGTTGATATAGCAATCGATATTGCGTCCCAATACAGTACATTTTTTGCAGAAGATGTTTTTTTCAAATAGATTTTATTTTTACGATTCATTTGGAATGTGCAATCAAAATGGATCACCCTATGTGTGCACATATATATATATGTATATATATATACATATGCAGATTACGTGCTCGTATACCTTGCGATAACCCGGTCGAGTTATTTATTCATCATTGAAGTACTATTGAGTGCGCGTATGTGTAAAAAAAAACTTGAGCAAATCTCTACGGCCGAGTAGTCCGCTCTGAAAAAAAAAACGATGATCGATCACTTCTTCGAGTAAGTTTGAAATTCCGTTTGCGCTCGACTCGACAGAGGTCCACTGGGAATTCGGCTTCATGAAAATTTTTCGAATATATGCTCGCTGGAAAGTTCCTTCTTCTTGGCTTTGAAGAAAACGCAAAAAAAAAGAAGCAAACGAAACCTTCTTTTTTCCACGGTTCATCAAAACGTGCCGAAGCTTTTCGTATCTCGGCTGGCGCTAAGTGCCTCATGAATTGCAAAAATTTAAAATTTTCACTTTTTTTTCACAAAAAGGATCGAGAATCGCTATTGATTTAAAATATTGATTAAAAAGAAACAGATCCGTCACCCTCGCTCGATGTTGCTCTCCGAATCGCATTCGAGTATACTTTTCGAGCAACAATGCTTCTTTAGGTGTAGGATTTTTGGGCTTTTCTTTCCGTTTACGAAAGCATAATGGCGTCGATGGGGGAGCAAAAAAAAAGGTATATATCGGTCAAGCTCAATGGGTCGAAACTCGCGTGATATGTGGCGGTAAGATTTGAAGGAAAAAAAATTCTGCTCCGGTGCGCGCTCTCGTATGGATACGAATTATCCGTATGGGGTAATTCATAAGTATCACACACATACGAACATACAGGTAAACTCCAAATGTTAGCACTGTCAAGCAACGAGATAACGTTGGCTCGTTAGCATTACAGAATATTACCGTAAACAGGCTGTGTTTACACACAGTGGCAGGACGAAAAGTGATACGTGACACGCATGCGAGAGCAAAGGGGTGTATGTGCTGGCACCCGCTCTCTCTCTCTCTCTCTCTCTCTCTCTCTCTCTCTCTCTCTCTCTCTCTTTCTCTCTCTCTTTCTTTTGCTTTTGTTATTTTTGTATGATTTTGTATTATATTGAATACTTATTTCTTTAATTACTGTTTATTTTTTGTATTATTTTCGCATTATATGGAATTCTCATTCCAATATTTTCCATTTATTTTCGTTTTATATCAAATCCTTATTTCTTGTATTACTGTTTATTTTTTGTATTATTTTCGCATTATATAGAATCCTCATTCCAATAATTTCCGTTTATTTTTGTTTTATATCAAATCCTTATTTCTTTAATTACTTTTTAATTTTTGTATTATTTTTGCATTATATAGAATCCTCATTCCAATAATTTCCGTTTATTTTTGTTTTATATCAAATCCTTATTTCTTTAATTACTATTTATTTTTTGCATTATTTTCGCATTATATGGAATTCTCATTCCAATATTTTCCATTTATTTTCGTTTTATATCAAATCCTTATTTCTTTTATTACTGTTTATTTTTTGTATTATTTTCGCATTATATGGAATTCTCATTCCAATATTTTCCGTTTATTTTCGTTTTATATCAAATCCTTATTTCTTTAATTATTGTTTATTTTTTGTATTGTTTTTGCATTATATGGAATCCTCATTCCAATATTTTCTTTTTATTTTTGGTTTATATCAAATCCTTATTTCTTTAATTACTGTTTATTTTTTGTATTATTTTTGCATTATATGGAATTCTCATTCCAATATTTTCCGTTTATTTTTGTTTTATATCAAATCCTTATTTGTTTAATTACTGTTTAATTTTTGTATTATTTTTGCATTCTGCATTCTTCTTGCTCTCGCTCTCTCTCTCTCTCTCTGTCTCTCTCTCTCTCTCTCTCTCTCTCTCTCTCTCTCTCTCTCTCTTTCTCTCTCCTCTCTTGCTCTCTCTGCCCCTCTCTCTCGCTCTCTCTTGTGCATATCGACTCGTGGGGTGAAGGGAGAAACTCGACGACTTTCCATTACTTATGTATCGAGTACTCGCAAACAAAAGAGTGTGCAAGCACGTAGAATTCGTGGCGCGCCAAGTGCCGTGGTCTTTTAGGGCCTTTTGTATACCAAAAGTCGATGGGGAGAAAGTCAAATCCAGCAAGGACTTCAGTATAATAACAGACGCACGAGCGAAGGGCGTGTGCTGGGATTGGTTGGTACTCGTCGAAAGATAATTCTCGGTCGTCAATGTCAGCGTATCAATCATCCTAAAAGGTCCCGGCGTATCCACGGCAGAATAAACGCCTTTTGAAAAATAAATAAAACAGCCATAACGACACTTGTGAATGCGTTTGAGACGAGTCGATACTCGGATGGGTGACCTGCTTAGCCCACTACTCAAAGGGCCCACTATAGCGAACTCGCCCTTCGCCTCGTCGTTTTTAGACGTACGGGGCAAAAAGACACGAAGACGCGCGCGTGACGAAAGTTTTTCCAATTATCGTTATGGCCCGAGCAGCCCGACGATTTTTGCGGATCCGCACACACGGCATCGAGAGGATACCTCGTTAAAAGGGCAAATCATAAAAAAAAAGAAAGTCGTATATAACGGAGAAGAATTTTGCGGAATTAGTCGCAACGGCTATACGAAAACGGAGACAGCAGTTGTCGGTATAATGAAGCGTTAATATTCATTAAAAAGTCACGTATGTTGCTGAAGACTCCTACAAACTTACGTACAACCCCCGAGTTCCCCAACTGAACTGTGGACTGGTTTATGGCACAGTTATGCTTTTGTGATGTCACGGCACGAGTACCTCGTATGTCAATACGAGGTACTCGTGCCGTACCTCGTATTGAGAGCTTTACCAGGTTTCACAGGGTCAACTATAATGCTGAACTATATACCAAACTGAAATAAAAATTATCGATTCATCACAAAAAACGAGTATATTCATAATTGTTTTTCGTATTCTTATTATTATAACTATTGTTTGTATTATTCACGCAAAAACTCGAATTAAAAAAAAAACATATATATATGTATGTAGTTCGTAATAAAAATGATCAATTCATTACGAAAAACAAATATATGTATCATGACATTTCGTATTCTTATTATTCGTGCAAACCTCAAATTAAAAACATATACAACAAATTTATATATATATATATATATATAGTTTCTAATGAAAAGTATCAATTCATTACGAAAAATAAGGATATTTACCACTTTACTTCGTGATCTCGTCATTATAATTATTGTTTTTATCGTTTACATAAAAATTCGAATTAAAAAATGTATACAACACATAAATATATATACGTGTATGTGCGTGGATGTGTGTGTATGTGGGCGTGTGTATGCTTGCGTATATATACAAAGGTGAATGTGGATGTAAGTACAAATAAATCCAAGCACCTGAAGGAATAGCATCGTATTTGCAGCTTCCACAGAGTTTCAAATCTCGCTCCAGGGTCTTTAAAGTTTCAAAGCTCGAACGACGATGTCGCCGCCAGATATGTGTCAGCTTGTATTGCAGGGTCAGTGGATACAGTGGATTTTTCTATAGCCTGAGCTGTGATCACGATATATATATATATATATATATATATATATATTTCTCAATGGATAAGTGTAATATCGAGAGATGTATATACAGCGGTGACTTCGTATAAATAACGCGGTTTTGCAGCTTTATTCCCGCGGCAAGAGTGTTCTCTTCTTTTTTTTTTTCCACTCACCCTCCACCGATCTCCTCTTTCTTCTTCAGTCCTGTGCTCCCTCTGGCTTTTGCTCCATTTCTCGGTGAGCTTAACCCGAGAAAGCGAGCCTCGAGTTGCACGCCCGAGGCGTTCACCAGTCCATCGAGAAATCTCATCCCTCTCTCGTGTGACAAACTCCAGCGTTGCCTGGTAGCAAAGTTGCAAGGATAACGCCCCGAGCCACTATACCAACGGATTATGGCGTGTGCGGATCCCGGACCAAAGTGCCGGGAGAGAGAGGGAGAGAGAAAGACAGAGAGAGGGAGAGAGGGAGGGAGGGACAGAGAGGTGTCTCAGCTGTGTATCTCGAGCAGCCTGGGCCAATACTTGGATGGGTAACCGCTCTGCGGCGCTCCGACTACCGAGCGGTCGACAGTGTCATCTGGTTTCCAATGGTAGCACTACTGACACCCGGTGACAACGTAGGTACCGTAGACTTCCCAGAAAAGATCAGTGTCAGTCAACATTCCCATAAGAAGCAGTGTCCTAGAAGCTTGCACAAAAAGATTAGTGTCCTTTAACATCCGCTGAAAGATCGGTGTCCTTCAAGATTCTAAGAAAGATCAGTGTCCTTTGACATTCCCAAATAGATCAGTGTCCTCCAAGATTCCAAAAAACGGTCAGTGTCCTTCAACACTCCATGAAAGATCGGTATCCTCAAAAATTTCCAAAAGGATGAGTGTTCTTCAACATTCCAAGGAAAATTATTATCCGTCGACATTCCCAAAAAGATCAGTGTCCTTGGACATTCCAAAAACAGATCAGGGGCCTTCAACACTCCAAGGAAGTTTAGTATCCCTCAACATTCCCAAAAAACACGGTGGCCCTCAGGATTCCAAAAAACATCAGTGTCCGTAAAAATTCTATGAACGATCGGTATCCTCCAAAAAATCCAAAAAAGATCACGGTCCTTCAACATTTCAAGGAAGATTAGTATCCTTCGGTGTTCCCAAAAAGATCAGTGTCCTTCAACATTCCAAGAAAGATCAGTGTCTTTCGACATTCATAAAAAGATCAGTGTCCTTCGACATTTCACAAAAAGATCAGTGTCCTTCAGCATTCCTAAACATATCAGTGTCCCCCAAGATTCCAAAAAAGGACAGTATCCTTCAACATTGCAAGAAAGATTATTGTCCTTCGACATTCCCAAAAAGATCAGTGTCCTTGAACATTCCACAAAAAGATCAGGGTCCTTCAACACTCCCAAAAAGTACAGTCGCCCTCAAGATTCCAAAAAAAACGTCAGTGTCCGTCAACATTCTATGAACGATCGGTATCCTCCAACAATTCCAAAAAAAAAACATTGTCCTTCAACATTTCAAGGACGATTAGTGCCCTTCGGTATTCGCAAAAGGATCAGTGTCTTTCGACATTCCCAAAGAGATCAGTGTCTTTCAGCATTCCAAGAAAGATCAACATTCCAAGAAAGATCGATATCCTCCATCAAGTCCAAAATGATCACTGTCCTTCAACGTTCCACGGAAGATGAGTGTCCTTCGACATTCCTAAAGAGATCAGTGTCTGTCAGCATTCCAAGAAAGATCGGTATCCTCCAACAAGTCCAAAAAAGATCACTGCCCTTCAACATTCTAAAGAAGATTATTGTCCTTCGGTATTCCCAAAAAGATCAGTGTTCTTCAATACTCCAAGAAAGATCAGTGTTCTTCGACATTCCCAAAGAGATCAGTGTCTTTCAGCATTCCAAGGAAGGTCGATGTCCTTCGACATTCCCAAAAAACTCAATATCCTTCGACATTCCCAAAAAATCAGTGCCCTTCAACATTCCAAAAAAGCTCAGTGTCCTTCGACATTCCCAAAAAGATCAATGTCTTACAACACTCCAAGAAAGATCAGTGTCCTTCAACATTCCAAGAAACATCAGGGTCCTCGAACATTCCCAAAAAGAACAGCATCCTCCAACATTCCATAAAAGATCAGTATCCTCCAAAATTCCATAAAAGATCACTGTCCTTCAACATTCATCAATGAACCGTTCGACTGATCCTAATGGTGTCATACCTTCAGGACCGAGTTCCCGATCGATGTGAGATGGGCTAAGGCGAAAGTTTTTCTTTATACCAAGGGAAAAGAGGGAAAGGAACGAAAAAGTCTTCAGAGCGAGGGGGAGGGAGGGACGGGAGAGTGCAGACAGAGAGGGCTCTTCGTAAGTACAGTACTTACACTCGCGTAGACGAGATTCGAAGCACGTAGTAATATTATCAGAAAATATTGAACGTTTAAATCGCGAGTCCAGAGAATCGGCACGCGCGTAGCGAGAACAAACGTTGTATTTGGGCTACAGCTATACATCTACACACACACACACACACACACACATACACATACGTAGGAGTCTACATACGACGGAACGATGTCTACAGCGGAGCAAACAGAGAGCCGGCGAGAGAGCTATCCCTCGCAACGGCACGAACCCTCGCACACGCAGCAAACAACCCCTAAACTGCGCAACCCTTATTCTCTTTCTTTCTCTCCCTCGTATAACTCTCGATGTTCTCATACGCCTTCGCACGTCCTCGCTCGTTTCACCGTGCTTACTCGACGTTTACGTATTACTCGCTCTGCGACTCGCGCACGCGTGTGTGTATTTATACACATCGATACGCCGCGAACTGTCGTTTCAAAGATGAGGCAAATAATATCTTGCGCGCTTTTTTTCCTCTTCTTCACGACGCCGAACCTTTTGTCGTTCATAGATATCGCGTCATAATTAACCCTTCGTGGTCAACCTGGATAGAATCGACCCGTCGATCAACTTTTGGCGTAAATATATCATAGTTTCCAGCTTCGAATGGGACTGTATTCACCATCTTACCTGGAGTTTGAAGTATCCTCATACCATAAATTTTACCCTCTTCACATGTCGGAATAAATACCTTTTTTGGAATGCACACTATGCTACTATTTTTTTTTCCCAAAAGTAGCATATCGCAGGAGTATCACGTCCAAATTTTAGGTAAAAATGTTGAAAATTCACGGAACTATGATTTTTCGAGCGACAAAGTGTATTTTTTTGCATTTTCACCTCTTTGAGAATTTTTTTAAACATGTCGCCATTTCATTTCTTATAAATACATTTTTCATACGACATCTAGAAAGTTCAAAGCATGTTTCGTAATTTTTTGAACCACTTCGGACGGATGGTTTGGTCACAATACTTTTTTTGAAAAATTGAGTGGGTAGAATCGATCCAAGTGTGACCACCGCGATTGAATTTGAAAGTGTGACCACGAAGGGTTAAATTCGCGCTTGATGTACGTATATGCGGGCAACAATGGTCGCTTTCTATATATATATATTTATCTATGGAGAAATAAAGTCTAATAAAAGTAAATGTAAAGTACAAATAAATATGAACTTTATATAAATAAATAAATATATATATATATATATATATATATATACAGGAAACAAAATAAAGAACTTTTTAAAGCAACCATGCAAAGAAAAGCAATCTCAAAAAGACAGACTCTCTCACGTTCTCCTTTATATAATGATGTTGAAGTTTGCATCCTTCGAGAGCAACGAAAATTCTTTAATTTTATTTCCTTTATTTTCATCAATATCTTATCTCTTCTTTTGCAGTTTTAGTTTATAGATCTTTAACAAGGATCTTAAACAAATATTTTAGTTATATTCGAAGCCTAAATGTGACAGAAAAAAATTGAGCAATACGAAAAAAAACTATAGGGTAGAGCCACCAAAGTGGCAGTGCCTTCAATTGTTTTATTTTTTCTTGTGTTGGCAATACCACCTAACCTTTCATTATCATATGTCGTGTCAAGATGTTGGATAACAACTCGCTTCGTAAAGGTATTTATTTCCAATTTTATGACCTATAATGGATTTTCGATGTGTTTGATCTTATTTTTTAAACAATTTTAAACACGTTTTGTAAGGTTTGCGATTAATTTGCATCCAACGAATGTTGTCACACTTGAAATTTGTGATCCGAATTTTTATTTTATTGAGAAGTTATGTCGCCGTTTTGCTTGCTTACGAAAATTATAGTGTCCATAGACTAAAAACACGTGTTTGGTAGTGCGCACGCGTACTCTTAGCTTTTATTCACTTGTGATATGTGCCAGGGTTGATCATCTCACTCCGCTCTCATGCGCACTCTTAGCTTCTATGAAAGGTTCTCACTGCATATTCTTTTTGCAACAAAGCACCCTAAGAGTGCACACGGGACGAGTTCTAAGTTTAACCCTTTTTTAAAAATATTTTTTGAGATTGTTACTCAAGATTTGTATTTAAAATAATGTTCATAAATGACCAAAGCTTTAAATAAAAACTTTAAATAAGAATTACAAAGTGTATTATAAAAATTGATTTTTCTAGAAATAGAAGTTTATAAAGTGCGTACTCTCTGCTAACTTTACCCTAATTTCGTTGCGTTCCAACGATGCAAACTTTAATACCACTTTATATACACATATGAAAGTGAAAAAGTGAAAGTGCAAGTGAAAACGTAAAAATTTCGAAACTGCCTAAAAAAAAGGCCTGTGTCAAACTTTAATATTGAAGTATAGGGCCCAGTTCATCGAGAGTTTCTTCACCATATACGGTAATTTTTTTTTATGGGAAGGGGGGAAAAATAACGATATTCTCTCTCTACCTCTCTCCTACCCCCCCCCCCCCCCCCCCATGTGTGTGTGTTTATATATATATACAGGGTGGACCACGCAACGTGTGCACCACTTTTACGACCAAAATATGCGTTGCACAACAAAATGTTTTATACAAAAGTTACATGGTTTATAAGGCTACACTATGTGGTGCATTTATTTTTTTTATAGGTGGAGGCACTTCGAAGATTTGAAGGTCAACTTTATTTTTTCAAATGGAATGCTATATTTTTTATAGCGTAATATGATAGAGTATCGAATTCTGAGTAAAAAAGTATAGACCTTTATTAGCCCTAGAGTTAATAGCTAACGAGTAATTTCACTTTATTACTTTAAATTTTCTTCACGTAATATCAAGTTGGAGATTCAAATCTACTACAAATTTCTGAATGGCAGTGTTTACATCACAGTGTTTATCAATATGAACACATTTACCACATCACACACACTTATCATGATTCACAATCTTCTCAATGATTGTAATCCAGTATTAAAGTATCCTTCGGTGATTGTGCGTGATTATTATCAGAAAGATAAAAGTGAAAATCAATTTTTTTAATAGTGATACTATTAGAGATTGATATTACGTGAAGAAAATTTTAAAGTAATAAAGTGAAATTACTCGTTAGCTATTAACTCTAGGGCTAATAAAGGTCTATACTTTTTTACTCAGAATTCGATACTCTATCATAATACGCTATAAAAAATATAGCATTCCATTTGAAAAAATAAAGTTGACCTTCAAATCTTCGAAGTGCCTCCACCTATAAAAAAAAAAATGCACCACATAGTGTAGCCTTATAAACCATGTAACTTTTGTAGAAAACATTTTTTTGTGCAACGCATAT
Organism: Ophion ventricosus; assembly: GCA_963932345.1. Taxonomy (NCBI): domain Eukaryota; kingdom Metazoa; phylum Arthropoda; class Insecta; order Hymenoptera; family Ichneumonidae; genus Ophion; species Ophion ventricosus. The sequence goes on from OZ010717.1 coordinate 27,225,279, forward strand.
TTTGGTCGTAAAAGAGGTGCACACGTTGCCTGGTCCACTCTGTATATATATATATATATATATATATATATATCTATATCTATCTAAATATATATATTTATGCACACACATTTCCGTTCATATATCTGTGACGCAATTTCCATTACGCGGAAAAGTTACAATAAAATTCCAATGGAAAGTATGTCACGTGCGCGGTCACCCTTGCGCGGCTCGATTCGTACCTGCGTAATATATTACAGGATTTCCACCTTTTTTTTTAATCCCCGCCCGCCGAATGCTTCGCTGCGAGCACGCACGTATCGTTTTATTGCTGCCGGAACTTGCTGTCGCGCGATAAGGTAACGTCGGCCGAGCCAAGATCGACGATCGTGATACCGCATATCCTGTCACTTACTCCTCCAAGCTCACGATCAACGCGGAGAAATCCGTCGTAACGATAGTTAGTCGAAGTTTGCATCGTTGGAATGCAATAATAATTAATGATCCCGAAGGGCCCGCTTTTTTGGCCAATTAGAAATGTAAAAATTACTCAAAGGTCCGTTAGTTTCCTCATTGGAGATCTACAATCTGAATCCTGCAAAATGAGATTTCGTATGGAGAAAAGAAGAAAAAAAAACGAGTCATCGTTCTTGAGATTTAAAAAAAAACCTACACGATCTCTTTGCTTCGCGATTTTCAAGTTTGTCGCCGTCTGAAAAATCTTGCCGTCGAATCAGCCGTTGATCGAGATCGAAAGTGTCTTTATGAAAAGGTTTAATTAAACGTGCCATAAATCACGCGGGACCCCAGCCCTCTGATGGCTTGAGGTAGGGGCAAGGGACGAAGAAAGAGAGAGCGAGAGGAGTAGAAGGGGGGCCGGAGGGGTAAAGCGTTAGGGAACAAATTAATAAGATTAATTGGTTGACAGTCGGGCAACACTTTGGGGGCAGCCTCACCACCCCCTTCTCGTGGACCAATACGCAAAGAGGGAACAGCAGCGCGACGAGGCTCCCTTCGAACGGAAAATTAATTTTTTTTTCACTCCTCTCACCCTCTCAGCGCACAGGGGGGGGGGGGGGGGGGGACGAGAAACCGAAAAGCTTCGGGGTAAGCAAAGTTTTTCGGCGTGCAAAAGTTTTTCATCGCGCCCTCAGGAGAGAATTACTGCACTCATTGGTAGGTTATAATATCGTACTACATCCTGTGTGTTTTACCGGAGACCTTAAAGGGAAATCAAGCCTACGGAGGGGAAAAAAGTTGTCCGACGAAAAGTGTACGATGATTTATGTAATCGTCGCGTTCGTTTGAGATCGCAGGAAAGGGAACGAAACAACGTGCCAAAAATTCATTTTACCGCATGAACTACTTTGTTCAAGGCCCTTAGGGAACTTCGTCATAAATATTATAAAGCGAGGTATTTAAAAGACGTGAAAAAAGTTTCGTGGCCCTTCGAAACTCGGGTTAAAATTTAGTCGAGACTCGTGTAGCGTGTTTTTTTTTTTCCTTTTTTTTATTATTATTTTCAATACCATGTGCAGCATTCGGGACGAGGACTCATTTTTTTTCTTCTTTTTTTTTACCATGTGTACGGCTCAAGTCCGTCGGCAGGTCCGTAGCCCGTGTTACATTTCGAGAATTCGGAAGCGCCCCCGGGATAATGTAATATATATATATATATATATAGAGAGAGAGAGAGAGAGAGAGAGAGAGAGAGGGAGGGAGAGAAACTCTGAAATCCGACACGGTTCAAGCAATCTATTTGCCGAGCATTGTAATCCGGGCTCGGCATTGTTCTTCGGAAACACTGTTTTTCGCAGGTGTATAACGCTCGGGCACGATGATACGGCGATTTTATACATCGTTGCGCAGTGAGAAGAGGCTGCGAGGTGAAAATCCGCGAGCTTTTCGCACGCGGTGGTCGTCGAGCCATCGCTTGATAGCACAGATTTTTTTTTTTTTTTTTTTTCGTGGCACCCATTGTCGCCGATAATTTTATCGGACCGCTCTCGCCTGCCGATAAATAAACGGTCGACGGAAAGAGAACCAAAAAAAGTGCTTTAAAAAATGCCTCGGGTTACTCTCGACGGTTGAAAGCCACACGCGGATTTTTGCCCGCGTGTACGCACACCAATAAATGGAATCTACAGTCGTGAAAGCTTTTTTTCGGTTCCATCTAATGTATCTATTTTTTCTTTTCTCGGGATCTTCATTTCTGATCATATATATATATATATATAATTTATTTTCAATATATTTTAATAAGAACATTCATTTAATATTTATTTCTAATATACTTTATTAATAATATATGTTTGATATGTATTTTTAATATATTTTTTAATAATAATATATATTTGATACTAGCTTCTACCCGCGACTTCGACCGCGTGGATTCCGAAATTTGTGTTAAAATACCCCTTAGTAGATTATTTTTTTAAAGGCTGTCATACGTCATTCAAAATTTAATAAAATATGTGATATTATATCAGAGTGTATTCGATTTTGATTATATTTTTGTCGTTCGAATTCTATGAGAATTAAAATTTCATCATTAGATTTTTAAAAATATTATAATTAGAAAAATATGAGACGTTAGGATTTATCAAATTTAAATTATATTTGATTCATTGTATTCTATAAGAATTTGAATTTAATAATTACATCAGATTTGACACGAATGTTATAATTTAAAAAATATGAAATTTGTTTATATTAGATTTGATATTATATTATCAGCTATTTTAATTACATTTCATTTGTTTGTACCCTATAATAAGAATTATATAAGACTGATAATTTAATAATTGCATTAGATTCGAGTCGAATATTAGAATTAGAAAAATATTAGATGGTTTTTTTTATAGCCTATGTGTTATTCGACGTAACTCTCTACATGTGTGCCAAATTTCATAAAAATCGGTTCAGCCGTTCAGGCGTGATAGTGGAACAAACATCAGACATAGAGATTAGAAGAATATTAGATATTAGAATTAAAATGAAAAGGAACCAATGTGTCATAAGCTATCTACATTTTAAATTTCATTGGTTATATATTAATTTGAATTTCATAATAAGATTAGATTTGAGTATATAATATTATAATTAGAAAAATATTAAATATTCTAATGAAAAGTATCCTATGTCTTGACCCAGGCCATAAGCTATGTACATGTTAATTTTTATTGAAATCGATCAAGCAGTTTTGGCGTGACTGAGTAACAAACAGACAGAAAGATGGACAGACTGAAAGTCAGATTTATAATATTAGGTAGGATTTATTTACAATATAATTTAATAATAACACCTCTATACATATATATATGTATATAATTTAATAATAATAATGCAATATCTATACATATCTAACAGTTCCGTGACTGACTGCCATATAGACAACACACAGCCTAAAACGCTAAAGATAGAAACACGAAATTTGAGAGATTTGTACCTTGTCCGAGTTTCAGCACTGCTATGAGGATTGGAAGAACTCTCTCCACCACTGTGAGGCTTTCCCAAGAAGTTATTTTGAGGGAGACAATATTGAATTGTAATTCTATTCGAATAAAAAAATTGAATCAAAATCAATCTCATTAGGTCATTTATAGGCTTCGTACGACACTGTACCTTCTTTCTTTATTTCTTACTTTTTTTCTCTCTTTGATTATCTCCCCTCTGGATCAAATCCTAAAGTCCACACGGACGAATTCGTGGGCTTTAGCTAGTATTTAATATTTATTTTTAATATACTTAAATGATAAAATTGATCGAATATTCATTTTTAATATACTTAAATAATGTACTTTATGGAATATTCATTTTTAATATACTCCAATACGAATAGATATTTAATATTCAATACAATGTAATAAAAATGTATTAAACATTTATTTTTAATATACGAACTGACACATCAATTTTTGCGTGGATTCGTATCGACGCGAATTTTTCATGAGCATTGAAATTTCAGAGCGCCGGTGAATTTTTCGACGCGGAGTTCTGGCTGCATCAGAGTGAAGAGAAAAAAAAATACGAAGACTAAAATTAATTTCTCCTATAAGTATTTAATTTTCCGTGTACCAATTTGTCGTGAATATTCGATCTGTTCAGACATACCTTTATTTTTTAATCAATCTGTGAGACATCTTTGCTCATGAATCTTTTTTTTTTAATTACGAATACTGATTTTAAAAAAAGTGAACTACCGAACGTCTACGTCTCTCGGCTTAAATTTTGCATTAGTTATCTCGCAAGAACTCTATCAAATTGAAATAGTGCAATAATCACAATTTTATCGCAAGTCGCGACGTTTGAAAAGTGAAGAGAACGAGGCCACGCAAAAGCTCGAAAACCCTTGAAAATTCGGATTTAAATTCCACCGTTCGTACGACACTCCGGATTCTTAAATACGAATTGACTCATGGCACGTTCAAAAAATGTACATGCAATGACGCGCGTTTCAACCGAAAAAAAAAACGTTACAAGAACGCCGTCGTATCGGCAATGCAAAAATGGGAAGATTCGAAGTAAACCGCGGCCAGGTCAGTCAACCGTCCTGGATACGATTGTGTATGAGAGTGAGTAGACGTATATATATATATATATATATATATATATAAGAATTCGATGTACCAACTTCGCTCACAGCACGTCTACGTTGACGTTGACGTCGACCCTCTTTACATATGTTCTATGCTGACGTCACTCTTGCTCGTGAGTCGCTGCATGTTTCATTTCATTGATTTTTTTCCCCGTGACGTCATGCATGCAAAGACCCTTTGTGAATTAATAAATCGGACGAACGGTCACACACGAACGAGCGATCGCGCTTGTACTCGTCACATTATAAATTACATCCCAATTTGGTATCTACACGGAAGTCTCGTAAACACGACGAGCTTTCCAAATTACGCATTGTATCGACTTTTTTTATTCTCTAAGGATCCTGATTCCTTTTTTACATCACCTCGAAGTATTCTTTGGTAATTAAAAACCCTAAATTACCAAATGTATATATATATAAATTTGTATATATATATAAATTCATATATATAATTTAATTCCTTTAATTTAATTCAAGTTTAATTATCTCCAAATATATATATATATATATATATATATATATTAGGCGTAGTAAAAAGAAATCCATTATTTTTGCATAAGCCACATAATTGACTATACAAAATTATTTTGTCACAGCGATACATGTCAAAATGGCGACTGTGCAGCGTTTTTCCGATGACGCCTTTATTTCTGGAAGGTCAACGGCAGGACCAACAGCTCCTATAATTTTTGACTTATGATGAGATACTAAAGTTTTTTCGATTATATATAAGAATAGCTATAGAAGTACGTAGGATTTTTTTGATATATTGTTTTTTGTCAAAATGGCGCATTACTAAAACAAAAAGTATAAAATGCCATGAGAAAGTCGTCAGAAAATTGTTTATAAAAAAAGGAACTATGCAATATAATTTAAAAAATCCTACATAGTGCCTCAGAAAATGTAATTCTAAATATACAGTTAAAATTTCAAGTGAATCGGTTGAAATTTGTTTGATTTATGAGTCCGGCCGACTTGAAAAATGTAGTTTTGAGATAAACGCGTTTAAAGTTAGTAGAAAGCCATGACACGAATCAAGAGGGGTTACTCTAGAATTCGAAAATCGAGTACTTAGAGATTTTTCACATCCATAATATTTTGGAATTCAATTTTATAGGTACTAAGGTACATTTTTAACAAAAAAAAAATGATCGATTTTTGGAAAATCCTCGAGTGGCCTAAGGCCTTTAAAAATCATATGGCCACCCTAAAAATAGATATAGATAAAAAGTCGGAAGTATATGAGTTGCAAAAGCAGAGACTAGATTTGTTCATTCGCAATTTCGTTACAGCGTAAGACGGCACAGCAAGAGTTCTGCGCTCAGCAGGCCAGTTGAAATTGTAGAGATCGATGTACGTCGGTGGAAGAGAAAGAGAGAGCGAGAGAGAGAGAGAGAGAGAATAGTACGAGCTTAAGCTGTGCACTGCTTCCCTCGAAGTACAACTCGTTCGCGAGAGTAGTACGCGGTTAACCGTCTGGAAAAATCGAATGGATGAGCAAACGAGGGCCAATAGCAACGTCTCGATTGTGCGAAGTATATATTCACTATATGCGAATATTTCCATCCGCCTTTCATCTTTGTCCCAAAATCTTCGTGGAACACTCAAATACCCATATACGTGAATCATGGAAGATCGAAAAAAAAATCTGCACATTCAGCTTCATCCCGAAGTTGGAATTTTAGCGATTTTTCGAATATTTCTATAGCAACAGATAACGATACGAAACGATAGGTTTCGATGGTTGTGCTTTTCTCTTTCGTAATTGCGAGTGAAAATATTGTTCGAATATTTCGAGAGAGTTAAGCATTGGATAGCAATTGCAATGTGTATTGAGAATTGAAGATTGCCGATGCCTAGATGTACGGAGGATTTCGATTAATTACAGCTAAATGAGAAATACATATATATAAGTTGGATTTATAGACCCTGAACCCCTTCGACGTCTATAAAGTATAGAAAATCCTTAATTGTTCGCGAATATACCGAGGCGTTAATTTAGTTTGATACACGGTCCAATTTATACGCGGCTGCGTAAGCTATAACAGTGGCGTTTATCTCTCTCTCTCTCTCTCTCTCTCTCACTCTCTCTCATTCTCTCTGACTCTATACGTGTGATAGTTCTCGGGGAAAGTACGTCGATTTTTATGGCACCGAGTATCCGATGTATAACGGCTGGATCACCTCTCGGAGCTTCATTCACCGAGGCGAGAGAGGGAGAGAGAGAGAGAGAGAGAGAGATATCTCGCTCTGACCTCTCATTTGTCTGCTCCCACCATGCCGTTACTACTGATACTACGCGGCCATTACGCTCGTTGTGGCTTTATCGATGTGTTAGCGGTATCGAGCACTAGTACTGTACATCTTTCCCCTCCGTCTCTTTCTCTTCTGTGGGATGCAGTTGAAGAATGACCGGAATTATTCGCGTACAAAAGCCTCTATCGCACGATACACGTGTACACACGTATCGCGAATTTTATTTTATTTACCTCCAAATATTTATATATTGATTTATCTATTGTTCGAAATCGAAGAAAAAAATCATGGCACGGCTATGCGTGGCATAATGAAGGTGGTCGATATTGAATAGAGCTGAAAACGATGTTCCTGTTTGGACGAAAGTCGATCGATAAGAGAAAATTATTGGACTCACCGATGTTTCCGGTGATGGAGAAAAAAGGCAGACAGGGAGAGAGAGAAAGAGAGAGAGAGAGAGAGAGAGAGAGAGAGAGAGTGCTTAATGCTTAAATAATTACGTGTGTTAAGGATTCATATGGACATGCACACAGGCCGCCCTTTGTTCCGACCCCTTCGCGTATATACGAAGAGTTCATCGCTGCGATGCTATCGAGATCCATGTAACACGCGCTTAAATGGGAAAATAATGGAAGTATCGTTACGCCCTCTCGGACGTCGATGCCGCCAAGGGCTCGTTTCAACTTATTGCACAATTCGATGGCGACCTCGATATAACGTACCTAACAAACAAGCTTCGAACCAAAGTCTTCCACTCGTCTCTCTGCAATGGACAGCTTTTGACATGTCCTAGACAATCGAATACGTACCGGCGATCGTCTATTCCATCCAGTGCAGAAATTTGTTGGAGAGTCCTCAGATTCTACCACATCCCTGTAGGGATTCGATAGGGACGCCACCCGTAGGGAGTCCACATTGGATTCCAACGGGAAATACTGATTAGAATCCAATGTACGAGCGTAACGTTTTCCGAGCCAAAATTTTCGAGCCGCGTTCAATCCGCAAAATAAAGGCCTGCTTCCCCGAGCAGAGATCGACGATAGTGGATTATTAGGTACCTAAACGAGGGTACAATGTTTGGAATATCAATACGTTAGGGCCGCCAAGGAACCTCCCAAATGGCAGAAACTGGGCATTGTCATTCAAAGGAGGCCTTTGCCGAGGTTCGAGCGCAACTGAACCTGCGAAACCCCAGATGGGTCTACTTCGAGCGCTCCCGAAGAACTTACTGGTCTCCCTTTCAGCCTACTGTAGGCGCACTGTAGACCCTCCGGACCCTCCATTCAGCGAAAACGTATTTATTTCGTCATCGAAAGGGTTACCGATCCGGCCACAATGGAGGAGGAGATATAGAATTTGGGCTCAAAGCGGGTTCGGTGGGGTCGAGGCAACGGACTTGAGATCGAAAGCACGTTAAGGAGGCCTGTGTTCCGCACGTTTCACTGAAACTGGGAGTCGAAAGAAGGTTTGGGAGGACTAACGGAGCCTACACCGTTCCAAATGGAAGCCTCTACATGGCAGTTAATTCGACAAATGGGGTTTGGTAGGTTCATGTGCATTACAAAAGAAATGGGCCCAGCGAGTGTTCAGAGGAGGCTATAAATGTTAACTCGGGCTTAGAATAGGAATCTAATGCGATGACTCATTGGATCCCTTTCAGGAAGTAAGGACACTTGTCCCTATACTTATAGGAATCCAATTAAATCGCTACGACAATTTCTCCATGGGACTTAGCTTTTTGATAAACGACCTTGCGTTCATTTTTCTCTTCCTGTCCCTCTCCCTCCCAACAGTTTCTCACAAATTACTTAACTATACTCTGCGAGTCGATGAATCCGCATTAAATTGTCGAAAGCTCTGCGAGAGCGACAGTGAAGGATATAATGTACATCTCTAGGTTGAAAGTCTCATCTGTCTGTGGAGTCCCGTTTCCACTTGGATTTCCACATCAGGTTGGAAATTGACCTCGTATATCTGCTGCAATTTCAACACAAATCTATGAGCGAGAAAACTTGGTTAAGGGGACGAGCTTGGCCGGATTTCGCGATGGATTAAACCCGAAAGGCTTTTCCCTTTTCCCCTCCCTGCTCCCCTCGTGCCCTCTTTTCTCTGTTCTCTCCGCAGTCGTTTACAATTTTCACTGACGACTCCAAGAGATATCCAAGCCGGTGTGGTCCCGTTTGACTGGTACAAGAGACACGGTCGTATACGATACAAGAGTATACGGACGTATCCCATCCTGAGGGGTAGTTTTCCGGATAAAGGGAGCCGAGCTCGCGTGAACATTGTTTACGTAATGCGCGCAACATGCGAATACACACGTTCACCGTTAGCCCAGTAAGCTTCAAGAGAGACGAGAGACCATTCTACCGGGCCAACATATCCCAGTGCACATACTTACACTCACACATATATATTATGCCTATAGTCGTCCTCCACCAGCACACCATTTTCTACTAGCACGTACAGCAAGCTTTCCCAAAATATACGCAAATCGGACGCCAAAGTATGAGTACTCGTGTGCATGTTTCTCTCCATGTGCAGAGATATGAGCTGCTGCGAAAGAGGCTTGTACATTCGCTGTATATATCTATACGTATATATACAGGGTGGTTCAAAAGTCATCTTAAGCACAACTTCTCTACAAAAAAAATAATTTTAAAAAATACTTACCAACTGCGCAATTACAAAAATACAAAAACCTAGGGAACAAATTACGATCCAAAAAGTTATTACAAATTCATTTTATTCTAAGAACTCATGGTGACAATTACGGAGCCTACATTTTCGTGTGAAATCTACATCAACAGGCTACATCTTTAAAAAAATAACCTGCATGTGGTAAGGAGATTTGTTGAATTAATTTTTTTTGTACAGCTGGGAAACTGAAAAGAATATTGAAAAAAAATCATAGCTTTGAAATCGTTGAGAAACGGACAAATTTGCATATGATCTTTTTGGCTGGAAATGATCTTGACTACCTCCCCACTTCGTTTGATCCACGACTTTTGGACCACCCTGTAAATGGCGGTGTGTGGGAGCATCCGTATGCACGCTCGGGTCAAGTATCAAAGCATGAGTGTCTACAGAGTTACTAAACCTATATATATAGTCTTAGTCTACGGTAGCAAGGTATTGTTCTGACATATAGACTGGCAAATTTTCCCCGAAAGTAAGCTGCAACCTTAGTAATTTGTAACTCGTACAATTGTACAAGAAACCTCATCTCTCGCTGCTATTTTTTTTTCACTTTCTTTTCCTTTCTTTTCTTCATCTAGCGAGCATACCGGATGTATCGTCATTGAGAGCAGATACGGCCAAAATAGAATGACGAAGAGCCTCGTATTTCGGGTTACAGTTTTTTTTTTTGGTTTTAAGTATTTTTCTTTTGTCTCGTTTCGCTTTTGTTTGGGCTTGTTTTTCTCTCGTACGTGAGAGCGGAGCTGCTAATTTGGACCACCGATGTGCTGCTGGAATGACTGAGGTAATTCGTGTGGGAAAATTGCCTCTTGGCTCGGATAAATCCTCGATTACTACCAGTTCATATATATTGAATTGGCACATAAGTAATGAGTGAATCGTTAAGAAGCTTCGACAGCGAAACTTTGCCTATACGATGGAGGCAAGTAATAAAAATAACGATGACAATTATATTTATGATAATTGATTGTAATTATTCAATTTAAAAATTGAATATATTTTTTATACATTCGTTCGTTAATTATGTGCCAATTATGTGGCAATGGGTGTGAAATATCGAAATTAGGTGAATTTGAGATATCTGTGACCAAGTCTGTCCACGAATCAAATAAGCCTGGAATTCTACGATTCAATGTACCAACGTATACTCGTGTTAGTTTTGCACCGTATCGCTTCCTCGTGTAGTGTTTTCCCATAGAGGTATTCATAGATAGACGCTCGAGGTTTCGTCTAGCGCATCGCACGTATTTATTTTGCAAATTGCGTTAATGCACGTTAACGCCGGAACTCATGAACGAGGAAATTGCGGGCATTTCAAAGATCGCTTCGAGCGATTATGTACATGTTTCATGATAAATACATACGTGTGTGTTCCGCGATGAGGACATAGAGCGAGGAGAAACAGACGCACTGGGCGCGATCCACTCTCGAGAGCGAGTACACACTTGCGTTTACATGAATACACACACACGTTTTAATACAAAAATATAATTTCCAATGGTTTTTCCAAATCCGCTTCGAAAAAAAAATATAGCGTATTATTGTGATGAGTATCGACCAGAAAAAGTTGAGCTTTCATGGGCAAAAATCAAAATGTTATTTTCAGTTCAGCAGAATGAAGATAATTCTTTTTTTTTTCAATGGAATTCGAATCCATTTATCCACTATGAAATACATTTTTGATAATTTTTTTCTCGATAACGAAATACACGAAAAAAATCCAGCTGTGTTTTCCCAATTTAATTATTTTTATTTTGCTGTACTTTAAATGGAATTCTTTTTTTTTTTAAACAATGCTGCATTGTTTTCTGGTAAATACTACTCATCACAAAAATACTCTAGTTTTTTTCCGCAGGGACTTGAAAAATGATTGAAAATCATATCTTCGGTCGTAAAATCTCCATGTAAGACTCTTAAACTTCCATTGACACACTTATTGATGGAGATTATTTTGACATACCGGGTCAATTTGACAGGGATGATACTTTCTTCACCTGCCATTACCAATCCTTTCATCGGTTTTTATGTTTTTTAATCAGAAATACACTTTTAGTACTTCTTGATATGCCTGCGTAATTGAAATTCTCAAAATATACACTTAAATTCTTGTAAAAAATTATTTAAATTCGTTAATTTTGGAAAAGTGAGCGTTTTATTTAAAATTCGGCCGGTTCAAAATTATCCAGTGGGTCGACGGAACGTTAATAACACATGGCCACTATACAATTGTCACCCTGCATATATATATATGAAAAACTGGATTTTAAAGGGATTCGACTTCGCGAACCGTCCTCACAGTAGCGTATACTATTAAAAAAAAGAAGAAAAAAATTATCCGCTTATACCGAGATTACACGGCATTAAAAAAAAAAATGTTAAAAGCACATCAAGTCCGAACCAAAAAATATTTTCCGCAGGGTTCTGCGAATTTTTCACCGCTGTTGATTATTGTAAAATATAAATATTATAGCCTCGCATATAGGCAGAAAAATTGAACGAAATCCGGAGAGGTCTGCGAAACAGGAGTAGAAGTTGAATAATAAATGTTGGGTTTACGGTCGATCGAAAATTGAAAAAAAAAAAAACACTTTATTGTCAATTTTTACGGAAAATATTTGTCCTCGATGTTGTATGTTGCGTGTGTGGATAGATTCAGCGAGAAAACCGCGTTTGTTGATTGGTGAAATAGCTCGCGTCAAATCCTTTTTACGTTTGACACTTTCCTTCGCTCTTCCGCCAATGGACAAACGACCGCAAGGATTCAAATGAGTAAAAAAAAAAGCAAAAAAAAAAATTACGCAGCGTGATCGTTTTGGTTTTTCGAATTTCCGTATCGCCGTACGAGCCTCGAATTCTCGAATTCTACAAGTGAATGTAAATCACGTCGAATTGGCGATGAAAATCCCAAAATCCTCGCACGAGAAACATCAAGACCGGAAGAGAGGCAAAGAGAAATGTACGTGCGAGCATGTGGCTTCGCGCTAATTAGGACAATTAGATACGCGCGACTCGCGAACCCTCAACGACCTGCAATTAATTTGCTGACAAGAAAAAACGAATAACTCAAACAAAGGAAAAAAGCAATCCTCAGTAACGGACTGTTGGGATCGATTGGAAGTTCGTCAATAGCTGTGACTTTAGCCAAAGCACTGTCATCCTTTTAGCGATGAAAGTACCCAAGAGAGCGGGACATGATGATGATAATGATTGATATTTATTTATGCCTTGGTCTAAACCTTGAGGTAATATAATAAATAAAAATGATATAAAATTACAATATATATTAGTAAACAATATAGTACAAAAAAGACGAGAAAAGAAAAGAAAATGACTCTATATAAAGTAAGAAATAACCTGATTATGCGAATAACAATAACAAAGGTAGACAAGATAAAGTAAGTAAATATAAGTAAATATAATATAACAACGAAAAACCATAATGATGAATGATTAAGTATAACGTCGCAGAAAAACTTAGCTGCTGGTAGCTAAGAAAGAGAGAGACAGCGAGAGAGAGAGAGGAAAGAAGAGAAATATATGCAACACAAGAAGAAGACGAGGAGCCGCCGCGGGAAAAAAAAAATTAAAAAAAAAGAAAAGCTCATAACAATTTATCGTCGACTGTCCGGGGCGTGCTCCGATTTGCAATGATCGTACATACGAGGTTATTTTATCGGTATGCGGAGAGGCGGTCTAGGGGTCAACCCGATGGCGACCCTACACTGGGTTATGGTTGTTCGCAGGTGGTGGAAAATATGGCACTATAAAAATTAATGGCAGCTACCAGAGGCGGCGCTCTTTTGGGACGATCATTGAGCGTCGGTTCGTGTCTGTATAAAATGTATCTAACATATATATATATATATACACAGACTATATATACACTGGCAAAAAAAATGTCTAATTTAAATAGGATCTATTTATATCAAATAGGTTGTCTCACGACCTACTACAACCCCATTTGTTTCAAATATATTTTTTTATTTGTTCAAGCAATTTTTTTAAAATTCTGAATATATTCCGATTAAATAAAAAAAGATGAAACACGATGTATCGCAAGAATACGAGAAAGGAATATAGGTTCGTGACATAAAAATGCGGTGAAAAAAAGTTTTTCTTTTTTTTACTAACAAGGCTGTTATTTGGAAAAAAAGAAAGGTATCGTCGTGCCTTTTATTAACAGGTGCGATTATTTATGTATAGAAAGACCTTTTCCTCAACTGCAGAATGTTACAACAGTCTTCCAATGAAAATAAAGCCGTGAGATTTTTGAGAGACTGGATCGTGTACCATTTTTCCGTCTGTCTCTTTTGTCTTATCCGACCAGATGAAACCAAATCACAGATTTATTAGGAATAAAAGACATATTTAGCTATTAGGCGATATTAAATAGATCTTGATTTGAATAAATGAATATATTCAAAATAAATCATTTTATTAATGGAATTCAATAGGAAAAATTTGATTTCACGAAAAATCTAGTAAATGCAAATAAAAAAAATCAAATAGATAGTTAATATCAAAAGAATTTTTCTTTAAATGTATATATATGTACACATAAGAGCATGTTAACCCAAAGGCGGAAAAAATCTTTAATTCTGATCACAAAAAAATCCAACAACGATTTTCTACGACATTGGAGTTCGCATCGCGTTGGAACGTAATGAAAACTATTTTTTTGTTAGTCAAATTTTTTCTACCTACGTTCGAGGTGCGATCAATCTTTTCGCAGGCTTTTCTGCTTTCTATTCAATCTTTTCCCAAGCTCCTCAACAGAGTTTCGCAACCAACCTCTGGTTGCAGGCTCTCCCCCGACGTGAAGAAAATTTCCTATAACAATTTCGAGAAAAAAAAAATAATATTATCGCACTTCAACGATGCGATTTTCAACACTAGAATTGTCCCCTCGCATCCCCGGATCCGAATCTAGATTGGAGCAATCGCGCAAGCACGTTTACGGGCAATAATGCACGCGAAAGATACGGAAACACCAGCGGTCCCGAAGTGATGCATTTCCGCGGTTGTATGTACGTCATGGGGGTATGATTCGTGCGTGATCTCATATCCACGGATGTGGAACGTGATGTTAGTGGCAGGACCAAGTACCGCGATTCCAAGATTCTGCGGATAGCCGCAGCCTTAATGCGTATCTGTACGAAGCGAGGTGCACGTACGTGCACACGCACTCACGCACAGAAACACAATCGTATATATATATATATATATATATATATATATATATATATATATATGTGGGTATAGTCGAGAGATGTGTTGGCGCATATATCAGGCATTGTGCATAGCTGCCTTCACCTCAGTTATCTTAATTACATCTGTAATGTACACCACAAAGCTCTGTACCGAGCCACAGCGTGGCTACGTGTGCGTATATATTTGTATATGAATCTTGCATACAGACGTGGACAAACATACATAAATATATACGGATATATATACACGCACGTATATGCATGATACAACCCTTTTCGCTCCATCTCTCTCTCTCTCTCTCTTGGCCATATGGAGCAGAGGAGATGGCCAACTTCCATCTTAACCAGCATACCAACCACTACACCAATACGTTCATACGCACATACACGCACGGTGTGTTCCATACGTTTTCATAACGTGCTCTCAATTCGCAGACAACAGACCTTCTTATATATATATATATATATATATATATATATATATACGAGTATATATGAATATTTTTGTATAAGAATAATCGTACTGTTTACTAATGTTGCAGAGGCCAAAAAAGCAATTTTTTTGAATTTTTGTTCGCCTCTTTGTTCGTATGTGTACGTATCACGCAAAAACGACTCAATGAACTAGGTTCGGTTGGGTAATTAGTATCAGGTAAGGTAATAACCTAAGTATATATTAGTAATAATCCAATCCGTTATTATCAATAACAAAATAAGTAAACCTGAGGTTATTAGTTATTACTTATGGTGTTATAATTAGGTTAGGTTACCAATTTGTTGAATTGCCCAAACCAATTAGTAAACTAATTGGTTTAACTTGAGCTAATTGACTAAACCTTTAACCTGACCTAATTAACCTAACCTAACTATAACCTTAAGGAATGACGATTAACTAGATTAACCTATTCCATAAAAGGATTACTAAACTAATTAGTTTAACTTAACGTAATTAGCCTAACCTGATTATAACCTTAAGTAACAAATAAAAATCTTAGATTAACCTATTTTGTAAATTAATTAGTAACCCAATAAGTAAACTAATCATTAGTTAATGACGTTACTAATGAGGTCCGGTCACCTAACCTAATACTAATGAGCTAGTATATATATATATACAGGGTGAGGCACATAAAGTGTTACAGAGCAATAGCACTCAAACTATTGATCGTATCCAAAAATGTTTCAGACGAAAGTTTTAGTGTTTGGGAAGGCCGCCATACTGGACCACCCTATTTTTTTTATCAGTGGAAGCGCTGAAGCTACGTCAAGGTCAACTCCACTTTTTTAAATGGAACCATGTATTTTTTTTCGATGACATTATTACCGATTTTAAGACGAATTCAGCGACCGACAACACAAGGTCATTCTAATCACGCAAAATATGAAAATAGTCGAAAAATCGAAAAATATCGGAACAATCACTTTCATAGGATCCACTAACCTTGGTTTGGGTCTACATACAGAAGATGCTCCAAAAAGTACTTTGGTATACGAAAAACACTAGTAACTGCAAGATATCAAATTGTGCTACATGACATATGACAGTATTTACGTATATATGGAGGTACATACATATGTTGACGGAGTAACATATATGGGCGAGAGGTCCAGCTTGAAATTACTCTCCTGAGATTCACTGGCTGGCACAAGTCACTTTTCGCTTGCAACTCGTAAATTTGTTTGTTGCTTTTCATTCAAACAAATGTTGAACAAATTTTGATCGTTGTAGTTGTGGATCGAGGATTAGGACTCTTACCTGAAACAAAAAAGAAAACGAATAATTAGTTTCACTACTAATCGGTAACGAATGATTAATGACAGTCAGCAGATCATTATTGTTTTATGCTGATACAATTTGAGGGTGGGAGCTTTTAGCTGATCAACGTCACGAGGACCATTAACGGTGCTATTGCATGCTATCGTGATATGGAGGACTTTTCAGAGGAAATGATCTTTGCGTGAAAAAAAAAAAAACAAGTTATTGCAGTCTTGTCTTAGTATAATAGGGTTGGAATTTGCTTGGGTTTGGCACCGTCGAAATGCAACAAAAATGAGATGTCTCGAATTGCTGATATTTTTTTAAATATTCAGACCAGGAAAATCCCCCAAACATTTTTTTAAGGATCATCATCAGTGATCCGCGAGAACATTTGCTACAAAAGATATTGAAAGATAAAAATAAGGGAATGAAGAAAAAAAAACATATTTTCGCTGCATCTTAAAGACACGAACTTCAAAAGCGTTCCAATTGCAGAACGATGACAAAAGCCAGTGAAATCCGGTTTCCTAATGGCATTTGGTAAAAATCCCGTGCAGAAATATTGCCATCGATAGAGTCCGATTCGGACTGGGATCCTGGTTTCTCAATCGGGATCCAGTCGGACATCGGATCGAATCCGAGAGCGAAATGTAACCCTCGCAAGTCGGATTCCAGCCAGGATCCTAATCCGGAACTATTAAGGACTCTGGTCAGAATCCAAATAGAAACTTTGCATAGGATCCAGGCTAGAATCCCGAACTTCTAGAACAAGATCTAGTTCGATATCGAATCGTATCCCAGGGATGAATGTAAAAATCACCAGGAGATACCAATCCGTATCAGCTAAAGACGCTGGACGTTTCCTGAAATCATTTATTCAAGGATCTGATAAAAGTTAGGTAAAAATTGGTGGTATAGTATAATTTTCGAAACTTATATATTTTAATAAAATAATTTCGAACAAAATTCTTTAAATTAAAAGGAAAATTCCGAAAAAAAATATATAGACCTTGAAAGATTTATATTTTTTGGAGAAAAGTAATATAGGTTATTTATTGTAAGTAATTATATTAAAATTAATTGGAGATCGTTCGAACTAAGAAAATATTTATTTAATTTTCTAAGAAAAAATATATTCAATACGTATTTCAAATTCTTGCCACCAGGTCTCCGCCTTGTGCTACGTAGTGGGCGCCATCTAGATTCCGATGAGGATACCCCTTCTAGGGAATCCGTATCATATCCCGATCAGGATCTGATCGGAATTTAGGTATCTTTAAGAAATTTCTGTACGGGATTCCGTGGAAATTTATATCTATAGTTGAAAATTTAGCTTCACTCGGACATTGGCAATATGCGCAGGGTACTTGTGTCCTACTGGGTTGCTAAGGATACGCATAAAACGGTGGTGCGAGTAGAAGCTGAAATTTTGTTGAGGCTCTTGGAAACACCAACCGTACGACTGTCATTTCCGGTTTGGCCTTAGCTTAGCTGTCTAAAACAGTGCGATTGCCCGCCAAGAAAATTGAGTATAACCGGTACAGCACCGGAAATACCAAATGTTGTATTAATTTTTCAGCCTATAATTACTGCATTCGTGGGGGATCGATGGTTGTGGATAAATTGTAACATTTGGCAAGCAGGAGAATGATCCGGGGAGCCTACCCTCCCACTCACTCTCTCTCTCTCTCTCTCTCTCTCTCTCTCTCTCTCTTTTTATAGAAGTTCGGCGCAGCCAAAGTGAAACGTATACGATAGTTATTATTAAAAGGGTAATTACGTGTTTCGTCTATGAGGAACGATAAAGCCCAATATTGCGTGACAAACAGACTAGCCCCGTACTTAAATTACGATTGATTATTTATAGAACCCTCTTGGTGCTTGCTGGTAGCACCCTCTCCCTCTCTCTCTCTCTCTCATTCGCCCCCGCTACGCAATGAATCGAAAGCCAATACCTCCGCTGCATTCTCCATAATTGCCCGTTTTTTTTTCTTTGTTCCATCGTATCCCCAGCGAGCAGCGAATTCCCAAAAGGCTCGAGATGATTCACGAGCTCGTGAATAGCTCGCATCGGCCAGGAATTCGTGCAGTCGAAAGCACGAGCGAAGGTGGAAGGAGGAAGGAATGTCTCGAGTGTTTCGTTATCATCAACGACAAAGCCAATTAGCTGATATCAGGGGATAGCAATGATGTATTCCTTCATTCGCCATTAGTTTTATTCGGCCAACCGCCTGGGCCAATCTTGCAGTATTATCCCGACGATAAATCAAGCTTAAGCTGAAGGTTATTCGCGATACGGACATTCCCATGTGAAACTTCCGCGATTGATACCGTTTCTCGTGGACAACAGTACTGGAAGTTCTTTGTTTTTTTTTTCTTCCGGGAGGACGTGCCAAAATCGTTTTCTTCCGGAAACGTTGGCCTATCGGGAAAACTTGGTTGGTCGTTTGACCGAGGAGCTCACGCACTCCGAGGCATTTCCGAAATATGAGGATAAGAAATGAGTTTTGTGTAAACGAAGAGGAGCGGGGGCGGTACGAGTTTGTACCAGGGCATATACACACACGCGGAGCCTTAATAATAATTATGCTTTACGATCGTACGATCGTGTATATGTCGTATTTACTTACGTACATATGCAGACGAAGACACGCACACGGAGACAAATGCCACGAGAAGGCAAACACACCCACGCATATGCACACACGATTGTTATAAGGCTGTGCGTGACGCTTCGACGGACGAAGAAATAATAACGCTCGCGCGGGAGCGAGTTTGTGTGAGTCAGGCTCGATTTCTCGTAATAAATCAACCAGACACGCGTCGTTTTCCCCTGTATTTCTCTCTCTCTCTCTCTCACTCGTTTTCTCTTTCTCGGCTCCCTTATCTCACTCCCGCATTGCGATCCTATCACATTCCATTTTTTTAAATAATATTACTCCAATATAATACGCGCGTTTAAGGCAGTATTCCAATCTACCAGACTAAATTTCGGACGTTTGTTCGGGCTTGCTAAAAATGAAAACGAAAAAACATTTTCAGTATCTATTTTTTTAGTCTTTTTTATTGATGTCTCAAGAACTTACTAAAAAAATTTCGTGCAAAAAAAATAAAGATTGAAAAAGTTATTGGCTTTTAAATATGGGAAAGAAAACGTTTGAGGCGGTTTACATGATTCCAGAGGTCCCATTCATTTGAAATAGAGATCAAACCAATTTTCTCGATCAATAAGAATGTCATTATGGCAGGTACGAAGGAAAAAAAAAGAATTAATGGCGACTGTCTGAGAAAAAAGTTATTTTTCGCCCGGTTTTTTAGTTTTTCTTTTTTTTTTTAATAGTAATAATAATAACTTCGTGATGTCCGAGGTAGATGTGATAGAGGGATATATACTGAAGGTCCGTGCCAAAATTGAAGTCAATCGATTGAATAGAACTCGAGATTTCGGCAATCAGATTGAAAAAAAGTAGTTTCGAGAAAAACGCGTTTAAAGGTTCTAGTACAATTTCAGACAACCACAACTATCTAAGTTGTATAATGGTATGTTATACTTACGTTATATTAATCGGCCATTCCTGCCTTGAAAATTGTGCCTTCCTCGACTTCGAAATGATGAATTTCTGAAGCTCGTTCATTTCTGCGAGCAGTTCTAGCTTTCTTGAAAGCTTCTAAAGCCGGTAGGGCCTCTCAATCTGGCTGTATCCAAATTGCTCTAACTTTTTAACCTTTCGTGGTCACAGTTCCAAATTCAATCACGGTGGTCACACTTGGGTCGATTCTACCCAGTCAGTTTTCAAAAAAGTATTGTGACCAAACTATCCGTCCGAAGTGGTTCAAATAATTACGGAACATGCTTTGAACTTTCTAGATAATGTACAAAAAATTTATTTATAAGAAATAAAAAGACGACATGTTTAAAAAAAATCATAAAGAGGTGAAAACGCAAAAAAGCTAATTTTTCGTTCAAAAAATCATAGTTCCGTGAATTTTCAACATTTTTACCGAAAATTTGGACGTGATACTCCTTAGATATGCTACTTTTGGCCAAAAATAGTAGCATAGTGTGCGATACAAAAAAGTTATTTATTCCGACATGTGAAGAGGGTAAATTTTATGGTATGAGGATACTTCAAACTCCAGGTAAGATGGTGAATACAGTCCCATTCGAAGCCAGGAACTATTATATATTTACGTCAAAAATTGATCGACGGGTCGATTCTACCCAGGGTGACCACGAAGGATTAAATATTGAGAATTTTGGAATTCCCTTTTGAGGACTCATCAGTCTATACTTCGACAATGCCAAAGTCTATACTTGGCATTGTCTTTACTTTGGCTGTACTTTGATAATGCAAAAAAAGAAAACGATGTTTTTTTTCAAATTTCTAGACTAGAATACTGTCTTAATACGCGATATCGGTTGAATATTTCAAGAACGACCCGATTCAAGAATCAAAGCTCCCCAACTGCGCTTTCAAGCATTTCCGTCGATGCTGACGAAAAATCAACCACTGGATCGACGCACAATTCGTGACACAGGTTGGTGCGGAAAGAGAGTAAATCGATGGCGAATAATTAAGCGGGGTGTTTGTGTTCATCAAGATAGATAGTTGACAGTCAGGTGGGGTGCATATGAAGCACGAGAAAAGAGAATCTGTCATCCATCGAGTGTTTGCGAGGCCGATGGTGAGCCCGCGATACCGAGGGCAAAGTTACGTTCTAGAGTTTACCCGTCATGGCTCTGCTATGGGAAATCTGCGGTGGCTCGCGGTGAGATCCGCTGGGAGGTCAAAGTTTCTGGTTTGCTCGTGAGGAGGGCCTGCGGTTTCGGGCTGGAACGGTGAACGCGAATGGTTACGGGCTTGGGCGTCAAGTAACTCGAAACTTTGGATGTACATTCCCGTGTGAGACAATGCGCACACGCGCCTTCGCTCTTTGCGGAATCTGCGGCCGTTGGGATGTCATATGCCATCAGCGGAACATCGAGGCCTTACCAAGTTGCACGATCATTCCGTCTGACAAAAATATAATCGTACCTGCTTTTATATGAGACGAAGAAGCTAGGAAAACACGAAAAAACACGACGATTTGAGGCGCACAATATGTTAAAGCAAAGACATATTGAGGGAGAATAGACAAGACTATTTACACTACCAAAAAAAAATTATTTAATTTAAATAGGATCTATTTAAATCAAATAGGTTTTTTCCTTGTCTTACGGCCTACTATGACCCTATTTGTTTCAAATATATTTTTTTTACTTGTTCAAGCTATTCTTTTTAAATATTATATATATTCAAATTAAATAAATAAATATAAAACACAATATATCGCATGAATACAAGAAAGAAAAATAGGTTCATGACATAAAAGTGCGGTGAAAAAAAGTTAAATTGTTTTTATTTTTTTTTCACTAACAAGGCTGTTATTTGGAAAAAAGAAAGGTATCATCGTACCTTTTATTAAGAGGCGCGACTATTTATGTATAAAAAGACTAACTCTTTTCCTCAACTCCAGAATGTTACAACAGTCTTGTAAAGAAAACAAAACCATGAGATTTTAGAGAGACTGAATCGTGTGCCATTTTTTCGTCTGTCTCTTTTATTTTATACTGCCAGATGAAACAAAATGACATTTATTAGGAATAAAGCAAATATTTAGTTATTAGATGATATTAAATAGATCTTGATTTGAATAAACAAATATATTAAAAATAAATAATTTTAATAATGGAATTAATAATGGACGCATCTAGTTAATATCAAAAGAATTTTTCTGTCCGTGTAGAGAATTGACAGATGACGAAACCGTTTTTTTTTTCAGTATTTACGCCATATTTCCCCTCACCAGTTCAATTAACTTCTCGTCATTCATACTCAAATATCAACGCGAATACACAATTTTCAATCAAACGCAGTAGTACGTATAAAACATAGAACTTAAACGTAACAATGTTCCCACTATAAATAACGCTTCCATCACATCTCCGCCTGTCCGTAAAAAAATACGTTTGCATTCATATTGAATGGAACTGATTGAGAACGGTATGTAAACGAAACGTAAGATGTACATACGGTCCATTAATTTACAGCCAATAATATGTATTTTACGTAAACGGAACGGAACCGGTATGTAACGGAGACGAAACGTATAGTAAGAATCAACCTTTAGCCTGCCAATCAAATAGAAGTTGGCTCCTCCGATGCACCAATGTGACATTGGATGTATGGTAGGAATCCGCGTTGGATCTTCCATCGCGATATCAATCAATCCTATCAATTCTGCAAGAAGTAGGCACAACAGAACAAACGTCTAGCTGGTGAAGAACGACCTCTTGTACCGGTCAATCATATATACACGTGTACAAACGCATCATATAATACCTCCAACGATGCCTACCAGTCCGAAGCGGAACGATATAGCTAGCCGGGTGGGTTCCATGGGTGCACGAGGAAATTATGATCCCTGCCACTGCCGTTCCCGTCGTCGTTGGCTGTCGTGATTGCATAACAATGAGGGGAGATTCTGGGAATTGCTTTTACGTGTCTGGAATTACTGGGGAACACAATGCATGATGGTGTCCGGGGGTACTCGAGTCGCCTTCACCACTACCATCGCCACACACACATACACACAAAGACCACAAGCTTCGCTACAGGCAAGCTCCGCCAGCCGCCGTGGGTGGTTCTGCATACCTGGCTGTGTTGGGCGACTATGCATCATTGGGTAATTTCTGGCGAACGATTCAATTGAACCTCGTCGGCATGCCGAGTATGTGAATATAATGAAGCACCGCGGTCTACGTCGAACGATAACCGTAAGAGAGAGAGAGAGAGAGAGAGGAACACATATATATGCACCTGCTGCTTCTGGTGTCTGGCAAGCCGACGTCAGCGCCAACTGCCCCAAAGCCCTGGCAGGGGTGATGTTCTCATACACATCTGACTGGCCTCATCCCCTCATTTGGAAAAGGGGATCAGACGACAGCCCTACCACGAGAATCTCCAAAAACAACTGCTGCGGCTCTCTATTCGCCGCAAGCATCGAAATTGCCTCTTCTCTTCGTTTAACTTCCGCATCAAACCAAAACACGGTATAACCCTTTGATGCTCCGTTCACCCGCGCAATTATCCACCGACTGCTCTCTGTATACAATACTCTCGAGAGAGACTGGCAATTCGTATACCCGCTCTCTCTAGTGTGTTATAACCGTTCCCTCACGTCATCGGCAGATTAACTACATTCACTCTATCTGTCTCTCTCTCTCTCTATCTGTCTCTCTCTCTCTCTCTCTCTCTCTCTCTCTCTCTCTCTCTCTCTCTCCCTGCCTTTTATTTACTCTCCATCCCTCTGATACAATATGATCGGATGTTCACATGGGCACTAATGCCTTCATATCTACTACGTTTCCACTCAGGGAATTGAAACTTCCGAGAGGCCCTGGGTATTGAGAGTTCCTATTGCGTTTACGTATGGACTGTAATCAAGTACACGAGTGACTCGATGATTGCAACGTGGATTCAACAATGCCGTAACTATTCATTACCCATGCAGACATTTTTTGGGGAGTCTCCAGATCCTTCCATATTCCTATAGGGATTTCATAGGGATGACGCACGTAGGGAGTTCACATTGCAATCCAAGTGGATTCGACGCTATTTCCTGATTCACGTCGTTTGAAAATTTTTAATATGAAATTCTCATGCGGAATTTATTGCATCGCCCAAAAAAAAAATGCCAGGAGATGCCAGGCGATAATTAATAGTGAGGGCGACTGGACCCCTCATTAATAGCAAAGCATCACGATTTATATCATGTAGTGTGTGTGTATTTTTTTTCAATGCTTTCTCCCACATCGTTTTTGAGTTTCGCCGTATGCGCTCGTATCAAACAGACTGTACACGCGTGACGTTTCAGTATCCAATGCGATGACCCATTGGATCCCTATCAGGAAGTAGGGGACAAGTATGGAAATCCAATTGGATCCCTATGACAATTTCTGCACGGGTATACTTCATAATTCAATCGATCGTACGAGCGAGCCAGTTGGACGGCTCAAAAAGTACAACGTTCACCCGTCCAGGTGAACGGTGAAATCAAACGAATTTACCGGCTCACCTCGATGCGGCAATGAAGTTCGCCGAGTCTAACTTCCGTATACTCCCAACGTGAAGAATTTGTAGCACGGTATCGCGCGATAAAGCTTGGTATTGCGTATGTGTGTTGGGTGTATCGAGATATAAGGAATGTCAATCAAACTTTTCTGGTCGATGTGTCGATAAGCGTCGAGAAACTCACCGCAACAATTGTACTTGTACAACGGACATGCTTCGCGGAGCAATAGCCTGGTATCGTTGTACACGACGATACGTCTGTTTCCGTGCGATAACTTGTGCCAACACTAGGCGGGTAGAAATTCGCCATATTGCACGTCGCTCAACGTCAGTTGTAACACCTCTGCCCGTTCGAGTCGGAATTATAAAGCGTCCGACAGCCTATCGCTTCGTATACTTAATTAACAACTCGAACGTCGAAACCACAAGCAACATTGCTCAATGGGACTAGCGCCTCGTGATGTTAATTGGCAGTGACTGGCAAGTTCCCTGGTAGACGATTCAATAGCTCTAATTCCGCGCAACAAAGCACGATACTATTCCCGATAAATCGGCATTGAGTCAAGTAGTTACGTCAATTTTAACATACTCTCTCCCTCTTTCTCGATCTTTCTTTCTGTACGCGTGCAGGTCACGATTCGAAAGTCAGTAGTCACCTCTCTCAATCTTATATACGTATACATCTGTAAGGTTATTGGGTGCACGGTGTGGGATCCGCAAAGTTCAATCATTTTCTCGTATCAACTTCGTCGAGGTAAGTTCGGCTGGATCGTTTCGCTCGTTCGCGCGACTTTCCTGCGGATAGGCTGAACAAATCGTACGTGCAATTTACCAACTTTTCCCGCGTATTTCCCACGGATACCCTAGCAGGCGATAACTTTTCTGAGGCGAGGCTAGCAAGGGATTCTCGTTTGGAAGTATCCAGCCCTTTAGGCGCGCAAGATGTAAGGATTCCAGTATACGAACGTAGGTCAACGTATATACGAAGGAGATTGGGTTTTCGCGAAAAGTTTTCCCGGCTCACGATCAACGAAGATCCGAACACCCGATCGTGTCGTGGGTTCATTTTTTTCGCCCTTTGGTCTTTCGCCAAATGAATTGAAAAGAGTCTTCGCGCAGGACGATATCGCAGGAATAACCGTTGTACAGTGGAAATGAAGATGGAATCTGATGTCCAATTTAGGGGAGGCCATAGCCCGAGCCACGTACGGTTGTATTGGATACGGAAATCACTAAGATTTCAATCAGTAGTAGTCGTTCAAGGGCGCACGAGCAGGCCAAAGGGAGGATCCCAGGGGTTTCGTATTACGGCGCCATATTGGACGGTAGTTATTCACCGTCTAGAGATCTCGGCAAACACCACGGTGAAATTTCCCAAATTTCAATCTATGCTCTACACCATTTTCTTCCCTTACCCCTTGGTATTTCCTCGAACTCAGTATGACGTGCAGACCTTATAACGCTCGTGACTCGTATAATTCCGGCTATATTGCGCGGAACTAGATTGCGATACGAGAATCCACCAGACTCCCGGCACAAAATCCTGTTGAGGAAAACGGCAGAGGAGTAGCAGCAGCGATACAGTGCTTCCACGAGATCACCCTTCCCACGTTCTCCAGGGCACCCTGCGGAAAGACGCTCATCCCAGACGAATAAGCCTCGACATTGAGGCTATATATTCTCGAGTACCTCGGAGATTTCAATATCATTCGCGAAGATGCGATGCAAGATGTGTACCCAACTCAATGTCCCGAATAACGCAAAATACTTGACAAGACCATAGAAAGGGATTTCTCGAAAATTCGTTACGGCGTATTTTCCTCGTTCCCCTTGATGTGAATGGAAACAAACTGACGGAAACTTGACGCAGCGCATTGCACAAAAATATTCCTACTGTCGGGTACAACGCATGGGTGGCTGTACGAAAGAATTCAATATGAAACCGGTGTGCGTGGACGTGGCTGACGATTGAAACAAAACAGAGGAGGGTTGCAGTTACAGCGGAGAAAATAGGATTCCCATTGTGTTCCGTGGAGATTCCGTATTCGGATCACACGAACCGAGGCCAAAGTCATCGGGAGAGACCCTTGCGCGACCCTATTTATCCTAAACGCCCCTTTCGCTTTTCGAATATGTGTGTCTACGAGTCTTGGACCGTGTCTTGATCGATATGCGTACGTATGTGTCTTGTAGAGAGCAAGGGGGTTCGACTTTATAGACGGGGATGCATGATGTTGTCGTGCGGGAGTGTGGGTCCTTGGGGGATTTCGTTTGGCGACCTCGTGCCATAAGTCATCCGCCTTCGATATTAGGGATCCGCGTGAGGTGGTACGACACCCGACCACCAGCCCGACAAGCCATAACGGATCGTTCCAAAAGTTGCTGGCCTTCGCGCGGCAACTTTCTCCGTCTCTCTTTCTCCGTCGCCCTTCGCAGCTAAGGCTGGCCTCGAAGCGTTTTCCGTATCGATATTAGCTACGTTTACCGTACAACACTTCTCCACTATATCAAAGCAACTAGCCGGTAACTACTGGCAACGTTGCTCATAAAGAGCTAATTCCCAGGGGGGCGACTGCTACAAGGTGAACCAAGGGTAGACACGATTTATGCGTTACAACGTTATTGAAGTTACCGCGGGACGAAGGTGGCCTGACGATAAATTTGTGCCACAACTACAGCGCGGTATATAAGAATCGTAACTCTTATGCAACTTGTCGCGGGAAGAAACGTAATAAGTATCGAAAACTACCGGGATGTTCCTGCGTGGGCGGCATACAAACAACACTTTTGCCTCAGCGACGAGAATGCAATTCGGTGTCCACGGTTTTTTTCCTCATCTTCCTTTTTCTCGTGTAGAAATTTGACTCGGGAAAAAGTACTGCCCCTTATCTGCCGTTTTTTTTCCGAGAAGTATATCCATTACGTGAAAGTGACCAGGCCAGAACATTTTTTTTCCAAGCATAGAGTGTAAACCGTAAAAAACCGATTTTCTGATCTTCCCGGTCTGTTCCATGAAAGGGCCTGGTCAGGTGACTCAGACGAGGCAAGCCTGGATAGAGCTCGACACAAAACAGGCAATGCCCGGTCAAATTTCTGCACAGTTCTTTCCATTGGCACTTTACGCAATTACAACACGTTGCCTGAGCGATGTACCAAGGGGATGTAAGCCACAGATGTCAGTTGCGAAGGACGGGTTAGAAATAATCTCATGGAGCAACTAGCTACATTTTACGACAGGGTTATCGCGACTCTATCGTAAAAAACGCTCGTACAGCGAAGTAACGACCAAGAGAAGCCTGGGCAACATCGTGAGAGACTACGCTGGTAACGATTGGTAGTATCGCGTCTCGACTACCACGCTTGGCCAACCGACCCCTCCTGTACCTGCAAAGATCCTGGTGTATACACCGAAACGGTCTTTGTTGCGAATGTAGCTAGAGCCTTAACTCACTATCCGCCACGCGTGTTATCTTCTTCGGCTCACCAGCAGCTGGCTACAGAAGAGCGCTATCAGGTCCTTGCGTTAACGGCAGCGAATGAGAGAAATGGTTGTTCACGAGCTCACGACCTCGAGGTTATCAATTTCACAATGGTGAATGCTACGCGGCGCGTGGAAAGTGGGCGAATTCCTCGGTGGGTAGAAAATGCTTTTTTTTCCTCCCAGCTACGATCTTCTTATTACTCGTTTCTCGCCGACTCCACGGTGTCGACGCGAAAGGATATTGTATTAAAGCCAAAGTGGAAACTACGGCCGGTGAATATAAAGAAAATGGATGGCTTTCACCGGTACGGCGGATGCTGCTGGCTTCAAGACGTAGGTGGATTTAGCGAAGTGCCCAGAGTGTGCATCCAATGCAACGTTCGCATGATTGCCCAGGCGTGCGTGGAATTGCTGCTTTCCCGGAGCTTATTCAAGCTCGCCATTTTCCTCAAGCAGTTTTTCACTTTTCTAGTCGACAACGTGTCAAATTACAGGCCGTCAGCTCCCCTGAGACCGACCGAACGGCGGTCTGTATTAATTATTCGCTTTAATTATTGTAACGCTCATGGAACTTCCATTCAGCTCGGCTCCTCAAGATGGAAATGGACTCAGATCATCTACACCTTCATAGTTTTTCACTCAACTATGTTAAACTCGGTCAAAGTAGCGATCCTCGATTCTATGCGACCTACCGAGTAACATAAATGGACGGCCGAATGTGATTGCAAACTAGGGTGAAAGTGAAACGGGACGCCAGCCACATGGCGCCGTCGTTGGCTAAAGTGTGCACGCAACGTGCTTGCTCCGAGTCTATAGCTTGATCAATGTTGGCTGAATGCAAAAGCTTCACGAGGAACAATTGACAATAATAAAAAAAAAAGAGCAAACCGGTCCCAACTATCATCGTATAATGCGCCATGAATCTGTCAATTTATAATTCATTGGAAAGCCGATTGACGAGCCGTCTCATGGGGCGGGGGGGGGGAGGCCAAGTTCACCACCGCGTGAAAATCAATACGAAGCCTCATCGATGAATTGATTTCTCTGTAACGTATGCACAAATTTGCATGCGTTTCAGCGGCCGAGAGCGAGAGACGGTTGTTCAATTGGTACATGGCGAGCGGGAGAAAGTGCATAGGGCGCGTCGAGTTGGTAACAAAAGTGGGACAATATTGGCAAATGAGACGGTAGATTTGCTGGGTGTGCGCGACGGGAGGCCATTGTCAAGAGGCGCCAGGACTACGATAGCCAAACGGATGAACCATGGTGGTGGGCACGCCAGAGCGTAATTGCACGCATTGTTTGATGCGTGGCGTGCCAGACGATTCGAATCATCGCGGCGGATGTTCGACCAGTGCGACTCTCCAGCATCGCTCTTTCTCTCTCCCTCTCTGATTCGACTTTAGGCCTTGGCGCGGATCACCGCGGGCCATTCTTTGCCTCTTGTCAAACATACCGGGTTGGGTGTGTTGTCCCGTGGACCATTGTCACGAAGCGAGCCTCGCCCGTTCATGATTTATTCCCCTATCTAAACGTTTCCGTGTTCGATTCACGCGAGAATATGACAGCGTCCTAACTTACGTGTGACTCACTCATCTCAATCGGTCGCCAATTCCTTCGTCCGTCCTCTGGTACGAAATAAAACTAAAATTCTTGTTACGCCTTCGATTTATCTTTGATAAGAAAGGACCAAGGGTGTTGTTAGACTGGTAGACTGGATAGTTTGGAGGGTGGATGATGGCTCGGTTCCTCCCCATCTGCCACATAAGTGGGTTTGCGTGACCCGGAAGACCGAATTCTATATTCCTTTGCCCGAGGGGTTGCTCTTCCCGGGGACAAGATGAGCTCTTCCTGGTCCTTACGTTGGATGCTGGCTCTTCGGGCAATTCCATTCTCAGCTCTCCTCTGCAGCCTGGCCGTTGCCCAAACACGATACACCAACCTTCTAGCCGCGTATCAAGCTACTTCGGTTGAACAACACGAATGTTCTTCATCGGGGTGTGTTACGATAGAGCAGTTCAATCTTCTTATCGTTGCTGGACTGTAAAGGGCTCGCATAGCCATTGGCGTCAGGGCTGCAGATAGATCTGCAGAACGCGCGAACCTTAAGGTCATATATGCGAATAAGATGATTTCGCTCGGAGAAGTTGGCGCCAACGGACAGAGGAGTGACAGCCACTGTACTAGACCTCTCGCGCAAAGTCTCGATGTCTTTCTCGTTGTGCTCACGAAATTCGAATGGCGGATGAGACACGCTCTCGCGACCGATCCCCGAGGGTTCTAGTGAGCGCGGGAAACGAACTATAGTTTCCGTCAGTGTGTGTGTGTGTGTGTGTTTTATCGCACGGTCCATCTGTATTCACGGCGTTTCTGGCTTATCTTCGCACCAGCCACTTTCTCTTCCCATCTCTTTCTCACTCCTGCCGCAATCTAAAGCTGCCGTCTTTGATGCCCTTCTTTTACCTCTTCGTCTTCTCTCGATTCGTGGAGTGTCGCTCTTTCGACTGCTAGAGCATTGGCAGAGTATGGAGGATGAGAGAGAGAGAGAGAGAATCGCTTCCTTTCTGCTGCCTCTGCTCACTCATACTGTCACTCCATCGTATCAGCATCTCTGTTCTCTACTCTATCGCCTCATCACATCTATGTGGAATTCTCCGGAGAGGTAATTTCTCTCTCAACCCACTATCCACTTTCACCTCTGCAGTCTCTCTCTCACTCTCTCTTTCTCTCTCTCTCTCTCTCTCGTCCACATATTTATATCACACTTCCTTGTTTCGTTCTTAAGAGACTGAGCGAGCTTCATGCGAGATTCCTCCCGTAACACAAACCAACGGCAATGCATACCTCTACGCCAGGTGCATCCATTCACTATCCCCAAGACCTAATCCCTTTTTTCCCGCACGCCACTATCTGAATACACCGGGAGAGAAAGGAAAAGAGAGCCGCAGGAGCGGATCGTCCCCGGCTAAACCAAAGTGCACTGGATGCGGCTGGAAGATTCGAGAAACCGTATACCCAATGAAGAGCAGAGATTTCGTCGGCACCACTTTCTCGAGCTCCTCGACAACGTTGAATGGCTTCGGATTAGATGGCTCCTGGCGTTTTCAACGGGTACGTCTCTTTTGCCCAGGCAGCCTAGCTTTTGCCGTCTCCTTTCCCAAGTGCACGTCCTACACCTTTTGCTTGCAAATCCCTATATGGAATACGAATAATGTACTTGTACTACAGGCAGACGTTATCATGGCTGCGGACGTTGGAAACTCGTTCTCATCTCGGTCGGTTGCTACTTCAGATTCGAGACAGACAGGCTATCTTATTAAACGAAATCTTAACTTCTGCTGGTCTCATTATTGCGCCCAACTATACGAGCTCATATGGTGTATAAGTGTATGCGTATTGGTGTTGTTGAACGCGACGAAATTTAGCCGGAGGCACACAACCCAAGCGTGACTTCACGAACAACGATTTCTTTGTTCGAGCCGCGCGGCGAAATATCGAGCGGGGCCTTTCTCGTACGAGCACAGAGAAGACTGCTGGCTCTTCGAGACCTCCCGTAAGTGAACACATACGAGCCAAGCCGGTCTGACCGGTATAATCGGGGCTGGCGTTCAACGAACCTCGATCGGAGTCAGCCACTGCTCCTCTTCTTCCGATCCTTACATCTTACATTCATCGCTGCTCTCGTGGTCCCAGGATCTGTGAGCATGCCCTTCGCTCGGCGTATATATTCAATATCTCAATGTCCACTCGACTGCACACAGGACCAAGGATTCTTCGAGAACATGAATCAATATCAAATCCCGGCGAAATTTCAGGTCGACCAAGCTTTGAGCACAGCCGAGAGGAATCCTTGGACCAGATGCTTGATTTATTATTATGCAAAGTATTATTTGTTGTAATAAAATACTGTGTAAAAAACCTCTAGACGCCCTTTTTTCTCTACTGCCATTTTTCATCCACACTGAAAAGTTGCAGATTTCTGCATCTGATCATGAATTATTTTCTCATATCCCTTGGACTTTCTTCAAGCGAAGGAAATTACTGTCTCGTTCGGGCACGTTCCGTCATTTGTTCCGAGCAATATCACTCAAGAGTAACTGAGATTCCGAGAAAAACTAGGATATTCGCTGTATACAGTCCAAGCAGTATTTATTAGCATTGTGCATTAATTGTAAGGGATTTTTTCGGATAAAAATATGGCTTTATTGTGAATGGTTACAAATGTATCATTCGAAAAATTGTCCAACGCTAGCCACTATTTTTTCCCATCTTTTTGGTAATAGATGGATTTCGCGTCGAAAGAATGGTAGATCTTTAGAGGCTATCCACGAATCGACCCATTTTTTGGTATCCTCATAAAAATGGAAGCTCTGCTTAGCCAAGCCATGAGTTATCGATCGAAGTAGGTGGCAATCGAAAGGAACAATATCTGGAGAATACGGCGGGTGGGGTAGGACATCCCAGTTAAGCGCTTCTAACGTTTCCCTGATCGCTTCCGCAACATGAAGCCGAACGTTGTCATGCTGGAAAATTACTTTGTCGTGTCTTCTCGCACCATCTAGCCGATTTTGCTTAAATGCACGACTTAATTGCATCAATTGTTGTTGATAACATTTGATGTTGATCAACATTTAATGATTCTGCAAGTTCTTGCGTTTGACTCGGATCTCCGTCGAGTGAAGCTTCTACTTCCTCACTTTCAAACTCTTTCGGCTGGCCTGGACGTTCCTTATCTTCCGTGTCAAAATCACCTTTTGTATAGCGTCGAAATCAGTACTCACGTATTGAATTCGATGAAGCATAAAAACCTTAAGCTTTCGACTACATTTGTTGACTTAGAGCAGCAATTTTCTTCAAATGAAAGCAAAAAAGCCAAGCTTCCCGCCAATTACGTTTTGTTGGCACAAAATTCGACATGTTCAATGCTCAATAAAGTAATGTCTTTTACACTTCGGCAGAATAACACATCCTGAAAACTGAAGCCACGTGATGATGCTTTGACATAAAATTAGTAGCAATATGACCCGATGCGATGTAGTACTAGTGACGCCATCTCTTGAAAATCCATTAAAATACCTACACCACACCTAATATTAACGCTAGCAGCGGAAGAAAGGTGAAAGACAAGCGCCCCGATAATCGTTAACCGATAAAAGGAAACACGAGGTTGCAGTCAGGTTAGATACCTCGGTAGAACTGGAGTAGACGCGAGGAGGTCTTGCATTATGAAGATTCCACGTCACGTATTCGAGAAACGATGTTCTCAGTCTCCATATATATATATATATGAAGAATCTATGCCAATATACTTGGTTGTATACCTTCGACTTCGTACTTAGTGTGTTGAACCGCCATTTTATTGACTCTCTTCGATTACCGCGGGGGCCGATCAACCGGCGTAGAAGGCTATCGTGCTATCATCAATCTCCCACTTTCTGCTGTGCCTGTTTCATCCGTAAAGTCCGTCTGGTCGATTCTCAATAATTCAGCAACGGATCGTTAGCGTTCTGTGGGCGTTTTTGGATATCAATAAGGAATGCCGGTTCGAGACTACTGACTGATGTAATCGATAAGATTATAATGCAGAAAGCCATCCTTAAATCCGTATATCCGTGCAGTTCGTTTCCACAATTACGACCTATTTTTAGTTCTCCGGTGAACTTAACGCCATGGCTAGATGTACAGAAACGAGAGGACCACCCGAGGAATGTGTAACTTTTAGGATTCCATTTTTTCCCAACTTCCAACACACTAGTCCGCCAGTTGTGATACATGTCCCGGCTGTTTCCTGATCCTCAAGATATATTCTCGAAACCCATTTATCCTCGTGTAGAGGCCATTTTCTGGACGACGATTCGTGTCCCTTTCAATTCACGAACACCCTTGTGTCCAAGGCTCCATCGACTCTACAATCTACAATCGAACGTGTATCATGCGGCTTGTAGTCAGCCTACCAACCCTACGGAGAACCCTTACTCGGCCCCTGTTTCTACGAGGGTGACACGAGAAGGGCTCGAGAGATTCATCTTCCGGGTACAGCGATTGGAATGTTGTCGGACCTCATGGTGGCGTTTCAACCTCCTCTGAGCATCAAATTAATCGATCTTTTTCACGAATGAAGA
Source organism: Ophion ventricosus (assembly GCA_963932345.1). Taxonomy (NCBI): domain Eukaryota; kingdom Metazoa; phylum Arthropoda; class Insecta; order Hymenoptera; family Ichneumonidae; genus Ophion; species Ophion ventricosus. The sequence continues at coordinate 27,259,500 of OZ010717.1, forward strand.
AGATCTGAACAAACGTGTGGCTTTGCAGTATTGCCGGGGCAATAGCACCATGGTATACAAGACCAAGACCAGTGTGGAAATTTCCTAGAAGATCAATCAGCAAATGACTCATCCAATGACAATGCAGTTCGACAAGAGTTGGACATATATGGGTGCAGTGTACTTCAGCTCAGATCACTGGCATCTCCGTCACTTCCCCTTTAGCTTCGAGGATGGGACGATCTTTTGGAACCTTCAGGAAGCGGAGAATGATCTGCCGATAAGGCTCGTAGGGCAGCGGAAGGTTCAGGGCCATGAGATCCGTGACCCTCTCTCTCTCTCTCTCTCTCTCTCTCTCTCTCTGTACAACAAGCATATCTGATAATCGCACTTGTTTGGCCTTTGCCTTGAAAATCACCCAGTAAAATTCCCCAGTGAGCCACGACGACACGTCTAAGTTCGGACTTGCTTTAAGCCGTATGGAAGACGGTGACACTGCAGTACATATATACAGGTATGTACGCGAACCCGAGTATATTTGCGCCCTCAACGCATAAAGGTGTAGAAAATACGTTCATTGTGATGGCGCTTGACAGTCTTGGCAAGGATAATCCACTTTCTTCCAAATTCATACGTGTATACAGTCTAGTCCCAAGCGACGATGAAGGCTCTCTCACGATGGGCAATTTCCATCAAAGGCACAATGGTTAACCCTAGTTAACACTCATCAGGCTCATTATCTTCATCACGATTATATCCATCTTTGAGTAATCGCGTTCGATTCTTTTCGCATTGTACGTCACTCGAGAAGATGGCAAAACCGGATTGGATAGGGGGTAATAAAGATAACCAATTTCGGACATGGAATCGAGAGATAAAATGAGGGGCAAAATCGGTAAGACCGGGCATCATCCGCGAGTCTTGCTCTTCACCTCTTCCACTCACTCTCTCTTTGGCTCTCCGTGGTATTTCTACCAGTTTACGAGGCAATGGTGAAATGTACACGTGGATTACATTCCCAGGCTAGGTTTTCACCATTCGGCTAGTATTTACTTGACTTAAGGGGTATATATGAACGCAATTATGCGAAGATGGTACACCGAGCGTTAAAAATCCACCTCGTCTTCCGTGCTCAATTGAAGAGGGCGCTCGGACCAATTTTCCGTTGGGTATAACCGCGCTCTCTCCGTACATAGCTATACAAGAGGATCAGACAGAGAGAGAGAGAGAAAGAGAGAGAGAGAGAGAGAGAGAGAGAGAGAGAGAGAGAGAGAGAAAGCGAACCAGAGAGCAAATTCGTAAGAGAGCACCGCGCATACTTTCAGCATGCTTTACCAGCGGGAGGATTTAATTAAGGCGTTAATTGGAAAACGGCGAGGCTTAATCGGAGCCCATTTCCTTCTCGCGAGGAAAAAACGTCCGGGAAACCTAAGCACGCGATAACGACTGGCTTTAAGTACGGTCAACCCTTTTAGCCAAGCTATAAACGCGGATAAACTTGCTCGCGTTCCTTTCCTCGCCCCTTCAATATTACCTAACAACGCGAGTATTTTCGTATTATCGGAAAAAACGAGAATATTGTATGTTCGACGATGATCTACCAGAGTCTACTTCTCGCACTGCATGTTGTTTTCTTTTTTTTTTCGAACTTTTCACGCGCAACAATATATTTGTACTTTTATCAGCTACAAGGGATTCCGCTGCTATCGAATTTCCCGCTGCCTCGATGACAGAGAAAGAGAGCGTGTAATGCCCATGTTATGACAACGAGAAATTCGTTTTCCCATATCCGCACAAAACATCAACCCTCCAGATGTGTACGTGTTCAACGTTTTTTGTTACAAGTTTTTGGTTTTCTTTTTTTGCCCGTGTATTTTCCATATCCCCTCGACCCGGTTTCCCCGCACTGTACACCCTTTGACATCGGAGAACCTCCTGCATCCGCGGCGACAAAAATTCACGCGCACCAGAGCCGCACGCTATGAGCGTGAACGCGCATGTACCGCGGGCTGGGGTGCACTTGCGGAAATATGTTTTATCCTGGCTCTCGGATTTATCGGATACAACGTCTCTTACACATCCTATGTACCTGGTTCTTTTTTTCTCTCGAATTACCGCGTGCCCTCTGATGGAAAATGCAGCTGGAATAGGTTCTATGTCCCTCTTTTTTTATCATTTCAAAAATTTTATAGACATTTAACATCTTTCGGGACAATCAATTTTTCAAAGCTGGAAGAAATCCCAGTAAACCAAATGAAAACAAGAATTGGAGATTAGTTTTCTGAATGGAAAATAAATTTTGTATATTGGGCCTGAAAAATGCAATGTCGAAGCTTGCGTCCTTGGAATGCAAGGAAAATTCAATTCTTTTTTAATTTCTTTATGATTATTATTAATAAAAGATTCTTATTATTATAAACAAAAAAAAATCAAATAAAATATTCTAATTGAACAAAGCTTCAGATTCTAGGTCTCGAATGAAGATTTCAAAAAACTTTTGTAACGTTTTGGACATCACTGTAAAATGTCCTGTTAATCGAGGAATGTGTTCTAGTGTGAATTCCCATTTTCAAGATAATTTTTTGGGAATTAATCGCGACATGACCCTCGCAACATCATCATGTACAATTTCGAATAAAATGCTTTGAAAAAAATTAAGATGTTACTTCAAACATGTATAAATAAAACTGTAAAATGATAACACTGTAGATTTAAACGTTTCTCTAAATTTAATTACCAAAAAATCATCTTGAAAATGGGTGTTCATACCGACTTTAAAAAAGAGAAATATTTTTACACATTATTTTATTCTAGTTTGTTGCAAATTTCAATATTGTGGGCAATTTTATAACGAATAATGAATATTAATAGAAATTCTAAAAACCGGAAAAAAACCGAACGTGTAAATGCTTTTTTTTTCACCCATTGCGTATGCACAGCTGTATGAATAAAGATTGAGAATTTTACGCAGGATTCACGCAGGAAGGGAAGAAAATTGAAAAAAAAAATATTTTTCACGTGTCACTCGGGCAGCTATCACTTAGTTTAGTGCCGAATATATGCCACACGTGAATTATATACCGTACGACATAGGTTGTATATTTCCCCTGATCAGAAGAGGCCCTAAACTGTCTGATAATGTCAGCTGATTGATACACGCATCAGCTCTTGTGATGTCTCCTCGGGATCGTCTATGATTGATGCGATCGATCAACGTCAATAGACTGACGTGGGTTTATCTCTCGCCCCCTTTCCCTCTAATACTCCGATGCACAAATGAACGCTTGCGGGGCTAAAGCCCTCGTCCACGTGTTATAATCGCATTGGAGATGCAGCATCAGAAATGGGAATTTATTTTATTTTTGGGGACGAACATGTGGTTCGACATCGAAAAATGGATTAGAGCTAACGATACTTTTCAGCAGTTTACTCAGCAGCGAATGAAGTCTTTTTGGTTTTGTTCCTTTATGCGCGTCACCACGTGAAAAGACCTGATGAATCGTAAGCTTGAAATCCTCTTTTGCAATGATCAATTTGAATGAATTATGAAACATTCAAAATAACGAAGAGCCGTGACACATTCTATTTTTACCTTCGCTATTTACCGCATCATAATTGACGCTGGGAAAAGTGTCATCCGTTTTCCGAGTTACCTTCCAGCTCGCAATCTCGCAACCGTGCTCCAGTAATCGGGCATTAATAAAACATCGACATCCGGATCCAGCGGATAGAACGCCGTGACAAGTTCACCGCGAGCATTAAATGGTTTAGTAATATCGAGGATAAAATTTAACCCTGGGGAAAGAGAAAGTTCAATGTGGACATATATGAGGGTAGATGTTTTTTTGTGGTGAGGTTTTCTCTGATCACGACCGCGCTCACGATACATGCACCTTCCGAGTAGAATTTTTAGGGAATTTCGAGAAATATATCGGTGCAGTAAAGGTTTCAATTTTTGTTCGGGGTTGAGCGTTAATTCGAAATGACGAACGATCTAGGATAACTTAATATGATAATAATAATAAAAAGACCAAGAACAAAATTATATCGAGTATCCCTAGATATAATTTTTATCTTCTTCGAAGGTTCAAGATAAGAGAAAAGAAAAAAAGGTTTGGTCTTTTTTAGGAAATATTTTGCCCAAAATTACCACTCTCGGTCATTCTTTGTGGAGGAAAAATTCCGTGAAGTGAAAAATTTTGCTCTCCTTACAGAATACAGACATTAATAAGGTTTCTTTTTTAAGATTTGGCGTTGAAAGACCAAAAAAACCGTTTTTCTCAGAAATATGTTGCCAAAAATTTCCATTTTCGTAGTTTTCATGGGGGAAAAAATACCTGTAGGGAAAATTGTGCTCGTCCTTAAAAATATGCACGTAAAGAAGGATTTATTTGTTTTATCAATTTTGCGTTGTTACAAAATATACTGTTTTTTCGAGTTATTTTACTAGGGTATGTCGCTAAAAGACTTTTTCCAGTACCTGATCAGTACTCCATCCATCCGCCGGTTTATTTCTCATGGCTTTGTCAGTATACTATCACCTTTCTCGTCATTTCGCGGAAATTTTCCGATCCCTTTCCTCGTCAGTTCCTGATCAGTTCCCGAAAAAAGAAAAAACGGGTCAAGGCCTGGCCTAAGACCTGTTACATGATGAACGTGATCTATGTTGTGTAGCCTCACCATGGCCTAATACTATCTGGGGAGGGCAGATAAGGGGCAGTATTTTTGCCCAACCCAAATTTCTACAAGGAAATATGCTCACTGAAAACGTATATCGACGATTTTGAGGTACAACAAAAAATCAACCTTTTTTTTAGAAACGTCTTGCTGAAAATGACCCCTTTCGTAGGGTTTTCCTAGGACGAAAAAGTTCCTACACTAAAAAAAATGTGCTCTCTCTCCACAAATAGGGTAGGGAGGAGGCATGTTGAGCAAGTTTGGAATTATCGCCCGGCAATTCCTTAAAGCCTTAGGCTATTCTAGGATTTTCCAAAAATCGATTTTTTTTTGTTAAAAATGTACCTTAGTACCTATAAAATTATATTATAAAAGATTATGGGTGTGAAAAATCTTTAGGTACTCGTTTTTCTAATTCTACCATAGCGCAACCCCTCTTGATTCATGTCGTGACTTTCTACTAACTTTAAACGCGTTTATCTCAAAACTACATTTTTCAAGTCGGCCAGACTCATAACTCAAACAACTGACAAGCGATTCACTTGAAATTTTAACTGTATATTTAGAATCACATTTTCTGAGGCACTACGTAGGATTTTTTAAATTATATTGCATAGTTCCTTTTTTATAAACAATTTTCTGACGATTTTCTCATGGCATTTTATAGTTTTTGTTTTAGAAATGCGCCATTTTGAAAAAAAAACAATATATCGAAAAAATTCTACGTACTTCTATAGCTATTCTTATATATAATCGAGAAAACTTTAGTGTCTCATCATAACTGAAAAATTATAGGAGCTGTTGGTCCGGCCGTTGACCTTCCAGAAATGAAGGCGTTATCGGAAAAATGCTGCACAGTTGCCATTTTGACATGTATTGCTGTGAAAAAAATAATTTTGTATAGTCAATGGGTGCAAAAATAATGAAACGTCCCGTGTTACCGTCTCGTGCGCCACATGGCAACGGACGATGGCGTGATGTGTCCCCCCCCCCCCCCCATACCTCCCTTTCCGCCATTTGATGCACCCGCGTGTGGTGTGCATCAAATGGCGGAAAGAGAGGTACCCTACATACACTCCCTACCCTACGTACACTCATTCAAATGCCGTTTTTTCGAAAGTTTGCGACCTAAAGGATCAAAAAATTACATCGTTTTCTCGGAAAGACCATTAACCCAAACATTCACCAAATGTTCTCGTACCGATGAGAAAGAAACGACCAATCGTAAATTTCATAGCGATATCGCAATCGGCGAATTGTTCCGCACGCGATTACCGCCTACAGAGTGCTTGCATAGCGGATAACGTTGCGCGCTTCGGACGTGTTATTCGATGCGTCTAATTGCCAATTACAAACCCTATTAATTAGAACACAATTCCAAAATGGAAGAGCGAGCGATGCGAGCGAGCGGGTTTCTTCGCCGTCGCCGATCATTAGCACGGGGAGTGTGCGGCACTCTTGTGCCCGTGGCTTTAACTCGGCTCACAGTGCGTAATAATTTGAGCCAATCCCGAACACCGGAGGATTATCGCCGGCTATTTTCACGATAAAGCGTTTTCCTTTGTAATCGTTACGGCGTACGACGAAACATCTGCGCTTTCCGAGTCAACACACCGAGCTACAAGCGCACACGCGATTCGGCCCCGACTGCGAAAGAGCCGGCCCCTCTTTGCATCCGACAAATCCTTCGACCGGAAGTCCCAGTCCAATTTCGCTGTTTCGGCACGCATGTATCCATTCACCCCCTCCACCCACCACCAATCCTCAGATGACGTTATTATTACCGCCATTTGCGTGTATGTGTGTGTGTGTGTGTTCGATATAGGGAAAACCACCCAGTGAACGGACGAATAACGACACTAGAATTTAGATCATTATTTTCCAACCGGTGGTCCGCGTGATCTAAAATATGGTCCGCGAAACGTTTAATTCAAAAGTAAACAAATTTTGACATTTATGGCGTAAGTGTTGAAACTTTTGGAGGACGCGTTTTAATTTGTTTCTCTTTGAGGAGTTTTTAATGTAAATAGACGTTTTTTCTAGACTAAAATTCGGGGGAATCGCCTTGCGCTAATATTATGCTCTTCTCCACAACTTATTTATGCGAACAACGATTTTCGGCTTTGCTTGTAATTAAAAACATGTCCCGGAGTCGATGGAAAGTAAGGGATGATGTGCTTGTAGCTTTGAGCAATAATATTGGGTGAAGTAAAAAAATTCTGAGCGTTTTCCGCTAGATGTCTTTAGTGAGCCGTATCTCACGATGTAAACATCGCATCGGGTCATACTATACGGCGATTTAAAGGTGACATTACGCTTCAAAAAAAATTCTTTGACAGTTTTGTGTTTGGTGAAGCCAGTTGTGTGTTACAGCGCTCTAAAATGGAGATAAAAAAAGAGAAAATTCGATACATTCTTCAGTCCCACTACGACCAAGGTGAAAAGGCGGAGCAGGCGGCCAAAAAAATTTGTGCTGTTTATGGAGCCAATACAGTATCGAATGCAACAGCAAAGCGGTGGTTCCAACGATTCCGTTCTGGTAATATGGACGTCGAAGATGAGGCACGCTTTTGGTAAGCCAATCGTCGAAAATATCGATAAAATCATGGAAATCGTCGAGTCGGACCGGCATGTGAGCACTTATTCCATTGCCCAGGAACTGAAGATTAGCCAGAAAACGGTTTGGAACCATTTGCATAAGGCTGGTCTCAAGAAGAAGCTCGATGTATGGGTGCCACACGAATTGATGCAAAAGAACCTTTTGATCCGAATTGATGCCTGCGATTCTTTGCTGAAACGTAATGGAATCGACCCATTTTTGAAGCGGATGGTGACTGGCGATGAAAAATGGGCCACATACGAGAACAACAACCGAAAAAGATCGTGGTCCAATCGCGGTGAGTCGGCCCAAACGATTGCCAAGCCCGGATTAACGGCCAAGAAGGTTTTTGCTGTGTGTTTGGTGGGATTGGAAGGGAATCGTCCACGATCAGCTGCTCCCATCGGGCCAAACACTCAATTTGGACCTCTACTGTCAACAACTGACCAGATTGAAGCAGGCGATCGACCAGAAGCGGCCAGAATTGGCCAATAGGATTGGTGTTGTGTTCTATCAAGACAACGCCAGGCCACACACATCTTTAACAACGCGCCAGAAGCTCCGAGAGCTTGGATGGGAGGTTCTATCGCACCCGCGTATAGTCCAGACCTGGCACCAAGCGATTATCACCTTTTCAAGCATTTGCAAAATTTTCTTGATGGTACAAAACTGGCCTCAAGAGAGGCTTGTGAAAATGAGCTGGTCAAGTTTTTTTACGAATAGGGACCATGATTTCTTCAATCGCCGGAATTATGAAATTGCCTTCAAAATGGACAAAAGTTATCGAACAATAACATTCTTTGATACTGGAATTGAAGGTTTTTATACTATTATTTTATCAATTGCCAATCCTTACCTCAGTTCGTCATTCTACCACCGTGCCTAAGAAATATGACACTCTACCTTCTTTCTTAATTTCTTACTTTTCTTCATTCTCTATCTGTTTAACTCCTCTCTAGACCAAATCCTAAAATCCACGTGGACGGGGTCGCGGGCAAAGGCTAGTTTAAAACATAAATCACATTTCGTCCATTCGCGGTGTACTCTACACTTCATAAAGTTACGTCACTCGTTCTGGCATGTCCACCCGAATTTTCGGCAAACCATTCGGTGCACTTT